>CM073770.1:109893655-110396155 GCA_037158775.1 Hetaerina titia
AGAACTGTGCTAACAGTTAAAGATAAGTGGGGTAAGATAATAGTTGAACCAGGAAAAATCCAAGTGAGATGGAAGGAATATATAGAAACACTGTATGGTAAAGAACTTAGGCCGACAAGGTTAGACATAGAAAAGGAACATGACGTAGAAAAAGATAGCTTAGGTCCAGGCATACTCGACGATGAAATAGAAAGGGCATTAAATGAGATGAAAGCAAATAAGGCCGTGGGGGTGGACAACATCCCTGTAGAACTTTTGAAATGTTTAGGAAAATGCGGGAAGAAGGCCCTATATGGACTGATTCGTAGTATCTATGAAGAAGGAATATAAATATAGGTGATATAAATTCCAAAAAAATTGTTTCTCATACCAAGGCTTACGTAATGTAATCATCTTTAAGGTAGAAAAAGCAAGGTTATTTTTCAGGTTCACTTCCCCATCTAGCATTTTTGTTACCACTAACGAACATTTAAAATTTGGAATACTCCATGTTGGGCTATCCCTTAGCAGAAATTTACTTCCGCATGAATTTAAGGTGGCAGCCCTGATTTTGAGGGTGTGCGGGAGGTCCGGGGGATGTGGAAAGGTATGCCATCCAGGACGCTTTAGTTGGGGAGAATGAGGGGGTTATGGAAGTACTGGAGAAAAAAAACTCATAATCGGAAAAGGTATCCCAAATTCGGGGCGATAGATACTAATTATTCCTATGATAAATAATATAAGAAAGCTTTGCAACCTAAATAATAATAACAATAATGACAGGTAGCTACTTATTTTCGACAGATTCAATGTTTTTCAAAAATATGTCATAACAAATTTTATATACACATTGTAATAAACAAAACTAAAATTTGCTTAACCAAGAAGAATTGGCTCATAGAAGTTTATACAGGTATTATTATTTCGATTTGTATCATTATTTCGATCACTTTCTTTCTTTAAAGAATAACCTAATAGAATATGCTTTTCAATAAAAGAGTTCATTTTTCCATTTTCTAGTGTTCACAAAATAATTTAATTAGGTATAATGAAACGAAGAAAATAACGATGTTTTACGAATGATGGGGTCATTTGGGCCAAAAGGAATGGCACATGGCGCCAGTAGACCTTTGAATAATGACGGAATGCAGTTTTTCTTTAAAATCAACAAGGCCATGCCATTGTTAACATATTTAAGGAACATAAAACACAGCAGTCCTCGGAATTTCTGGGACAAGGAAATAAAAATCTCTCAGTTACTTTTCCAGAAACACCTGCACGCTGCCCTCTTAGGAAGTCCAAACGTCTTACTTCCTCTTTATACCTAAGAAAAGGAAAAAAACAAGAGGGTGCGTTTGGATATCCCATTATTAAAACAACCCAACGCCAAACCATAATTTTTCCTCCACAGACCCACCACCCGCCATAGTTCCTCGTGCAGCCGAACAGACCCCAAATCAATCTTTTCCACCTTTCCCAGGCCATTCCCCCGTCCCGAACCTCGTCCTTAACTCTCTCCTTTCCCCCCGCCTCACCTAGCCCCCAACCCCCCCCCCCTCCACCTGCCATGCCTCAACCGCTCTCCACCCCAGTGACCGCCTCTTTTGTCTCAATCCAAAATCCCTTTTCACAACCCCCTTCCCCTGTACAACCCCACACACCGAAGCGTCCCGTGGAACCCTTAGAACCGCTGCCAGCATTCTGCCTCATCATTTCTCTCCCAACTGTGGATTCTCCTCCCCGTGGTCGGAATTGCTTAACTTACACCGTAATTATCTCCCTGACTTTACTTCCCCTACTCATATTCGGTACGCTTAAAGATTCCGAACTCGAACCCCGCTCTGACAGCGACACAATAAGAGAGTGACCGCTCGGAGAAAGGGAGAGGGAGAAGGGGAGGAGCTGTAAGAGTGAGACGGGACCAAGAGCGGCAACGAAGCCTTTGGAGAAGAGGATGAAGACGGTAGAGGAACTTCAGGTGGCCATGCCAAGAAGGTAAGGGAAGTCATGGTGGATGGGAACTGGATGGGATAATAGGAACCTATTCCAAAGAATCCAGGCCATTTTTCACGCCAGGGGCGAGATGATGTTGCGGAAGATTTCTGGCGTCAGGTCTACGCATTTATAGGAGAGCTTGACTGCGCTTGTTGGTCGTAGGTTGTTTTCCTTAACGACGTCTTCAGAGACCGTGTGTTTCACCGATTTAAAAAAACTCCCAAGTCTCTCACGAATTTCATCTACATCTACATAAAAACCCGTAAGCCGCCGCAAGGGCGTATGGCGGGGGGTATTAGGTCACCATCCGTAAAACAGAACAAAACCACATGCAAATTCAACATTCATGCAAAAACACTTGCAACCTACACGCAACACATAAACTATCAACTAACAAACAATTACACCCTAGGATGCAGTAAAAAAATTTATCCGATAACTTGCAAGCTAGAATTTGAAAAGTAGAAAGGCGAAATTGCACTACCAAACGGACAAGAAACATCTAAATCTACTTAATACCCCCGCAAGCCGCCGCAAGGGCGTGTGGCGGGTGGTGTTAGGACACGACCCGTAATTAAGAAAAAACTGCATGCAAAAGTCACAAATTTATACATCCCACAAAGAAAACATGATATGCATTCATGCAACAACCCTCACACCCCACAGACGTGCAGACACACAAAACTACCAACTAACACACAACGGTCTCCTCCCCAAGGCAGCTGTGAACCAACGCTGTTGGTAGCGGGAGGGTCCCCTGACAGAAAGAGCCGAGGGATGGAAGGGAAAACTTAAAAAGAGACAAAGTAAAGCAAGCAATACTGTAAAGAAAACTACATTATTTAATGGCCTTCTAATCGGTCATATGGTAAGGGTGTTGACAACAAAACACACGAGGTCAGTGAAAATGCGTGCAATTGAGTAGAACTAATTATCCTCTATTACTACCCCTATAACCGTACAGTTGCTATCCCGTTTTGTCCGGAGGAAGGAGTTCTTGAGTCTGTTACGTCTGGCATTCTATTTCCCGAATTTTATATACATGATCCAAGCGACCAATATATGTTATAGTGCAAATAATTTGCGGGATACCGGAGGTGAAAAAAGTGTATTCGAAATTATTTAATCAGTTCAACCTAGCATAGAATTGTCCTTCTTCCAATGATTCCCATCCCAACTCCACAAGTATTTCAGTGACGATTTTCGTTTTATCGTAAGAGTTTTTAACGAAACGCGCTGCTTGGCGTTGAACCTTCTCAATTTCCCGAATGAGATATTTTTCACTCGGATCCCACACACTACATGCATATTCTAAGTCAGGCCTTGCAAGAGCGTGGTAACAATTCCTTGACCTTGGAGTCATTTCTTCCGGCAATGCGTCTAATAAATCCCATTTTTTATACGCTTGCCCGCAGATTTTACGTGTCTGTGTTCCCAAAGTTAAGTCTTTAGTGATTTTAGCACCTAGGTGTAAACAAATCCCATTGATCTTCGAAAAAATTACCCACAACATTTGTTATGGTACATCTACATAATACCCCGCAAGGGCGTGTGGCGAGGGGTGGTTTAATGACAATCCCCATTTTGAACACATTTTAGTAATATAAACAAGATCTTGTGTTAGAATTGATTGATCCTCACCCTAAGTTATATCCCGATAAATCACCGTGTCACCCGCAAACATCCTGATCTTACATTTTACTTCGCGGTTCAAATCGTTAACGAAAATCAAGAAAAGCAACGGCCTAGGCTGTCGGAACTAGCGCCATCAAGGACTACCCTCTGTTCCCACTCTGAAAGGAAGTCTTCAACCCAATTTAATGTGCCCTTGTTTATACCTGCTAACTTGAATTTACGAGTTAGTTTACCATGGGGAACCTTATCAAAATGCCTTTTGAAAATCTAAAAAGATCGCATCCACTTGCCTACCACTTTCACTCGATTAAATTAAGTCATGTGTGAATAGTTCTAATTGGGTGTTGCATGAGCGGGTTTTCCTAAATCCATGTAGATTGTTACTCAAAAAGTTAATGTTGTCAAGGTATCTCATTATGGAACTGACAACAATGTGCTCCAAAATTTGGCAACATATAGAAGTGAGAGAAATGGGGCTGTAATTACTGGGTTCCCACCTGTCACCACTTTTAAAATTAGGCGATATTTGCGCGGCTTTCAAATTCTTAGGGACTTTGAACTCTGTGAGCGATTTGTTAAATATATCTTCGAGACACGAGGCGATGTTAGGAGTTAAATGTTTTATCACTCAGGCTGGTACGAGGTATTTTCAGGAGGCTCGTATATTTTCGGATTCCTGAGAATTGTTGGGTTATATCTCATTAAGCAATTTCACAATTCCTTGTTCGTCCGCTGTTATATTTGCCAAGGGTTCATTATGATTGTTTCTTGGAGATACGCGGTGACAACATCGTTTGTGAGAACGCTTTGACAGAATGTATTCCAATAGAATTTTAGCTTTTCACTCACTGTCAGTATAAATGATATTGTTACAATTGTTTAAGCAAGCCACGGTTTGTTTACCCCTTTTATTTTCCTAACATATGACCATATTCGCATAGTACTTTACGTTATAAATCCTGTAAGGCGCTGCGTAATAGTGTTTTTGTTTCAATTTTAGAGGATTTATACTTATTCATTAATATTTTATTGATTGATTTTTAATTTTGCCAATAAGTGTTTGTTCTCCGAGGATGATGTGTTCCCGCCTGCTTTCTTTATCCTAGAGTGTAACATTCTCTGCTTTCAAAGGACTTTTCTTAAGCCTTTATTGTACCACCTGGGGTCGAGATTTGCTCAAACGCACGTTAAGGGATGAAATCTGAAATGCCTTTTTGCATAATATTGACAAATTGTGTCCAAGTGTCTTCCACGCTGGCATGACTTAAGCGAGTTTTCGATTCGGGTGGTGAAGAGTTTAATCGACTGGCAAAAGTTTCAAAGTCTGCTTTATGGTAATTATAAATTTTTCTTTTTGGTTTAACAGACTTTTTTATTCCAACGTCAAGATTAACATTGACGGATTTATAGTCACTCACTCAAACCCTTGTCATTTGATACACTCATAATACGTTCCGGTGTGTTTGTAAGAACTAAGTCCCATATGTTCTTTTTACGGATGCGCTTGCGCACTGCTTGATGAAGGGAGTTTCTTTGTACCAATTTAAATAAGGAATTACAAGAGTCGCGACAGTGGGACCGAGATTTAACGCTATTACATCCCAATCGATACCAGGGAGGAAAAATTCACCACTTTAGAATTTTAAAGATATTTAATTTACAATTCGGAACAAGGTTAAACATTGCAAAGTTATTAGGTGTATCTGCATATGTATGTTAGTTGGTAGTTTGTTGCTTGCATGCATGTGGGTTGTAAGGGTTTTTGCATGAATGTATACAATGTTTTGTTTGTAGCTTGTATAACTTTGTGTCTTTTGTAAGCTTTTTTTTCTTATTTACGGGTTATGCTCTAACAATCCCCACCACACAGCTTTGCGGCGGCTTTACGGAATATGAAGTAGATGCAGGGGTGACTTTAAGACGAGGAAAGTATAGTCGATGAAAAAGCTTCGTTTTTAAATATTTCAAGGTGTTTTGCCATCAAATATCATTTTTCTCAATTATCCACATTGTCTCTACATCACATTCTTGAAGTTATACGATTCTTTGTCACAAAAATCTATAACTGAGACCCTCAAAATTTCTCTCAGATGACGTTTTCAAATTTACATCTCCTTATCTGTCATCACAAATACAACAGCTACACGGATAAATAAAACAGCTACACTAATCAAACAGCAACAATGGGAATAAATAATTGATCATAGTGATAATGTAATTGCCTTTGATGTCTACGCATTTATACCTAATCACAATATTTTTCACGAGCAATGACGTGACTACCAGAAAAAAATAAACATATTTCCTTTTCGGTTCAATTATTTACAGCTATAATTATACAACCAAATTACTCTCATGATCGAGAACAAATTTTCCTCCCGGAAGTGTGAGAGAAATACCGGAAGTCCAGCCAACACACCAGCTTGAACAGATGAAAGTTTTTCTGAGTATGCCAATTCAATTTTCTCAGACAGCCTTGGTCATGTGCAACTTCCGAAGGCCCATCAGGGAAGAGTGTCTCGAAGAGAAGAGAAGAGAGGATACGACGAGGAGGAGCGAGTGGGGAAGGGAAATAAAGTCGAAGGGCCCACTTCACGGATGTCGTCGAATAAGAGACAACCAATATCAGGAATGAAAAGTCTTTCCCCTCAATGCGGATAAGGAAAGGGAGGAGGATTGAAGGAAGAAGAAAAAAATAACAAGGCATTAGGGACCGAGCACAAGAAATGTAAAAGGACAAAAGGAAAGAACAAGGCAAGAAGGAAAGGAAGGAGAGTGAAGAGACAGATGGTGGGGAAAAGTGGTCCAAAATGAGTATGGAGTGATATTACGTTTCTGGAGGGAGAAAGACGGAAGATCAGCGTGGCGGAAATATTCGGTGGCAGTAGTGAGTGGATAACGAGAATCAAAGAAATAATATTATGAGAGGGTAAGGAGGAGAGGATAAGGTGAGAAGGGATGGGCAGAGGGCTGAGCAGCATTCCGAAAAAGCGATGCGACGTTTTCAATATTTTCCCCTGACCTACATGGATAATTTGAAGAAAAGACTGTCGGTTGATAATTATCTTTAATTTAATACATAGTCTGTATAAAATATGGAGTTAGGTAACCCTGAGGAAATGCGATATTAATGTTTTTCCCAATGTTTGTTTCTTAATGTTTGTTTAATTTTCCATTTTACTCGACACACCATACAGTAAATTAACCTACCTGATAATTAGCCATTCGTTACCGAACCGTCGATATCACACTAATTGGTCGCCCCCTAGATATAGTTTGTGTTTCGATTGTCGATATTCTAAATTAAATATCGCACCGTCTGCAGATTAGGCGATAGGAAGACGACGGGGAATGGTGGGTTTGGTGTGCTGGAGAGCCTTGGTAAGGAGTAGCAGTGGGAAGCGGAGCTCAGCGGAGGGAGTTTAGAAAGAGGGGTAGAGAGTCAAGGGGCGGGGAGAAAAGGACGAGGCGGAGGGTGATGGGATTAGATGAAGTTATTACTTTGCCAGTGGAGTGGGTTGACTCTGCTGCCTCTTCCTCTCATTTCTTCACTACCCCTCCGTCGACTCCTCCCTTCCAACCTCCCGCTACGCTCTCCCTCCCCTCTGGACACCCGATGTCCCACCCAGGCATACACAGCCAGCCACCCACAAACACGCAGGCAGGCTCTTGCTAGAAAGCGGACCTCCGAAAGGCAGACAGACCGACTGGGGACCGTTGGTAGGTAGCTTGCGCCGCAGGGGGAAGAGCAGAAAAAGCCAGGCCACCGCTTCCACCCACCCTCCCCCTCTCTCTCACTGCACTCACTCCGGTGCTCCCTCTCCATTGAATGAGTTGGAGGTAACGAACGATGCCATCGGGATATTTGGTCTCTTGATTAGAAAAATACTCGCTTCATCTCTCTCACTGACTCTCCCCCCTCTTACTCACTCTCCCTCTCTCGCGCGTGCCAATCGTACCCAAAGAGCATTTTAAATGTTAACGGCAGTAAAATACTAATTGAGGTCCGACGATCTCGCTGGTTTCGCTGAGCAAATAGCAATGTTTTTTCTTGGGGAAGCTTGAATGGGAGGGAGACGAGGGGAAGATCTGGAGGTGAAAAAACAATAGAAAACAGAGGAGTCGCATCGTTTTTGTAGCATTTCATTATTTTCTGGTGAAAACGAGTGAGGATATCATTTTTTCCGAAGGCGGACAAAGAAAGCTGTTTTAAACGTGAAACGCGGAAGTTGTGCCCTTTTGCGTCATGATATGGAATTCTGAGACCTAGTGATTCACTCTATTCATTAAGGTAGTCATATTTTCTCAATAACATTAACCGTTACAGGATACGAGGGCCGACAATCTTTTTGATGATATCTGGAATACACATAGGAAAAACGAATACTAATGGAAAAAATCGAATCTCTCAGATAGAAGTAGAAAAACCATAAAATTATCGTACCAGTAATCTTGAAATATTCCGAAAAATGGAAGTTAAGATTGGAAATAGGTACATTCGTCGCTCAACGTAGGATTTAGAGAGTTTAAAAAAATCAAAATACATTACAAAACCAAAACAAAGATGCCAACATAATCTCCGACATGAGTAATGCTGTTTTTCAGATGATTAAAAACCATTCACCCAAAGCCACTAGTAGATGATTTTACACAAAGATATACGAGTACCTATCTTTATTTCTAAAGTTAGATTAATGGTTATAAACACAATATTCATAAAATTTGTCAAATAAGTGATGGCGGATTCCGAAAATTCAACAAGTATATTCGTCAAGAGCGTGTTACTATTCGATGTTATTGATATTTTTAACTAGAATAAGTAAAACGCAGTTAATACAAATCAAATGGTGAATACAACTATTATTTTTATTAGAGTTCATTCACCGTCACTTAAAATAACTACTAATAAAAACCTTTACGATTGAAATACGTAGCTGAAGCAGTTAAATCTGTTAAATGGGTACTATGCCAAAATGGCAAACGAAATTTTCTGGAAATGACATTAAAAAAATATCCCAGAGAACTGAATCCACAAGCTGGATCTACATCCGGGTGCCCAAGCCACATTCGGTCGATCTCACATCCATTTCCAAACAGTAACCTAGAAAAACCAGGTTGACACGTACGTACCCAATAAAAGCATGTGTTCGGTTGAGGACTGCAAGTGGTGAAAATTATTTAATACCTCCACATCGTACCAATTTATTTATTAAAACCCGAAATACCAAACAACGGATTACCATTCGATAAATAAGCAAGGTATTTCATTTGATCGCGTAGAATGATAAATTATTTCTGAATCATGGAGTGGAAGGCGAGCCACACGCATGTTCCCGTTAATATTCCGTAATAAAACAATGATGGTTGATTTTAGGTGATTTATCCTAATATCTATATTATTTTTTATTTATTCCAAGAATTCCATTCATCTGAAGACCTACGTCATTTATCAACACATCATGCACTTTATTTTTTTCCATAAAAAACGTCCTATGGCGGTCAGGAGTCATTGGATTCCAACCTTACGAGCGGCTGTGTTCCAACTGTAATATGTTTCACCTGATTTTCTTTTTCTTCTCCACAAAACTTTATTTGATCAGTTACCGCTTTCATTTCGATATTTTAGAATTGGATCACTATTGAAACAAAATCTTTAGGAGGAATCTATTCATAGTAATTTATATTTTGTTTGAATAACTCAGGATGGGAAATGAAAAGGTCGAGGACATCTTTTACCGGGAAAAGAAATCACAAAATATACAATAAGCATCATTTAAAAATCATATTTATTCAAATAGAAAAGGTTAGCACATAAACGCATAAATATGGCCCATGGATTATCTGCTAAACGCGTTTAGAAATTAAATATAAGGCTTCAGGGAAAACATCTGTCAATAACTTGGATACCCGCCCACATATATTTGTTATATATCACGATTTCCTGAACCGAATTGCCAAAGGTATTTTAAAAAAACTTCACATATCGGCTCAATATTTTTTTATCGAGAAATTTGTTTGTTTACGTGACTTTTAAATGAAATAACATGAAGGCTGAATTTCACAACACTCGCTGCAGACTTACAATATTACCACTACCCAAATGTGAGCAAAAAACTTCAAAGGAGTTTTTACTTGCATTAAATATTTTGGATCTCGTTCACAATGAAAAAATATTCATAATGGATTTTGGAAATTTAAAGAGTAGGTAGCGTAGCTAGTTCGAAATGTTCGAAATTCCAGTTTCCGCGCGAATTTTTTTTTCAGCCCACTATTTCTATCCCTCTCACAATCTCTCTTTTCCTTCTCATTATCAATCATTTCTCCCTCACAAATTTTCATCTCCACGTTCGGACTCATTTTTCCAGCATGCTAACACTCTGCACACGAAATAAAGCAAATATCCAATTACCGGATACAGAATTTTCCAATTCATTTGCCTTTAATCCCTTGTACGTCCTTCGTTCACCCTCTTTCACCTCCGCTGTATTTATTATCGTGTTTTGTTTCTGTTTTTGTTGCCGTAATTTTGTCTACCCTACATTCCTCCCAATTTCGAATCCTCTTACAAATTAAATACACTTTCTCTTGTCACAAATACTTGTATCATCTAAAAATTTAATCTGATAAAGTATTAGGGATATTACAACCAACATAAATTACGAAAAGTCACTGTTTTTCTTATTAAAACAGTCTAATAATTACTCCACAGGAGTTGAATTGGTAATGATGAACGTCGCATGTTTACACAATGTTTACAGGTTTGGCATTGATTTTTTTGGCGGCTGCCCAGTAGAAACCTGGCCTAATCACTTCATTTCCACGACAGTAAGAACTTCACCTGATAATAAAACATAGATACATGTATTACCAGGCTAAGAATTCTCATTCTTCGGCTTTTGAACATCAATGTTCACTCAGCTGAGGACGTTGTTTTCATAATTACGTTTCTACACTTCACCCTTTTATATGACTTCTCAAATACATCTCAGAACCTTCTTCACTTACTATAGCATTCGTACTCTCTTCAAATTCCGTGAATGACGTTTTCCGTTCAAGTTTTGAACACACCAAATCGTATGATAACACCCTAGAGGTAGTAAATAATGTTTACCGTCCGAAAATTACTGTTGCATCATTTATTAAATTAAAATTAACTTGCAAAATATAGACGAAAACTAGCAATTTTCCACTCAATAAAGATTTATTTTCGACTTCTATGTACTACATCATTTTCAAGTCCTCACAAAATATACTTCTGCCGAGACTTACCAACCTTTTAAAAATATAATTTCATAAGATCCCGTATAGATGAAATCAACCCTTTTCAAGTTGTAAATTTAATATGCTTGGGTACACTGATGGGAGTTTGATCACTGAAAACACCATTAAAATTAAACATCGGCAAAGAAAAATCATATGGAATACAAATGCAAGACTTTAAAATTTGTAGGTATATTAGACTGGTATTCATCGATATATTACTCCCCATGAACTACAACCTTAACGTGGTTGAAGGGCTTATGCGTTCTGATGATCCCTAGAGCTGTTCTGGCATCAAGTTATACCAATTTTGAGGAAGATAACCTGGAAAGACTCCAATTATTTATCACATTGGACCATGTGTCGCGCCCGGGGTGAGGCAAAGTTTCGACAGTCGTCGAAAAAATCGAATTATAGGATAGGACAATATTAAACGCTGCATTGACATCTGGTACATTCGTAGGTGCATATGTATGTTAGTAGTTACTACATGTATTCGAATGTGTGTAAGTTAAAATGGGTTTTTCATGACTATATACGTCAGAGTGGACGTGCAATGGCATGTTTTTGTTTTGCATGTGTTTGCATTCTATTTTACGGGTGGTGTCCCAAGACGCGCATTCGTGGTCTTTTGAGGGAATTGTGTACATATAGGCGTAGATCTCTCGATATTTCTCCATTTCTTCTAGTAGTAACTTAGCCAGAGGAAGATTCGCCTGAGTTATAAAAGCTGTCAAGCTTCACGAACAAGAGTTCCAACTTTTTTGAAGATGATTTTTTTAAAGCAATTACTAATTGATCTACTTAATATGTTAAAAATCATATTTTTTCTCATCATACACCATCAATGACTCTATATTTTAATCAAAGACTGGACTACAGTAATATGTATACCTTGAAATTGGTCATTAGCAATTATTGTGTACTTGAACAACGGCAACGATTATGAACATTTCTTTTGAAACTAACAATAGAATAATTAAAATTCTTTTACCCGAATTCAATTCAAACAACACTTGGGAAAGAATTTTTTTTGCTTGTTGATCCAGGTCATTTCAAGTAACTTTGATTTTGTTCAGACTAACAACTATTACACAGGCCAACAGTGTTTTTGGTGCCGGAGCTTTTAATGTTGATTTAAAGAACAATTGGGGTGCTGAATCCAATTATGACACTAGTTTTTTCCTATCAGCTATAGTTTTCAAGATATAGATATGTTGTTACTTACGTAAAAAATTTTTCTACCTGATGATATGGGAATATTATATTAATAATTATCTCATTGGCCTACAAGATAGAAATATACATAAAACTTATTGACAGTTTATTGAAAATAAAAGGAACACCGCAGAGTGGTTATCAATTAGTATACTTATAGATTTATTTAACTTTGAAAATTATTTTCCGGAATATATCAAATATGAAAACAACTAATCGTAAGATGTGCCATATCTAAAAAAGTAGAGCTGTTAAATAAAAACGGATTTCATATTTGGATTCAGCTCTACAAATATAGTTAAAATCATCACAAAGATTCCCGGAACCAAAAAAAAAATTTTTTTGTATGCCTGTGTTATCAGTTGTCCTAAAATTCTAAGGTTCTAAGGATCTTCCTTATCCACGACAATAAATTCCCATATCTGATTTCCTCAGGTTTCCTCAAGAGCATATCTCACCGTCGCGCCTCCTTCATGGGTGTCCCCAGTCGTTGGGTCTCCCTGAACCTCATCCTAACCAGGTACATCTATCGTCTTCGGTCACTTCCTCTTCGTATCCCCCCGATGCCTTTTTCTAAACACACCACCAATTGTTTCTCCACTCCATTATATCGCCATTACCTTCACTCCCTTAACTCCACCACCCTCGGTTCTCCTATTTCTTTTCCGAAAAAACCTTTTCTTCACACTAGTCCGTTTATTCTTCAGAAATCCCTTCAGGGCAACGCTGGTGAACGGCCGGAATCATCAAGCACACTCCTTGTGTCTCACTCACTCACTCCTTACTCCGCCTTCCCTCTTCCTCAACCCCAAACCCCACTGCCTTCGCTTTTCTGCATTCCCTCTGCCACCCGCTTAACCCCGTCTCTTTACTCTTCCTCTCTTATTTTAAGTCATGTTTTCCCCTCAGCTTTTTCGTTTTTATCCACTGATTTTTCATTTTCGCAGGCACTTGGGAAATTGGACCGCTTGATGAGTAACATCGATCAACCCCCGGCCCCATGTTCCATTCTCATCTCTGGTTTAGTCCCCACCCCCTGTACACCAATTCCCCCTCCAGAGAGAACCCCTCCCTTGTCCAACCCACGCATATAGGTTATACACCCCATCACCCTAATTCCTCCTCTCTCCCCATCATCTCCAGAATGGTAACTCACTGACTAAACAAGTCAATACTTACCTCATTATCCACGAGATAAGTTTTTCACTTTCATCTTGCGTTATGTTTATTTAAATATTTTTAGCTGTCCTCGTATTACCCTAATCTGACTTTAAATAAAGAACAAGCACACTGATAGAGTGCGAATCACGTATCTCGGCGGAAAGAAGTTGTGGCGAAGGATGACGTCAGATATATAAAAAACCCATAAGCACAGTAATCAACCCGAAGGTCGGTTTAGTAGGTGGTGGTAGAGCTCACCCATGTACTAAGCCCGACGGCGTGTGAGTATTCACACATCAGGGTAGGGGGGGCAGTTCCTTTCCCTGTGCCGGTTATGGTTTCCCAGGAAGATCTGGTACCCGAAAAATCAACTAGCTTGGGTGGAGCTGCAGGTGCCCAAAGTGCCTTGCCCGCGAATTGAACCCGGGACCCTCCGGTCAGTAGTCCAACGCTCTACCCACTGGACCACCGCGACCCGTCGTCATATATGCACACACAAACGTACTTATGTACATATGCACACATTTATTACCAACAAATATTTTTTTTTACCCACATTGTACCAGCACAATTTTTCCGAGTGGGGTCTAAATAGTGATACAGTTGCATTCAATAACTTATTCATTTCAAAATCAACTATTTGTAACTTAAGACGGAATAACTATACGATAGTCTGATAACATGAAATACGATAAATTAAAAAAACTAGGAAATTCATAGATTACCTACCTAAAACAATGAATTCATTATGGATTTATATTTAGATACAAGAGTTCATTACGATGAAACTTAAAATTCAAAATGGTATGGATAAAATTCGATCCTTCAAGGAGATAACTCAGCATTCCTGCAGAAGCCAAAAACTCGGGGCACTGCGTACGATCTTCAGGAGTTAGTTAATTGAGACAGTTAGTTATGAGAGCGACTGGATCAAAACATGCTCTCACTCTTATTTGCGAAATTCAAACGCAACATGTCGTATTTACATCGCAAATTGGCTAATTAAACGTATCTCCGTAATAGTAACAAAATTGAACAACTGGCTCAACTTTAATAGTTTATTGACGGATCTGTCGTTTTTAAAAAATATCTCATTCCTTAGATTGATTATTAGCATTTTGGATAAAATAAGACAATTTTATATAACCCTACCTACCAAACACACGTTTTTGAAAGGTACAATAAATAATTTAGCTCAGGAACCGCCTCTTTCCATTTTACTCAGCTATTATTCCACTTTTTCGATCAACCAGTTAGCAATCTACAAGGTATTTTTCATTTGGGTATACTGCATGTTACTCCTCTGATGAAAGAATGTGAAATAAAAATCCACTAGTTTGATAATATATTCGACTTATTTGTAATGTGTGAAAAAACATTTCGATTATTAAGCTGGCATTTATTTTGTCTCAGTGCTTATCAAATAACTCAATAAATCGATATTATTACAAATAAAGTAGACAAACGCGTATTCTTCTATCCAAAGGTTTTCAGTTTCATTAAATAATTTATGCAAATTTCTTGATTGGGAAGATATATGAGGTAACATACTCAATTATTACAAGGTTCAATGAGAAATAGAAGTAGAAAAGCAAAGCTTCCGATTATTCACTATTATGAGCTTCATGAACATTTATTTTTAGTATTTGTTCATAAATTCAGAGCGGACTCCCCATGTTGGTTTGAAAATTCATACTCTTTTTAAATAATGTATTGGGCGTAAAATTCGAAAACCTATTTCAGAATAAAGTTTTTACGAAGTTTAAAGAACATAAAATTAACTGTTTCTGAACAACTAATATTACTCCTGTAAGCGCATCGTAAAAGTGGCCAGCGGATATTATCTGATTTATTTCTTACGGCTAATTTTGTTAAATCATCTTGAAAATATATCATAGGACATTTAGAAAAGGCTGACCTTCTTATTGAATACACCGTAATATATTTGGGTCAACACTTCAAGAGCACTATTATGTTTTATGAGAAATAATATAAAACGGTGGTATTCAAAGAATTAGTATATGAAACAGTCCCTGAATTGTGGTGTACTATGAGTGAGTTAGTGACGGGAAAAAGCAGAGCAGAAAATAACAGTTACAGGCAGTTCTTAATTGTTGCTGAAAGCTGATATCAATGATAAAATAGAGACACATAATCTGGAATTATAGAGGAGATTTAAATAAATAAGAATCTCTTGGAGCAATAGGTACCCGCAATAGAAAAACCAGATTAATACGTTAAAGCTCTTTGACAGTCATTTCTTAGAAACAAAATAGAAGGCAGCACTCCATGATGAACATGTTTAACAAAGGCATGGACAAAATAAGCAGGATTAAAATATAAGATTTAACAACGGATAAGAACAAATTAATTGAAAAATGCTGCTTATAAAGCTTCAAACTGATGGCTCGATGTATATACGAATTAAAACTGCGTATAGAGACCTATAGTATTTCCAACGTAATCCTTGGAGACATACCAGCTAAGTTAAGTCTTAAACACTTTTTTATCTGGAACATTACCGCATATTTTTTTCAGGAGAATACATTTTTATGGTCCCTCTTCACATATACCATACGGAAGGTTAACCTCTACAATGCCAAGTGTTTTACCAGCTCGCAGACTTGAAGAGATGGAACCACCTCGATGGAACACAACAGAGCATAGTAGCTCGAAACGGTCTACATCCGCTTTTCCCTAATATTTTATTTTATTCAGCATTGTCTATATTATTTACGCAAGGATTAAATTTACTTTATTTTACTTCGTTTTTGAAAGTTGAAAGCCTAAAAACATTGAACCTTTTTTTTAACACGTAAACATTATCAGGGTTATTTTACGGAAAAAAATGAAAAAACGTGACCATTAAAAAAAACTGGACAGGAAAACCCGGGAAAGTCGTGGAATTTATCAGCACAGCGCGGAAATTTTAATCTCGTTAGCATAGTAGGAGAAAGTGCGAATTCATTGTAGGTCTAATAAATTCAACTTTTTGACATTATATACTTTCATGTAGCCAAAATATGTGACATTCTGCGGTAGTAGCCAGGGATGTAGGGATTTACTTTTACTTCTCATATTCCCACTATTAATTGTTTCCATACAGCCTTAAGGTCTTATCCACAGGGTGAGAGATTAAAATGATAGCGAGTCACGAAGCAGAAAAAATATGGTCATTTATATGTAAAAATATTTAGGGTAATTTTCAAGCTTACTGTCCCTGTTATGGAATATTTAAAAATGTCTTTACCCGAAGAAGGCTACACCTAGGTCATGCTTGCAGGGTGTGTCAACCGATCGATCGACTGAATATTTCCCTCTTTATATGCACTTTTATACAACAAAATCGTCGCAGAATGACAAATAATAAATGAAGTACTTCTCAAGTACCAAGAAAAAATACTAATTTAAGATTTGGATTATTTAATTCCCATATAAATACGCATTTTTGTCAGAACATATATAATTTAAATTTTATTACCAGACACACTGCTCTTTTCAAAGTCAATATCTTTTTTTACACAATTTTTCCTTCCTTCCTTGCCTACTTTGGTATAATATACGTAAACCATTAGTGAAGCTTTCCATTATTCTTTCTTGTCAAAACTGAGTTTTGCAGGTGTGTAATCGTTTACAATTACCGCCATTAGAATGTGAAGGATTTTAGTAATTAATATTATAGACTCGTGGTAGTAACTACTGAATTCAGGATTTATCTGAATTTATATGATTATGTTGACTATTATTTGATTATATTGATTATTATACACTATTATGTTGACACCATACGCAATGAATATCATTACCATCCAAAACACGTACACCTGATAACGAAATATATATTATATCTTAAACATGAATTCGAAGTATTTGTTTAACATATTTTGGAAAGAGAAATACATATTGTTCAGTATATTAAGCAAATTCAGTAGTATTTGCGGCCCTTACTTTACATTTTTTCCGCAGAAAAATCTCTCTTTAAGATATCTGAAATTATCTGTATGTAATTAATAATTCTCCAAAACTCAACGAGGAAGGAACCGAACTTTGCCTTTCTTTCATTATTTTTTTCATAACTCCAGTAAAAAGCGTTATCCAAAAAATGAAAACTTACAAAGTTCTTACAGCTAATCACCTTTTTGGATAAATAGTTGAATTAGTTGCATAGATATGCTACACCAAAATGTACATGCATTAATAACCTGTCCATTAGCTTTAAATATTTTTCAAAAACTCTTTTTAGAAACATAATACCTCAGTTCGGATAAGTTTTAACAACCATGATTTTGGCCATATGGAATGAGAGCTGAGGTAATTTCGCAGAAGTGTGGATCCATCAACGCTCAAATAAAGCCAAATAGGGTATTAAATATGACAAAACATCAAAAGATTACCTGATTACAATTCAGGGAAATATTCTGTAATAACTGGGATAGCAATTGGTCATCACAGAAATTACTGAGAAATTGATTACATTAAACTTTGAAAATATATATTCACATCTCGCTAAAAAAAATGGAATTAAAAATTATGGTCATGGCATATTTCAATTTCATTAAGATAAAGATAAACACGTAAATACTTGGAATTTTAATGAAATAAATCAATAAAAATATATGGTTTCAAGTATTCTTTATGCTTGAATTTTTATAATTTTCTGATCATTATGCTTTTTGGTGGTGATAAAAGTTTTCAGAAAGGCATATTTAACTAGGTACATACTCTTTTCTTCTTTAAATATTCCATACAAGAATAGTATATCCATGGAAAAACGGAATAGCCAAGGCCGTAAACCTTAAACTATAAATCTTTACGGCCAAGGTTATTTCATTTTTCCATTGTTTGATGGCCGTAGGTAAGTTCCTTTTTTACGTTTACATGATATTTATGGTTTCAGTTAAATACTCGCAAATAATGTACGCAGGTATATATATTGTATATTTGTAAACGCCAATTCATTCCAATATGAATACCAGTTATGAAAAACTAATAAACGTACGACTTTGTCTGTGACAGCCACTAAGGGTAGACGTGTTTTATGATCTCGGCGATTTTCGTATTTTAAAAGAAACGGATCAAAGAATTTGTATCAAATTTTGCGTAAAAAATGAAAAAAGTGTAACAAAGTGTGTCAAATGTTAACAAAGGCCTATGGTGAGTAGTCTGCTGTGAGTAAATCAAGAATTTACGAGTGGTATAAGCGTTTCCAAGAAATCCTTGAAGACCTTGAAGATTACGAACGCCCTGGACGCCCCAGCACATCAACAATCGATGAAAACGTGGAAAAAGTTAAAGAAATGGTTGTGAACGATCGCCGAATCACAATTGGAAATGATGTAGGCATATCGATTGGATCATGCCATGACATCATTTCCGATTTTTTGGGTATGAAACGCGTGGCAGCAAAATTGGTTCCAAAATTGTTGAATCTTGAACAAAAACAGCGGCGAATGGAAGTTGCTCAGGAGTCCCTAAATGAAGTAAAGGACGATGCAGAATTACTAAAACGTATTATATAACAGGTTACGTAAAATGGGTTTATGGATATGACGATGAAACTAAGGCTCAATCATCCCAGTGGAGGGAATCTGGCTCGCCAAGACCGAAAAAGACTCGACAAGTGCGGTAGAACGTGAATGTTATGCTCACTGTGTTCTTCGATTTTAAGGGCATAGTGCATCACGTATTCCTGCCGCCAGGTCAAACGGTGAATAACAAGTACTACCTACAAGTTCAACGCCGTATGCGTGAAGAAATCCGAAAAAAACGCCCGGATCTGTGGAAAACAATTCATGGATTTTGCACCACGATAATGCACCAGCTCAGACTTCATTGCTTGTTCGCAAATTTCTGGCAAAAAAACAATACTGCAACGATGCCCCAGCCTCCATATTTGCCAGATATGGCTCCGTGTGACTTTTTCCTATTTCAAAAAATTAAGAGAACCTTGAAGGGCCGTCGTTTTACAGCCGTAGATGACATAAAAAGTGCATTGCTGAAAGAACTAAAGGATATCTCAAAGATCGAGTTTGAGAAGGGTTTCGGGGATTGGAAGAAGCGCATAATCTCCAATGGGGACTGTTTTGAAGGTGAGAACATCAATGTATAAGAATAAATAATAAATATTATTATGCGAAAAAATTATAGTTCTCAGTATTTTTTTAACACACCTCGTATTTAAAAAGGTGGAAGGTATAAACTTGTTTGTGTCATCTTTACGTTTTTGAATCACACAAACTGTATGAGCCATAATGCGTGCTAGAGTTCCTAACCATACCCGGGAAATCCGCTCACAATCACATTTATTTAAGCATAAACATTTAGTTATTGCTGTAAAACTCATGGAAAGAAATTAAACGCACAAGAAAATATCTCAGTACAGGTACTGTACTGAGATATTTTCACAGTACCTGTAGTTCATCAATTACAACACTGAATTAATTAATAAAGTAAAGCGAGTGGTTTCAGCATAAAGTAATGTCCTGGTGAAGATTACGATGCTGGTAACTTCGTGAGTGTTGTTTAGAACAATGTTCACAGAGAGTCCACAGCAATATGATTTGGTTTTGATGGATGCCTTAGGAGCCAAAAATGACACCTCTAATTATCATGAAGTTTTTATTATGCTCTTCAATGTTGTAGCTACAAAACATTTTGATGGCTGATATATTCAAAACAGATATGACTTCACGTCAGCTCCGTACTGTAATATGTAATAAAACAAAGTGAAAAGAAAAAATACATAAAAACATCACTCAACACATCGGAAGCTTCTTTTGCGCGATTTTCTTTAGTGCACTTTGTTCAAACAGTCTCGTTTTAAGCACCAGCAGTAATCTGCCATCATATGGTTATCCCATCTTCCTTGGTAGCGAGCTTCCATTGTTTTTATATCCTGGTGAAATCTTTCACCTTGTTCTTCACTTGCGTCTCCTAAATTTCCAAGAAAATTGTGTAAGTGGCTGTGTAGGTAGTGAACTTTTGTGCTCATATTACATCCAAGTGATTTGAAGTTACTGAGCATAATGTTTACCAGCTCAATTTTTATGACCTCAACAAATGACATCCAACTAATTTTTTCAATCTCATTCATTGACTCGACAAAAGCAGGATCCTTTGTAAGTTGTCTGATTTGTGGCCCCTCAAAAATATCAGCTTTAAGTTTTTCAATACTTATATGGGGCATCTTTAGTCTTAAGTAGCCGAAGCATGGTCCATCCTTGTCAAGATCCTTTATAAATTGCTTCATTAGGCCTAGTTTAATATGTAGAGGCGGTAAGATGATTTTCTCTCTTTCAACTAAAGATTAAGCAATGATGTTTTCTTTCCCAACAACCAAGTTTTCTCTCTTAGGCCACTCCTTCTTAATCCAGTGGTTTTGTCTGTCCCTGCTATCCCAGAGGCACAAGAAACAAGGATATTTTGTGTAGCCACTTTGCTGCCCAAGAAGAAAGTTCACCATTTTTAAATCTACACAAATCACCCAGCGATGTTCCTGGTGTTTTATCTTCTCTAAGACCAATGCTATTGTATCGTATTCTTCTTTCATTTTAGTTGAATGAGCGATTGGTATTGCGCCAAACCTGTTACCATTGTAAAGAAGTACACATTTTAAACTACGCTTGGAGCAATCAATAAACAAACGCCAATCACTAGCATCATATTGTGATAGTAGTCCCATTTTTTCCAAAAGACCCTTAACGTCTAAACAAAATGTAAGATTGTATTTTTGAGTAAAGAAGGGTAGCATATCCTTTTCCCTTGTGCGATAAAAACTTATTTTTGTACCGGTACCGGTACCGTACCGTATTTTTGTACCGGTACCGTATTTTTGTTTTTTAATCTCATTGGCCTACAATATAGAAATATGCATAAAACTTATTGACAGTTTATTGAAAATAAAAGGAACACCGCAGGGTGGTTATAAATTAGTATACTTATAGATTTATTTAACTTTGAAAATTATTTTCCGGAATATATCAAATATTAAAACAACTAATCGTAAGATGTGCCATATCTAAAAAAGTAGAGCTGTTAAATAAAAACGGATTTCATATTTGGATTCAGCTCTACAAATATAGTTAAAATCAACACAAAGATTCCCGGCACCAAAAAAAAATTTTTTTTGTAGGCCTGTGTAATTATTGCAGCACATGTTATTGACTAAAGGTACCTCGGAACGTAGCCATGACCAAAGAAAAGTAATTTTTTTGGGCTAAGAGGAATAATTAAGGCAAGGATTTCAAAGATTCTTTTGTCAAGCAAGACGTTTTAGTGATACATTATGGCCAAACTATAATCCATACAATCATTTAATTCTACATTTAGCTATCATGAACGATGGTAAACATTCATATTGCCCTCCAAAGACTAACAAAACATTGTTTAAATAATACTTTAAGTTAATGCTTACCACATACTTTAAAAAGTAATATTCTTAACAGTTATAACAAGTGGGTACAGCTAACAGTTTCAGGCTTACCTTTGTGGGATTCCTTCATGGTGAGGGTAAAAGAAAGAGAAAAAAACTTTGCTTTTCCACCTGATGATGATGCGCAGCATCGAAACCATGATCGTGTTGCATTAAAAGTGTGTGGAAGTGCAAAGTTTTTTCTCTTTCTTTTACCCTCATCAAGTGGGTTCATTTTATATCTTCATAAATTAACAATAAAATGTTTATTTGATAGTTTTGTCCATCCAAAAACCTACCTTAACCAGTAGATTACCTAATAATAATAATAAATTAACGATAAGCTCTATATCTCACATTATCACTTAGGAAAGCAGCTAAGAACTGAGATGGTCTAATTAGATCGGTTCTGCGTACACGACAGGATACATTTTCAGAGATCTAGTCTTTCAGTAGCTGAGGCAACTGTATTGACAATGGACATAAATGGTTTAGGATCTTAAAACTGCCATGGGCAAAGATATTATTTTCGTGGTATGTTTTCTACCAATATAATTTATACAGCACGAAATTCCATTGGCTGTTGAAAGTCATTAAAAGAATTTCAACGTGTTGTCAAAATTCTTAAAAATTATAATCCCTGACATTCACGCCACAGAACTCAGACTTTGTATTTTTATTCCCCAGAAATAAAAACCATTATTGTTTCTACCTCGTGAATAGTAAAAAAATATTGGAATTCTTAAAATATCTAAGAAGGGGTATATCTTCCTGCGGTGATAGCCAAACTATTTTAACAAGACTTATCCTCTTCTCTCTAAACCGGCATATCTCTTTCTTTCAGTAGAACATTCGTCGGCCTTCATCCTTTATCCTCAAATGAAGAGAATAGTCCACCTGCCTGGTCATCTACCGGGTGCGCGGCAGCAGCCAGATACAAACATTCTCGCGTCCATTGGACTCCGTCTCACCCGAGGCCGTTCGAGAGGCGGAGAGTGGGCGAGGGGGTGGTTGATGGAGAGGGGAGGGAAGGGGGAGAGGAAGGATCTCACGGTGGAGGAAGCGGCATTAGAGGGCGGAGAGAAGACGGAGGCACCTGGGTGGGCTCATTACGTGGACGAGTGGGAGAAAGCGCGTAGCCGATGTCGGGAAGGATGGGGTAAGGTGGACTGGTAGGGTTGGGGGTACGGGAAGAGAGAGGCGGGCAGTCGTGATGAGGGGTAGACTTAAAAGGAATGGGATGTCGGGGGAACGGTGGATGGGGGGACAGGAATGGACTGGTGTATGGTGGGAGTGGAGCATAAAGTGCTGGTGGGGAAAGGGGTATCAAGAGGGAATAAGCATGGGATAGTTGGTGAGGTTGTGTGGAATGGATTAGGAGGGGAGACTCGGAAGAAATGTTGGAGATGAAAGGGACAAAGCGTAAAGATTCAGGTTCGAAGCACGAGTTGGACGAAGAGTTACGCGCTCTGGTAGGGGCATAACTCAATTTTCGGAAAAAATAATTTTGCGTGCTGTCACTGAAACTGATAATTTAGTTAAATTCACAATTATATGAGGACTACGCGGAGACAAACGAGGTTTGTGTACCCGGAAAGTAACTTCCAAAACATAAATCCCATTTGAAAATGCGATAATGTATTTAACGGATGAAAATGAATACCCACTGAACCTACACTAGATGTTTTATCAATATCTCCCTTAATCATTGATACAGATGAAGTCCAATTCTGTAACAAATTCGTATTTCATTACGATAAAATTAGGCGACAACATACGTAGAACTCATTCTTCCCCATGGACTACAACCTTGACTTGGTGGAAGGACCTTTCCGTTCTTATGACTCCTAGAACTGTCCTGGCGGAAGCAGTGATATTTGCTCCTCTTATGGCCTCCCATGCCAGAGAGGTCGATCAGTAGGAGTCACAAGAAAGGTAGCATTGTTTGGTCCTCAGTGAGCTGCGTTTAATCCAAGTGGGACAACTAGTTGAGTGATGGTGTCACGTTAAAAACATTATTGATGATGACAACTGGGAAACCATCACAATTATTATGTCATGAGCTGATGATGGACAAGATTATTAAAACCGTTTTTTTAAGTGTGTCCATCGAAAACCTACCTTAAAAAGTAGAAAACCAAAAATGAAAATAATACATATTGCATTAAATACTTTATTCTTCGGGTTTATCTCCTAGCGATTCGAACTTACGGTTGTCATCATCCTGCATAACTAATTTCTCAAGCCAACAGTTCACCATACCTTCAGAACTTAGATACCTCCTAATTGTCAATAGATAATCGGCCACCAATGACAATTTATCTCTTAATACTTTAATTTTCCATTCTCACCAATAAGGAAAGTTATTTCTAACAAACTGCTCCCTTAAGTAAATATTGCCCTTTCATTCAAATAAACAGACATGCTCTTCATTATTTCTACATTAAACCAGAGAGAAGCGGATATGAAATCCTCAATTTTATACTATAGTAGTCTTATTAGGGATCAAAATACACAGTTGACAAAGAATGAAACATTTTTTTAAATATATAATAATGAAGGGTGGTCTTTTGCTTTCTTGATTCCGGCCTCACAACGCAATAAAGCACCAAAATAAACGAATAGTTTTTAGGGAAAAAATGCGTGTAGTGTTGCGCTTGCTCGTACAATCAGCCGGTATCATGGTGAGTCTTCGGTATTATGTATCCATCTCTCCGATGCGTATAGTAGCACTCGTAACGGTGCATTGGTGACGTAAGTATACTCTATACCCGTAAATTTATAGCCTCACAGGAGCTACTCCTATCTTCATGAACTTAATGCATGCTGTTCCCATAGCGGCTCCGATTCACTTCAATTCAATTTGATCGGGTAAAGGATCGATCCTGTGTAAGTGATACGACCACGGATAAATTGCCTTCAGGGATCCGATCCGACGCGAACAAATAGATTTTTTTGTTGAGATCGTCTAGGGCTACCCCACGCACTGCAGAATGCGTAACTGTAGAGGTGTGGGTGAATGGGAATACTGAGTGAGCGGGATTAGAAGAAGAGAGGGAGTGAGGACTGCATTACAAAGATGGATAGGCAAGAGACGGAAGGACGTATGAGAGGGTGGAAAATTGAAGCAGTAGCACGTGTGAGAAAGAAGGCAAGAGAAACTAGCCCCCGGAGAAGGAACATCCTGGAATTACGAAAAGACGTAGTGGGAGCAATAAGGAAATAGCCTGGAAAAGAATACGGCACAAGAAATAACTGTGTAATATTCCAAAAGTTCCCATCGAGGATTCATGTTTCGACGTCATTTCCAGAGAAAAACTACCCTTGTGATAAGCACACACTTGAAACCAACGCGTCTGCGTTGAAATTGTGATTATGGCATTAAATTCGTATGGGATATTAATACCTATCGGCTTATATAATGGAATTATTCCACACATTACGGTTTGATAAACCCGAATTCCTCTAAAATGGTACTTCAATATTTGAATTTAAAAGATACAGATTTTTATGGTTACCTTAAGTACAGTACAAGACAAAATTTGGAAGCCACGGGCTTCGGCTATAGAACCAAAGCTACAACTATATCGACCCTTCATAGAACAAAGAACTATTTAACCTTAAGAAATTTCCTATCTAACCTTACTTTATGATATTTAAAACTGTGAGGATGTAATATTATTCATTAAAATGGAAACGAAGACATTTTTAAACATTTTTGATACACCTTCAACTCCTACGACGGTCACCGGTCCTGCTCTTACCAGTCACGGTTCATCTTACACACAAGCCTATCCGATCAATTTGGGAGATCATTCGTATAGAAGGACAAAGAGAATCGTTAACTCGTTGGTAATTTGGCGGTCAACGGAGATAGTATTCTTTGTTTACGAGTCAAAAAAAAAGTTGCAAAAGAAGGTGATGGGATATGAGAAGGTATTAACAGGTCGAGAACAAACCCATGTAAAAAACCGCATATTTCAAGTTGAAGACTGAAAAATATATTCATTAACTTATGTCTTAAATATTCTAAGATTGACCGTCACATTCACCACCATAAAAATCTTTAGTCACATGACAAAAAATCTAATATAATTTTGGTTAGTGGCAATAATCACATTGGGGAATAAAATGAATGTACGAGTATTCTTGGGTAAAACAACAAAAAGTAAGATGGAAATATGGCAGAGAAAGGGTACACCTCTCAGAAAGGATAACTGTAAGGCACACACAAAATGTGCAATTAAAATCAATTATTTTGTTCCTTTTAGTTTGTCAGCACGTCAATGGTAGCTTTAGACTAATTATAAACCCAGTATCGCAAATTAAATTAAATATATCGTTGTTTAAAGCTGAATGTGGAAGTAATACTGGCTCAAATACTGGTTTCAACTTTAAAGGGATCCTACAATAATTAGACTGCAAATTTCCATGATAAATGTATGAACACTCACTAGGGAAAATTTGAAGTTCAAATGAAAATAATGGTTTTTGCCCTCTGATGAAGAATAATAGACTACTAGGAGCTTAAAAGGTGGCAGAAAATGTATCGAAAATAATTACACATAAAACATGTGACACAGAACATAGTCGGAATGGTAAGGAGATGAGCAGCGCCCAATGGAATAGCGTTTTGCGACGAGGCGAAAGAAAGAGTAAGTTGGTATGAGTTGCAAACAAGGAGGAGTGGTCACGAGTGGGAAGATAATGGAGGTGCAGAACACGAGATGTGCTGGGGAGAGGGTTGAGGGGGCTGCGGGGAGGGGACGGTGGCATAGGAGGAAGTGAGAGGAAGGGAAGCTGGGAATGAGGTTACAGGAAGGGGAGATGAAAAAGGACAAAAGAACCCCCGGAGAGAAATGGGGACGATACACTGTCATTGGTGAAGAAGAAATTGAGAATAGATGAGCGGACAAATAGACACACTAGGTAACCCAAGTGCCGTTACTAGGGAGAGTCGAATGAAAACCTTGAAACCTATACTTTTAACCTCGTAATTTCTTGAATACAAAAGATTATCAGTTATATGTTAATCAGGTATTTGTGAAATATAAATATTCCAGTTCTTTGAATGCTGACGATACCTCCAGAAAGGCTTTGGCTTTGAATGCTACCAAGGCCGCTTTTGTCAATACTTACGTGTACTATAGCTGGTCAAGGGGATTCTCTTCGAGAAGTAATGATCTTTTGAAGCTGTCTATCTCACATTTAAACCTTTTGGAGTAATACAGAGGAATCACCAACTTTCATTCATTGATAAATTTTGTCGTACCATATTGTTGCTTTCCGGCACCATGCTGTTGGGAGACACTCATCAAACCATGGAAATCACCATTGGCAACAATGGGACAACTTTTAAATTTTAGAGCAAATTCAAGGATTTCACCCAATTCACTCTAGTGCCAGCAAGAACACTTAATAGCCCAAGGGTTTATGTATCTAAAGCTATACAAGTACTTAGAATGATAGTCATCCATTCTCAATTGATAAAATTTCCTCTATTTTGAATTCATTTTCAAATTAATCTAACCAAATACCTCCACAATTATTTTGTTTTATCTGTTTCTTCTTCTAACAACCTAATAATTTTTAAAATTACGCAATAATTGTAAAATTACAATTTTAAGATACGCAAAAACACATATAAATTATATGCTCTCAAGTACTACAAGTATCCAAACACCGGATATCAATCAATTATTATTTCGCCATAGAAATCCGCGTTCAATCCATAGAAATTCAGGCGTACTTTATATTTCAATTGCAGGAACCGTAGTTTTTACGCAGATCGACTGCGTGGCCGTATTGCATTTCATTAGCATATAGTTCCGGTTGGTTTTGAAAAAGGATAGGTATATTTATATTCTATGAATACATGTATAATGGAGGCAATGCAGATATTCTACTTTCCTGCCTTACATAGCGGTGTCCTCGGGCTATAGCTAATGCTCGGTTAAAGAATTTCCATTTGTACGGGAAGGGCGTAAGGAGAAACACCGAAAAGGATTCGAGGATTTCTGTTCTCCGGCCGTCATAAGAGAGCGACCCCTGAACGGTAAAAGAGAGGGGGTGGAGGAAACAGGGGTGAAATGGAAAGACGGAAACGTGAAATGAAAGAGAAGAAGGAGAAAGAGCGAAGGATGATATGAGAGGAAGAAGGGGCGAGGGGACGAGAAGTGGAATGGGACATAGCCAAGGGGCAGGAGAGGATTGGAGAGGGTGTTAAGGGTGCAAAGAAGCGGGAGAGAGAGGGACGGGGAAGGGAAAGTGGCAGGGGAGGGTGCGATGGGTATAGTAGGAAGATTTGCTTGGGAGATGAATGGGTTGCGAATAAAGCGAGAGGACTAGGGGAGGCGCGGAAAGCGTGAGTGGATTTAAGGGGTTGAGGAGGCGGGCTGGATATTGAAGCAGGGGAGGGAAACAAAGAAGAAACGGACGCGGCGAGCGAAGAGAAGAGGCCCGGGGAGACAAAGCGCGCGGCGGGGTGAAGGGGGCCTGGAAGGGCGGGGCTGGGCGGCGGAGGAAATTAGAGCAGGAGAGGGGGAGGAGAGGGAGGATGTGAGGAGCCGGAAATGAGAATAGGGGTGGCGACTTGTATATATATGGCCCCAGTCACTTCCCTGACTCGCCCTTTGGCGATAGGACCCTCGCCCGATTCCTCCTCCCAGCCTCATTCTTCGTTCTCGGCTAACCGGAGGGGGGGGGAGTGGGATGGAGTATGCAGACGCAGGCGATGCGAAAATGCAACGAAAGCCCCTCGCCCTTTAAGGCCGATCCACACCGAACGGGATGCTAAGCACGCCATCTTCCTTCGCCTTGCGCCTTCGAGGTGCCAAAGGGGGTTTCACTCCCTCGCTTCACGTAGAGGACGAGCCATGAGGTCGAGAGCAGAACCCTAAGTAGTCTCCAAGCTCCGGTCCAGTGATTTATTTCAGCTAGGATAGATCTGGAATGAACATTTATGAGTGTCCGTTTATCTCCCTTCTTTCCCTCCCCTAGCTGATCTAACATACGGAAATGATTATTTATGACTTTATCGTTATTTAAAAATCCTGGAATAATATGCGAATGTAAAAATTAAACTCATATGTTATGTTACACAGATGAAAAGGAAATGGATACAAACCCTCACATGCTCTTGTTTCATTGCCCAGTCTTTGGGACTGGCACGTCAGGCGATTTCTAATATAGACGAAAACTAATAGAGCATTCTGCTTCCTCACTTGCATTAAATCCGTCGAGAGACGGCCTTCAGAACTTAATTGGACGAAGGGAACCCTCCTCTTCGCCCACTGATTTCACAAGAAAAATGTTCCGAGCGACTTATTGGATTAGTGTTACACACTCAACGGCATCCGAAAAGGAGAGGAGAATTTCTTCAACCAATTTTTTTTCAATTCCCTCCACCACGCAAATATTAATTCTCTCTCCATTGATAAGCGGGCACTAATATAATCACTTCTTTTAAAGAATTCACACATCCAGAAGTAGGACACACAGATATGTAGAAAGATCAAGTTGAAATGTCGTACCCAATTTCCTAATTCGAAGATGTTCTAATCAGACCTCCAACAAAGTCATAATTAAATAAAATTAAATAAACTGACGAAGTCATAAGCCAGTTTACACAGTTTAAAGGAGCGAATAGTTTCAAATAACGTACGTGAGACCAAAACAAAAGCGCTATTAGCACGACAAAGACATTTATTGGAAATAAATATTGTATTAACTTCGGGAGGTTACCGAAAATTGTGCAACTGTGAGGTAATTGGAAAACGTGGAAACACTTAACAAAGAAAATAATCTTTAACTTAAAACAGTTTATAAGTATTAGGTAACTATTAAATCTATTTGTTATCACTTCCAAAGGTTAGTTTTGTCCCCGAACACATGGATGAGAATGAATTCAACATTTTGCGATTGTCTATATTCATCCTAGTTTTAAAATATTTAAGAGGTGAAAATCATAGTAAATTTTAAAATGGCGTTAAATTAATGAAAGTAGTAGGCATACTAAAGGAGACAAATAGCTGGGATAAACGTTTTTCGGATGAAAATGGTCTTTAATGGCCGGACTTGGCCTCAGAATACTGTAAACTAGACAGAAACTATTGTTTAAAGGATCAAACAGTCCGGGACTCTTGGATGCCAGTATTTCTTGCGTTGGACATGCTTCTGATATAGATTTAATAAATGTATACATCAAATGGATATGCTCAATTGCATCAATAAATGAAAGGAAACCAGAATCTTCGGAGATAGATGTTGGTCACCAAACCCAAAAGGTACATATCCTACAAGGAATCAATTAATACGGAGTTGACTTCCTACGTAAATGTGTCTTAATTTTTCACTTAAGAACCTACTCTCCTCCACAAATATCCCGCAGATAAAAAAAGGTCAAAGACCAACGATTAGGCATTAGCCGTTTGTTTCTTTTTCATCGTTTAAAAATACGCAAACACCTGAAACACACAGAATTGCACCCAACAAATCTATCTCATAATATATTTAGAAAAGCAAACATACAAGAATTAATAACGGGCCGTTACCTAAACCACAGCTGGGTTCAGAGCTCACAGACCCTCTATCCTTAAAAGCATTAAAGCTTACTTTTACTTTACCTTGCTCAATTGCTCCTAGTGCTGTGTCGCAAAACAACTAACTTACAGAACTGATGACAGATTGTATTAGCAGCATTCTTAAAACATCCATAAAATGTTACAAAAATTACTTTTATTTATCATTCATGCAGCACATATTATCATAAAAATGCTGTAATATGGTTAATACTTTATATGAGGCCATTTATTTCAACCACGTCATTATCAGATGATATAATTTAGAACAAAGGAGGCTGTTAAAGTTTTAAGTACTAAATTTTATAGTTGAATATTTTAACCGAGAGATAGCACAAGAGGAAGCTTGACCCGATAGGCATAACTGTGTTCACGAGGCTTCCGAAACACTGCGCATATCACCTACTGTATAACGTAACTTGAGTATAACAATTTCAATATGAATAAAAAATGGAACATGCATATTGATGCAATTCTTGGCTTAATTATAAATGCTTTTAGGTAGTAGAATGGTTTTTTCAATCTTTTATTTATTGCGTGTGACTGGAAATCTCAAACCCACCTTGAAAATTTAAATTTCTCTTTTTTATATGCAAAGAGTGCGAGAATTTTTTTACTGCAGGAGAGATTAATTTATAATCCCACGGTTATAATCATTTCAGAATGAGAAAGCTCATCTCACAGTTTAACCTCCATTTTAAAATTTAGGCGTAATGAATGTAGTAAAGGTGGCCATAATAATAATAAAGATTTGCTAGTATTAATGTAAACACTTCTGGAAAGTACCCTTACAAATTCCGGAATGAAAACGTTTCGGAGCAATTTAAGCCACTATTACGACCTATAAACGAAGGTGAAAAAAAAATGAGGTAGGAGAGACCGACGAAACACAATAGTCATTGGTAAAATAAAAAGGGGGAAAAGGGCCGGCCATAAAAGGGAAATTAAGCTCTCAGATAGGTATCCTATGCGGGAAATTGGACTAGCAGGATAGGGCTCATTCACAGCGGGGGCCATTTCCCGCCCAAAGTATAAGGGGCGGCGTGGAGGAGGGCGAAAGGGGGAGGAGTGGGGAGGAGGTGAGGGAGGTGCCAGGGAGGGAAAAAAAACAAATACTGAAATGGCGTTAAATAGCAGTAATAACCAGCTGGGAAGTCGGTACTGCTCCGCCGAATGGAATGTAACGGAAGAGGGGTGGATAACGGTACGGGAGAGATGCGGAGGGTGCCAGGAGGTGAAGTGGAAGGAACATAGAGAGAGGGAGGATAAAAAGGCTTACATAGTAGACCTGTAACGGATGGGAGTGGGGGCAGAGGGAATCGAGGAGCGGACATAAGATTGGAGGTGAGATGAGATAGGTGGCGGTAGGCAAGGGCGGAGGAGACCTGCGTTATAATTAGCGCGGGGTTATGGATGGCAAGAGGGTTTCAAATATGAAAAAAGCAAAAAATAAAATAAAAACAAGAAACTTTAGTAAGGCAAACAGAGAGATTGAGGGAGACAAATTGTGAGGCTATCGTAGGGAGAGCGGCGGACGACGAATGGCGGATTTGGAAGGCCAGCACCCAAACCCCATGAGCATCGCAGGTCGATAGGGATGGGTAGGGATCAGTGGCGAGGGGATGGAGGGAATGAGACTGCGTTATAAAAAAAGGTGATTCGCTCGATAAGGGCTGTCGGGTTTATGCACGCCGAGTGAGGGAGCTAAGAGATCACCAAAAAGTTAACGCGAGAAAAATATTGCGGGGCTAAGGCTGCGCGTATTACGGGAGGCATGGAAGTGCCTCTGACTGGCACCATTACATCAATAGTGGGGCATTAATGAACTCTCCAGCAGGGAGAAAAAGCCCTCCACTCCGAGCAATTAATTGGTCTTTAGGGGAATTGAGCGTCGAATAAAGAGTTAAACATTTTAGATGGAAGTATTGGAAATCACCTGTTAAACTTCTAATTCGAATCGCAAATCTAAGGTGGGAGAAAATGAATTTCTCATGGAAAGGAAGGTAATAAAAACGAAGCATTACATGGAAACTGCATTACCTCGCTATATAGTAAGGCTTTTGAACCTATTTTGGATTAATAACATTTCAAATACACGTCGATATTAAAAACTATATCCTACGTAATCTTACAATTTCAGGTCGCATACATTACTCCAACTCACGTAAACGGTAAATTAACCTTGAAAGGAAACATAATCCTCATGCGCTTTAGTCACAACTACTGGATGATTCAAATAAGGTACCGAAGTCGAGTCTTTGGAATTCTACATGCAAACATATTCTCGTAACAACTGAGGTTATCCCTATCCCAAGTGATCTCCACAATCATTTAAGAGTAGGAAGAGATCGCACGGGAGAGCGTCTTCACGGCGGCGTGTGAAATTCCAATTTCCGGAAGGGAGTAAGTTCATTTCTTCACAAGACCACAACAGTATTACTCTGAGCCAAAAAGATTTCAAAATGAAGTTGATAGTCAAAATATCGTAAGAATTCAAATCTCCGGGAGGACATTAGAGTCCACCAACCGTGCAATGGGGCCTACATCGATATGCGATAACTCGACAAACCACGCCTAATTTCTCAATCACACGAACCAATTATTCATATTTTAGTCATTTTAAGTAAAAAAACTATTTACTGCTCTGGGAAATTAATAACCATTGGTCTTCATAAACAACAGGCGGTTTGATACACCAATCTATAAACCAGACCAAAATTCATTTAAGGCGTATTATCCCGCTCAGTTTTTAATTAACCATCTGTGTGTCCAGCCTGATGAATGCAGAATGTTAATAAAACGGAGTTCGTTAATTGCTACGAGCGATTCGTCGGTGACATCAGTTCGTGTTTGAGAAAATGCGGCGTCGAAAACACGTGAACCCGGTTATTTGAGCGCTATATTAATTTCCCTTTCGACTGACCGCGGGAACGGTTTTTCTTTAGTTGACGAGGTTAGGGTGCTTGAAAGAGCGTAATTGTGTGGGACAAGTAATATGCACCTCGGCATAATAAACCGGAAATATGTAGGGAACAATATGGAGGGAGAGGGAAGGGATGGTAGAGAGGGTCAGCGGGAAGTTTGGTTAAGGAACCAATTTTCGTGGAAAGAAATCGAGATGGAGCTAAATGAAAGGAAATTAAAAGAGCGAGATAAGGAAGGAAGGAGTGAGAAGAGAAAGGGGAACAGATACGCGTGGGTATAACCAGGAGGAAAAAAAAGGCTGGAAGACCAACGGCCAACGGCTTTTTTTTTGGAAGTACGTGCAAAGGTTTAGGAAGGAAATTGAATGGAAAACAGGTGCTGAAATCGGGGTAATGATGCGAACGGAGAGAGGTAGAGATAGTGGAGTTATCAAAAGAAGGAATTCTTTTTGACTTTATCCGTCACAGTAATCCAATAAGAGCGACGGCGGAACCAAACTGAGCGAATAATTTTATGAGCGCCACGGACCGCGGGATATCATAAAGGTTTCAATGTGCGGGAAACGCAATATAGGTTACTGCCGCATTGGGGTGTTCATCTGAGAATACTGGACAACTTAGAAAGAAGAGACAACTAACCAAATGACCGATAAAACCCTAACGTGTATCCACACGGTAGAAGAGATGATATATTGAAGCAAACGCTTGCATAGTTGACCTCTCCGATATAATTAATAATATTTACGTTAAATCCACCAGCAATCGAAGGAAAATATAAGTATTAGAAGAGGAGCTTAGAAAATGTCAATGTTTTCTTTCAAATTTCTTTGTAGAAAAGTATTGATTATAAAATGAATTTTTTCTAGGACAGCTAGGAAAAATTAGCAACATTGGAACACAAGAATGGCTTTCTAAAAAATAAAATAATATATAAATCTAAGTATGGGAAATATTTTTTCTTTCCACGTTATCCTCTTAATATTTTTAGAACAAAATAATGTATTAATAGAGGTTATTTACTATCCAGCCCAAGTCACTAAATTGCTCAGAGATATCAAAGATTAGAACATATATGCAAAACATTTGTAACCAGAAAAAATAAACTATTAACGTTCGATTTAGTTAGATAACCAATGAAACATGGAAACTGAAATCCGAGTTATGTACGAAAAAAAGTTCAATGCTTCATCGTAGATCTGCCAAGTCCCAAGAACATCGAGGAAATTCAAGCGGTCAGTGGATTAGCAAAAGATTAAATGCCTTCTTTCTAGTCCCCCTCCTTTAAGTCAATGCATAAAAACATGCATAAATAACATTAAATATTTCCCCGATAATTCGTAACCCTGTGAAACCACAACCATATTACCTGTTAGTAGTAAATAAATTATGCGAGGCGAGATAACAGTGGAGTATTTAAAAAAACAAACGAAGGTGATAAAATTTGAAAAATAAAGCACGAAGACATGTAGTACACGAAATAACGGTGGGGAGTGAAGGGGAAATAAAACCGAGAAGAGAGAGAGAGAAAGAGAGGATTTATTTAAAGAAGAAGAAAATGAATGCGGGAGAAAAGGGCGGGAATAAAATAACTGCCAAGAGAGGGAATTTGTTGGCAAATGGAAACTGATTAAGCCGGAGGGCGAAAGAGAACGAGGTTGAGTCGGGAGGGGAGCGAAGATGAGGGGTATGGAGGGCGAGGGAGGGCAGGAGGAGGATGGGGCAGTGAGGAAGGGCGGGATAAAGGTGGGCAGGGGGGGAGGAAAAAGGAGGGACAGTGATCTAGACTAACTGGCGAGATGGGGGACGGGAGGCGGCGGACGAGGTTTCGAATGAGGCACGTGCGGAAATTAAAGGGCGCAGAGATGTGAAGGGAATGAGTGGGTCGGGAGGGAGAGAAGGAGAAGAGGAGGAGCGGGCGGGTGGTTGGAGACGAGAGGGAGGAGGAAAGGGAGGAGAAATTAAGGAAATGAGGAAAGAGGTAAATGCTCCGAGGGAGGGGTGGGAAGGTAGGAGAGAGGGGAGAGGAGGTGGAATGGGGAGACCAATGGAAAGAGGAGGGCGAACGGAGGTGGGCAACCGGGCGTGGGGTGGGAGGGGTGCCGGTGCAAAAAGTGGAGGGGAAAGGGGAGGAAGGAAGGGAAATAGTGGAGCGAAAAAGAGCCGTATAATTTTTTCTTTAATCTCGAGGAGGCGTGGGAGAGGGTGTGATGGGAACTGGGGAGGGGCCAAGGTGTGGGCCAAGGGAGGATAGGGCCGGTGATGGAGTCCCAACCTCTAATCTAATCCCGCGCTAAATCGTTTTGCGAAAGGGGTGAAATCATTTTCGCTCTTGCTCCGTATAGCGAAAGGTCCTAGAGTCTCGAAAGAGAGGGGATTTTGAGAATTCAAAGACATTATTTGTCACCTTCAAGAATCGTTGCCATAGAAATTTGATTAACTCTTGAGCCACGGCAAACAACGAAATTAATTTGAGTTGATGATGGGCTTGAAGCATAAAAAGAGTTATGATCGGTGGTTTAATTGCTTTAAAACTGTCGCAAGACACGTCACACTTTTATTATAAAACGTTAGGTTCTGGGAAGTCATTTAAAGTTTCACACAAAAGCTAAGTGGCACAGTTTTCGTGAATGCATATCAAAGGTGATTAAATGTAACTATATGTTACTAAATCAACTAAAAAATTATATTAATTAAAATAAGATGACCATATTGATATCAGGGGTACTTTGACCACGGAAGAGGCATGGATCAGTTGCGTATCTTAATGTTGAGAAAAACTTCTCACAGAAAATTAATAAATAAGGTATATCAATCCTAGAATTCATATCATTTGTAGGATCTATAGTGATTAAGCAAATTTTAGCTTGCATTACCCTCATTGTTTATTCATTTATTGCAAAATTCATATCCCTTTAGGAATATTGTAGGCATCAAAGAACGACAATACTTCCGGATTAACTTCGTCAACATAGTCATGCGATATAATAATTCTCGCATGATTACTTCTGAATAATAATTCTAGCAACAAAGCCAAACTCACATATTCCATACCATAATTCCAATCGGAAATAGTAGATCTTTTGTATGATTATAACGTGGATATCCATTCGGTAGTCTTGTAATATTTTTTGGAAATAGGAAATTAGAATGCTTCTACTTCATGCAAATTATAATCAAGACTTATCGTCAAACATCAATCATGATTTATCAAGGAAATAGAGAAGGAATAAAATATATAATATCCCTTATAACAGGTAGACAATGTTGCAAAAGTATTAATCAATCAATGAACTCAACGTAAGACCCTGCCACTGAACTTGCAGGAAATATTTCATGAAATGTCATTTCAAAATTACAATAACCATTCTTCTAAAATACTCAGCAAAATATTACGAACAAATAGGGATTCAACCAAAAGCCAACAGTAAAACAAACTAAATGCATTATTCCAAAAGTTGTAAAAAAAGCTTTAAAAAAAAGAATATTTTACGTAAGTAAAAATCTTTTTATGTCAAAGCATTACTATTTCTCTAAGTTTTTCCATTCATTGAATACTAAGTAAAGTTATTCACCATCACTATGGAAAACGTGAAATAACTTTCAAAGTCCGATTCAACGATTAAGTAAACGATCTAAAGGAAATCGCTGTACTTTCAGCATCAGTGCATTTAATCATTCTCCAAAGGGGAAAATAAAGATCAAACTTAACGCAGGACACGCTAACTCAAAGTATCACACTTTTTCTTATTCCCTCCACCAGCTAACATGTTAAAGCAACGTCAATTACGGAACTTAACGACCTATACTGGTGCCAAGCATTTTCGGATTTAATGCCCACCAATTTTGTTTAATATTTTATTGCCTTCGGTTTCAGAAGTACTTGATTATTTAAGGAGATACACGACAGTGGTGAACACTATTTCACGCTACACCCGTCGGACAAAAAGCCACGTTATAGAAGCGGAGTTTAACGAAATTGTACAAAATTAATGAAAATCGAAGAGCCAATATTGGTGAACACCACTTACGACTGTATAATTTTTCTGCGTTGCTGAAGTGAATAGAAACTTTATCAGCCTTGAAGTAACTTATAGGACGAAATTGCTATTTCAATGCATCAAATTTTTTTATAGATTATTAATTCTTAGGAGAAATCTTGTGAGGAAATTAGTTGTACACTATGACTTAAAGCAATTTTCTTGAACAAAATTTTTAACAGAAAATATAATTAATTTTGGAAATAAAATGAAACAGAGATAAAAATATTTAATTTTCCATTTGAAATAAAGTAATGACAAAAGTGATGAATTCCAAGTCAAGTTAAATATCGAAAACATACTATACATGTATTGGAAACAGTTTCCGAATACACACCAGTCAGTCGCCTCTCATAGACATAGTACAAAATTTATGCGATGAAGACTGAAAATGGAATAGGTGGAAATAATATAAAGAGGCAGTTAAAGGGTACATAACGACATTAAAAAGCCCATCCAAAAGTCCTATCTTGTAACCTTACCAGACTGATAAAACAGAAGGATAAGAAGTGTTTCTCAGAGTTGTGAGAATCAATCATTACCAAATGTTTCGGATGGCCAACACGAAGAAAGAAAAATCTCGAGTTAACTTAATGCAAAGATGGAAGAAAATCGTTTTTCAGGATACGAAAAAAAGATCTGTGAAGGAACGGAGAACAAGAGACGGCCTCGACGTCTAGCAGGATGAATTTTCACCTGGAGTAAGATATGGGCAGAACACGGGAGAAAGAGAGAGGAAACGCAGGAGAGATACCGAGTGAAACTATTGAAGGAGCTAACGTGGACGGGAAGATCTTGTGGTGGGGACAGGAGGGAGGGATGAAGAAAGACGGTGGGTGATAGGTAGGTTACGAGTGACGCGGAGACATTACGGGAGGAAAGAAAAATATGGCGAGGATTAGTGAGGAGGGAAGGGGGCGAGAGAAGCCCAGGGATTCATAGAGGGAGGTTGCCGAGGATGAGAGGAGAGACACGGGGACTTAAAAGGAGGAGGGAAACTTGGGCTGGGAAAGAAGGGACGATGCAAGCATTTCAGCACGCCCACTCTGCCAACGACGGTGGGAGGATGAAAGGAGGAAGGGAGGGAGATCCTCCCCCTGCAATTCTTTCTGGGGGAAGGAAGAGGGGGAGCAAGGGATATCACTGCAGGGATACAAAGGGAAGGAGATACCTAGAGGAGGAAGATATTGGGGAGCCTAAGACGAAGGGGGAGGGAACTGCTGGGATTGCTGCTGAGCTTCATAGGGGGGGAAGTAGGAGGGGTGGGTCTTTGGTCCGGGGAGGAGGAGAGGCAATGTCGCTTGCGACCAGATTGAAAGGAAGGAATTTCCCATACCTACGCGACGTATCCCCTTTTCACGACCCCATCCTTTACTAGTTCTCCTTCCCCTGGCTCTACATCCCTCCCTCCTTTTCAATATCCCCTCCTTAACTTCCTCCTTTCTTCCCTTCCCTCCTCTCATCTTCCCTTCTTCGTCAGCTCCCGTTTGTACTCAGCTTCTCTCGCACGACATCACGTTTCTTCTTATTCACTAACCTACTCGTCCACGAGCTCACTGCCAAGCGGAATTTATCCAGCTGTGTTTCTTGTGACGTAATAATTAATTAGGTAATGGTTTCTATCATCATTATTCCCGCGACTGCGGTTTTTCATTGACGCGACTAATAAAAATAGGTATATTATATAGTCACTCATTTTCCCGCAAGCTTACATTCATTGTGACAAGTGAGTATACAATATTTGTGGTTTTTATACCACACATAATCCTGCATAGAAATATCCAGTTGAGTGTATTTGATACTTCTTTCACAGCGCACCCCTAGGTTTAAGAACATAATTTGACATTTTAAATAACCTTTAGTAAGAGATCGACTTTCATTGCAGATGAAAATAAACGGGTAGTCAGCAAATGAAAAGGTATTTTTATTATTTTTTATTAAGTGGGTATATATCTGACTATATTAGCAATATTTCTTCAGAATAAACACAACTGTTACTGGCGATGATTATTTTGTATATTAAGATACATGAAGAAATTAACGATCACTTCACTGAATAGTGCTCTATACTTTCCCATCATCCGAAGTAATTAAGCTGTTTAAATTATATTACCTCAGGTTATTTTTTCTTTTGAAATTTCTTCGGAAATTTCCACTTCAAAATAGCGATATGAAAAATGCATGAGGACCCTATGGTCCTATGAGTAGATTTACAAAGAAACGATAATTTATTACGCATCGAAAAATCATATCCGGGGCTTAGAATATTCTAAACAAATGGCTATTCATGTGGAAAGCCAGGGATATCTCTACCGAGGAGGATACAAGAAGAAACAAGTTTCAGGTTGACAAATGCATTTCATATACTGGGAACATGAGCTACCATCAAAATTTCAGCTCGATCGTTACTTCATATTGAAATTCAGTGGAATTCTGTCATTTCAATAGAGGAAAGGAACGAATTGATCTCACTAATAACCCACTATAAAGTTCCAGTCAGTGAAGCAAATGCAATTTTTTGAAAGGTCATTAAAAAGGTAGGCATGCACTTTGATTAAGACCTCATATTTTTTGCAGACGAAACGACGTTACCACCTGCTTCCCACAAGATCAAGGACATCGTTCCAAGGAGTTTATTTAGACTAAAAAACGGATAAAAAATGTACGGAGTGTTGATAAGGGCTGCATTTCTCATTTAATTGTAATCGTCATTCAAGAGCATTTGCGGTCCCGAAAATTGTATTATGTTTTCGTTCCTAGGTGACACAATGCACTTGCATCAACGATAGCCAGAGGGGAGAACGTTTCACTGTCTGGAAACCCCGCCAAGGACGAGGCATGAATGCAACAATTTACTTGAGAAATCAAAATACCCTCATGAGTGAATTGAATTGACAATAACGTTGATAACTAAATGCCAAATGAAAATACTTAAGCCTAGTCCCCGCCATGAAGATTTACCGCCACGATCTTCTTTAACTGAGCCTATATGCGTACATAGGCTATCTTGTTGTGGAATAGAGTACACTAAATGACGTAATGAGAGAATTTGAAACATTTAAGGAAAAACTTAAGGACCACAGACGCCAAACTTGAGCAACAAGATCATTTAGCAGCACGACACTGCAGCACCCTACAAAGCGACCGTCAAAAAAGAGTTATCTCACCAACTTAAGCGAGAAATGTGACCACAATTCCAACAAACCCCTCTTTATTATCTTCCCTCTAATCTATCTTTACTCTAATACTGTTTTTCCTCCAGCGATTACCGATTTTCCCTTTAAATGAGAAAATAACTATGAGGAAAACTTTTTGCATGAGGAAATATCTAAGAACGATCAAAATATCTCAGTCAAATTGAAGGGGATTTTTCTCTCCGCATAAAGAAATTTTGCGTCCATAAAAATATTTGCTAAAATAAAAGCATGCATAAAAAAGATATATATGTTTTTTTAAATTGCCATATGAAGAACTGACTGATGAACACCGGGAGAAGTGACTGCGATTTTCCAATTTTTTACCCTTCATCCTTTATTTAATCAACCAATGCTAAAAACATATTTTTAGATTCCATAGACCACGGATTTTTTTAAATATAAAGGAGGAACTTAGAACAAGAAGCTTAATGCGGAATACCGGTGGACATATTCGTGACACAAATAAATTGGGCTATAATTTGAAGAGCTATGAACAAGTATACAGATCAACATTAACCTTACGAAAAGAAAGCATAAATGACTTTAGTGTACCCGGATTGAAATAATAATGATAGTAGTCATCTGAAGCCTATTCGTGTAAAAATGAAATATAGTGCATATGAAAGATATTTTAGGACAAAAAGAAATAGCTCACCATGAAGGAAAATAAAGGTAATCGAGCAGCAAACAGATGCGTTTACACTTACAATTTGTGTCACATGTTTTGCTATTTATAAATTATAGTAAAGGGATTAAATTTTAATAATACATACATTTATAATCTATGAATAGGAGAATATAAACTCTTATCTGTCTCCTCCAAATTATGGCATGCAATGGATTGCACTTTCAGATCTACATCTACATAAATACCCTACGAGCCACCAAAAAAGGTGTGTGGCAGGGGACAGATAGAGATGCCTATTCAGTTATACAGTTACATGAAGGCCAAGATAATATTTAAGGTTCTCTCCTCAAATCAACCAAACCACTCCTTAAATCCCCGCGTTCTACATGTCCTATTTTCAAAACCCGGACCCCATCTGGTTCCTAGATCCCTGGAATGAGACAGGCATTAATACCATACACTATTTACCTCAATATCCAGACATTGTCATCCCCCTCCGCTCCTAACACCTTACATATCAATCCCACCTTCCCCTCCTAACTCTTCCCCTCCCAAACCTCTTTCCGCCTCGGCCTTCCCCTTCCATCCAGCGTCCTCGTATTCTGCTATTGAAACGTCCTCAGCTCCTTTTCTCCCATGACCACCGAATTTTTCCTCACGACCATCGAAAATTCGGAATACGTGTGAGTTTCTTTTTTGTGTGTTTCTCTGTTTTTGTTCGATAGTGTTGTCTTGGTGTGCATTATTATTCACATTCGTGAGGCTCACATAAGTTTTATATTTATAATTTCATCATATTTAATTACAAAAAGCATTGTTATTATACTTTTAAAAAATATTTTTAAAACTTCTATTAACACTCTAAAATAAATCTCCACAAATAAACTAAAATTCAAATTTTATTTATTCTTAAACATTGATGTTGTCACCTTCAAAATAGTCCCCATTGGAGATTATGCACTTGTGCCAGCGTTTCTTCCAATCCCCGAAACACTTCTCTTCGATGCGCTTTTAATGTCATCTACGGCTGTAAAGCGACGGCCCTTCAAGTTTCTCTTAATTTTTGGAAATAGGAAAGAGTCACACGAAGCCATATCTGGCGAATATGGGGGCTGGGGCATCGTTACAGTATTGTTTTTGGCCAAAAATTCACGAACAAGCAATGAAGTGTGAGCTGGTGCATTATCGTGGTGCAAAAGCCATGAATTGTTTTTCACAGATCCGGGCGTTTTTTTCGGATTTTTCACACATACGGCGTTGAACTTGTAGGTAGTACTTGTTATTCACCGTTTGACCTGGCGGCAGAAATACATGATGCACTATGCCCTTAAAATCGAAGAACACAGTGAGCATAACATTCACGTTCGACCGCACTTGTCGAGGTTTTTTCGGTCTTGGCGAGCCAGATTTCCTCCACTGGGATGATTGAGCCTTGGCTTCAACGTCATATCCATAAACCCATGTTTCGTAACCTGTTATATAATACGTTTTAGTAATTCTGCATCGTCCTTTACTTCATTTAGGGACACCTGAGCAACTTCCATTCGCCGCTGTTTTTGCTCAAAATTCAACAATTTCAACAAAAACAAAACGAATTTTGCTGCCACGCGTTTCCTGCCCAAATAATTTGAAAAAATGTCATGGCATGATCCAATGGATATGCCAACATCATCTCTATTTGTGATTCGGCGATCGTTCACAACCATTTCTTTAACTTTTTCCACGTTTTTATCGATTGTTGATGTGCTGGGGCGTCCAGGGCGTTCGTAATCTTCAAGGTCTTCACGGATTTCTTGGAAACGCTTATACCACTCGTAAACTCTTAATTTACTCATAGCAGGCTACTTACCATAGGCCTTTGTTAACATTGCGCACACGTTGTTACGCTTTATTCCATTTTTCATGCAAGATTTGATACAAATTCTTTGATCCACTTCATACAACAAACGAAAATCGCCGAGATCATAAGGCACGTCTAATCTTAGTGGCTGTCACAGACAAAATCTACAATGAAAACAGCTGAAAGTTTTATCATACTTCAGGGGTATGTTTACCAACACAATAAAAAAAATGTTTAACAGTCTGACTCTCCAAGCCCACTAAATGAAAAAAATTCTCGTTAGGTTTTGAACACACCTCGTATTTTATTTATTCAAATCATTTAAGAATTTTTTTTTGTTATTCACCACGGCATATTCAGAATTCTCTGGACAGTTTATTTTGTTTTCAGCATTTACAGATTTGTTCTACTTATTAATTCAAAACTTATTGACTTATTTTAATGAAACACTAATTTGTCGCTATTTTTGTTGCCTACAAATTTGCACGCAAACAAGTTGAATCATCATTTAAGCTCCCATGAGTTATTAACAGATGTTTTATTTAGGTCATGAGGAGATTGAAAGATAGCAGAAATAAATACATCAGGTCCGAGCAAGCAATAACGAAAAATCTCATGCTGAAGATGCCGGATTCCGAAAATGTTAACCTCCCTAAATCGCTCCAAATCCCCATTCACCGAGTTTAATTACAGCTCCACGGATTGGCCGAATGCGTAGGGCAAACAGACAAACTGGAACGCCCAATTCGAGGCACTGAAGGAGAGGCCCGGAACACTTACCGGGAGGGGAGTGCGACGCACAAAACGTCTGCGGCAGCTCTTCGGATTGGAATAAACCCCCGGATCCCTGGAAGCGTCCCCCATCACGACCCCCTCGTTGTCCCCAGCCCGCCTCGATCTCCTCTCCATTCCCCGTGCCACCCATCCACCCCCTTCGCTCCCACCGTCCCCCTCCCACTTCACCTCGGGCAACCTACAGACGACCTCCTCTCGTCATCCATGATTCTGGATAAGCCCATTGCGGGAGGTGGGCGAATAAGGCGAGGGTGGAGGAGGGAGGCGATGGGGACGGACGGTAGGACCCCCAAACGGATTGGTTAAAAAAAAAGGAAGCGGTAAGTCTCTCGAGGGAGAGCATGTTGGGTGTGGGGAAGCGGATGAGCAAGAGGCTGGGAACGGAATTCGAGAGGGTTGAATAGGGGCTAAGAGGATGAGGAGAGGGAATAGGAACATGAGGAGAGGGAGAGAGGAAAAGAAGAGACGAGGAAACGCGAAGGAACAAAAAATATTAAATGGAGACTATTTATTAAGTCGAACTTAATTAATACCGAATTTATTTAGTTCGATCATCGACTTTATTTAGTTGTAGGTAATTGAGACTAAATGGTATTCTTTTAACTCATGCTCAATTTCATGAAGCCCGGAGCTTTTTGGTGGTTAATTAAAGAAAAATAAATTACTTACACCGAGGCGATATCCCATTTAGGGGGAGTTTGTCCATGTCACTCTTATTTTAACTCGAAAAAATAATTTAAATGCTCCACTAAAGTGCATTGATGCTACCGTGGAGATTCTTAGATGCCTCAACTGAGAAAGTTCAGATCAATCAGGTAATCTTTCTTTCGAAAACTTTTTGACGTTGATGTAACTCGAATGGGTGAGAGATATATAGGATATAGATGAACAATGGAACGTTGAAATATATTTTATTGAAAAATTAGAGGGGTATTATGCTTCAGTGAACGAAAACGAATGAGAGAAGAGATATTACTGGCCAACTAGCAACCCCTATGATTGACAACAAGCTCCCGTATATGTATTTTTATATTTTTGTAAATAAAAAAAATTTGTATATAAATATATATACTTCTGCTACCTTCAAACGGCCCGCCAACCTATCAGATCTCCTCAAATCCACCAAGCCACTTTCCAAATCCCCTCCCATCCCCAGAATCACACCCATTCCGTGCTTGCGAGCAAGATGCAAAACTTGTCCTATTTTCACCACTCCACCCCTCTCCATCCCACCTTTTAACTCTCTCCCGCCCTTCCCCCACTCCTCATGCACATCTCAGAATGTAATCTATCTTCTGACTTGCAAACTCTGCCTGGCATTTTATATGGGCCAGTGCTCTACACCCCTGAACCTCAGGGTGAACAATCATCGCTCCTCATGTAGTCCCTCTTCCCCGTAGGCGGGTCTTCCCATCCCAAATCATGCCTCCCACCACAACACCCCCTTCAACCACTGCTACAATGTTTCCGTGCTAGCATCCCTTCCCCCATCCGAAAACCATATAAAATTAAAAACAATGGGATTGGCATTTATATGGCTGTGTAAAGCCTATCAACATCCGGGTCTCAATGTCGTCCACTAAATGGGTGGGGGGAGCTGGGGTGGATGGAGGTGGATTTGTTTCTTGCGAGGTGGTGGGACAATTTATTCATCCGCATACATTTTGTCATCCTTGTCCAGGGTTTTGACTTGTCGAGCCCTTATGATGACTTGGTAAGTTGATGCCTTAGTCATGGGTGTTGTGGTATCTGTGGATGAATTGTTAGTTTTCTGTGTCGCTTGTTATTATTTCCGCATCCTCCTTATTCCATCTCCGCTCCTCTCTGGCCTCCCTTTCCCCCTCCATAACCTCCTCCTTCACCCCTCTCCCTCCACCTGTTCTCCGCTCCACTTTCTCCCCCTCCACATACCCCTCCTTCACCCCTCCCCCACTACCTGTCTTTCCCCTCTCCCTCGTCCCCTACTCTCTCTGCACCACGTGCCCTTTTCCTCAGTCATATCTTTTCTTTCGAAGAAGACGGAGTTCGAGTCCGTCGAAATTATCAAGATGTTATTGTGAGGTTCTTTTTATGTGTTCTCGGGCTGTATGTTACTCTCTTAGTTTTTTATACACACACACACACACACACACATATATATATATGTATATATATATGTATATATATATATATATATATATATATATATATATATATATATATATATATATATATATATATATATATATATATATATATATATATATATATATATATATATATATAGCATACCGGAGAAGACAAAATCGTTGCATGCTACAGCAAAAGAACAGGAGTGAATTACCTTTAAAAAATACTAAGACAGTAAAAGCTGGGTTGAGCCATGAAAAAAACACTTAATAAGACGTTCATAGCGCTCTTGGGACAGTTAAAAAAATTTAACTACAATTAATTTTGTCTAAAAATTCCCTGGAGAAATTTTATGAAACAAAAATGTCACCATCTCTCCAGATGGTGATGACTCGATGACGTAGTAGAGTAGTCACAAACTCCGATGGAGATGGCACTGATGGTAATGGCAACGAATAATATTTCCAGATGGTATCCCGACTTAACGGTGGACGTGAATAGATTTATTTTTTCCGAGAAGGCATCAAGAAACATGCACCATCGATCTCATTACAATTCTCACCTCAATTCCATTCCAGGTATTGAGCGAGTTGAGCAGGAGTATTGGAGGGAGGTAAGGGAGTGAGCGACCAGATATCAGGGAGAAGACGCAGGCTCATTTCTCACGGACGGAAATAAAGAACTAATGTGAGTGGGGGAATATAGAACGTGATATACGTTGTGAATCTGAGTTTGTGAGGCGTGTGGGGATGGGAGAGTAAGGCGTGCGAGGTTGGGAGATTGGTCGGAGTGGGCTTCCAGTCTTGGCCTTGCTTACGACCCGTCGCGCCCGGGACGGACTCCTCCCGTGGGAGAGGAATTAAGCCTTTCCAGATGTGCCCCGCTGCCAACGCAAGGAAATAGGTTTTTAGGGCGCTGAGCAAGAAGGACGAGCGAATGGAATTTACATTTCCTGTGTGAAGCAATAACCTCCACGAAACAGACTCCGGCAATTACAAATCTCGCCGAATGAGTATTTGCATGGCATTGCGAAAATTTCCTGATTCGTGCTGAAGACCAATCTAGAAGTAAATTACTCTCTCAAAACTACCATGCGTAAATAGTTTCATGTACGCAATGCTTCACGTTGCATTTCAAGAAGCATGGTATAAAACAACGCGATAAATGTAGACTCGAAAAAAAATTAAAATTTGGTATTTTCTTTCATTTTCAGCCGATATGTCTAGGTGAAATAAAATATGGAGAAAGAGAATCTTTCATATTGTCAGAAATTCCCTGATAAAACTGACAAAACATTTCCTCTTAGAAACTGCTGAAAATAATATTTGCTGAGATGGAAATATAAACAGATCTTTTCTATTTATTTTCAATAATTCTATAACACGAGTTAAAATTGACAAAAGCCATGCTGCACTCAAGATTTAAAGCTACAGTTATTCGTTACCGTATTCATTAGTTGCTAAACTAGGTAATCTATACATTTTACACTCAATACATTACCAACTCTCTTCTCACTGACTAACATTCGCTTCTCAAAAACTGGTTGGCATTATTCAGCAATTGCCTCGTCATCATTTAAGAATACTGCTTAAGGTTCAACCTTTGATGAGTATATTCACTGCCTCCTCTATTATTTTCAATATTGTTCGCCTTATTTTTAAAGAATTTACTTTTACCTTGGTGGAGAAAGGAAATTGAAAATATATACATTTGTTTATATTTTATTTGGAAATGAGTAAGCACACACTTATAAATAATGGCAGCGTAGTTAAACATATTAAAAATAAAGAAAAATAAATTATTTATTTCACCTTGCACAAAAAACACACGCGTACAAGATATTAAAACTCTCATCCAGATGTAATTCTCCATGAAATACCTTCACATGTGGATAGGTTTACATAAAATCTAACAATATAACAATATCACTCAGTATCTTTTAAGAATATACATATTCAATTTATAAATGTTTTCCCATTATTATGGCTACAGTTATCCGAGAGGATATTAACTGTTTAAATTATTAACTATGACCACCCACTCACCCATTACATCTGCTTGGTTTCGGACATAAATTACGGAATTTTGACATAAGAAGTGAAAATTTAAAATTATTTGGACAGTACACTGTACTTAAATGTTAAGGGTAGATGGGCCAGATAAATAAGTCGATAAAACCCATTTTTTATGTATTGACTGAGTTACCCTAGATGCCATCAAACATATACTGATTATGACAAAACCAAGGATAAGCACTCGAATCGTAATTGATATATATTGTTGCTTTCAGTCCTTGAATGGGAAATTCACATTTAACCTGATTTGTGTAACAAAACGTCGGTGTCTCATCACCCCGTGCCATCATAGTTAATTTATGCGCACGTCTAAAATGTAGGTAATTTAGATCAAATCAATTGCATGCTCTTTAAAAAGGAATGAAATCTTTAGCGATAGTATGATATGATACGAGCAATATTACTGGGAAGAGAATCGAAAGCATGAAACAATATTCAAATATGAGAATCATCATTAGGCAAAACTAAACACTGTTAAATAGGCATATCGGCCATCCTTGTTCCAATTCCTCAAGTCCTAAATATACTGAGCTCAAAAAAATACTCCCGATAGAAATTCCGAATTTACCAATACCTTTCGTGAAGCCACCGATAAGGAAGGATAGTTACGCCTCGAAACACATCGGTTAGAGGAAGCGGAGGCGCTAGGTCGGTGGACTCTTGTTCATATAACTGACGAGCACACAAGCGCACGCACAAATACAAATACACATACACCCACAGACTCAGGATTCCGCAACCCAGTTCAAATGTTTGTCCTGACAACTCGATTGATTCGAGCGAGGGAAAACAAAAATCGCGCAATGGCCTGATCGAGATGGACGGTCGGCGATTGGGGCCGGCGAAAAGACCCAAGGACTCGTGAAAATTAAAGAGAAACAGAGCAAACGAAGAGGGTGGCGGAAGATTCAATGGCCCCAGAGGGATGAGGGCGAGGGAGGATCGGCTGAGGAGAGAGGGTGTGGCGGGGCGGAGACTTGTTGGTGGAAGGTAGGGGGAGGGTTGCGACAAAGATCAGGTAGTGGGGATCCCGGGGAGGGCAGACTATTGCGACAGGGGGAAGAGGGGAGACAGGGAGTGTGTCGCCTTGTCGAAGGCGATGTCGGTGGGGGTGGCAGAGTTTGGGTCGGGAAGGTCGGACCGAGGGACGCAACCTGACAACCCCGGCGTGCCACAAGCGTCGACGGACATCATTCCGGTCGCTTGCCGCGGGAAAAGAAGTTTTCCGAGGCGGCCGACGACGCTAACCGACGTCACCACCGCCACCCAATAAATTGGTATTCGCATCTCGATGCGGAAGAAAAAGAACGTACCGAGTTGAAAAGGAAGAGAAGAGAGGAATCCAATTACGACGAAAGCGACGAGAGAGAAAGAGAGACCACGTCCATTGCCAGCTCCTGCCTTCCCCGCTCCGTAAAAACCTCCCTCCTCCCCGGTCTTCGCTTTAATTTTCTCCTCATTGCCGCGCCCTCTTTCCCTCGCATCCAAACCCTCCTCCCACGGTGATACATCCTCCGCGCACCTCTCGGGCACGCGTCAAGGAGAAAAAAATAATATATCGAACGGGACCAAGCCTTCGTTGAAAAGTAGTCATTAAAAGATAGCCATCGATTCAAAACACTTGTCTTTTCGATGATTCTTATCCGATTGATTTATTGGTTACCGAATTCTCTTTCGGCCGAGAAAATAATTGTTTATTTCTGATTCTAAAAAACAGAATTGCGCATTTCAGTCCTCGTATAATCTAACTCACGGTATACCCACGATCCTTACGGGAGCAACTCTTCTGTCACCCACTTAGGTGATCGTTCGACAAAAAAACATTAAAAAAAGGCTGGAAAAGTCAAATGACAAAATTCAAAAAGAATAACCAAATTGCTCCGATGAAAATTAAGAAACGAATGATTATTAATTTTCATATTTCCACTGCTTCCACTAAGTCATTAGAAATAAATTCATTGGGCATTGCATTTTCATGGCCACGGGAAATGGCGATTTCATTGGTGGCGTTTCAAAAACAGTACCGCCTTTAATTTAAAAATTTCGAAATTTTATGCTCCATAAATCTCAAACTAAAGGTTGCCGGCACCTCTTTCCAATTCAGGACTTTGTCGTGCCTCATTACGCGATATGATTAAAATAATACAAAAAACCTTCCACGACGAAATTTACTGCTAAAAAATTCTGAGCCTTTTGAGGCATTAAATTTACTTTCTCCTTGCCATGCCGATTCCTTGAATTTCCGTCCCTCTCTTTCATCTTATTTATTACATCTGCCTTCCTCCTTATCTCTTCTTTTCTCGATGGATCCTGCCCTGATACTTAAGGAAGTTTTTGAAACTTAAACACCGACGTGGAGCTTTCATTTATTTTCTCCCGAGCTCCACACCGAAACGATCAATATCTCAACTGAAAGTTTTCCTTCTTTTCACTAAAGAAAAACAGGTATAAGCAGGAAAACACCCATGACCCTGACTTTTATTATATTCATAGTTTTTGACGTAGCTAAGGGACGACACAATTCATCAATCGCTTCCCCTACGGTCAAAATTATATTGCCACGAGTTTAATGTTAAAAAAGAAACATTAAAAGACGTCTCAATGGTGAAGCTCCTAGCTGTTGCTATTTATGCTAAAGGAAAATAAACGCTCGCGCGAATGCGGCTCACAGCTGGGTAAACACAAGGCCCTACTCATGCTAAGTTTTATCTTTTTTTTATCGCAAACGTTCCCTATATTTCCACAAGGTACTGTATACCCTCGAATGAAATAGGTAATATGCATGTAACCAAGTCATATCACGCAATTTAATGGAACGATTGACCAAACATTTTGATAAAGGGTAAATAGTAAGTGAATTTTAAGTAATAAACGCTAAGTGAGCATATTTCTACAATTGTCACCTCAACTACAAAACAATACTACCCAGAATATTCCGGTGAATTGATTTAGCAACTATTCATCTAACAGAAGATACATAAATCAATTACTCAACACTACTACTAAGTTCTACCGAATAAGTAATTAATTTTTACATTCTAGAGACGATTACAACTTCTATTTAATTCCAATATATTTTACAAGACACTTTCTCAGTATTATTCAATTAAAAAACTAATTTTCGTACGGACAATACTACACGGTCGTTCCAATTAATTTATTTGAAGCCCTAATTAATTAATTAAATCAAATTTATCATGGAGAGATGTACATTCTTAATCCATAAATGTCTTCAATTCTTAAAAAAGTCTAAAAAATATCAATTTATTCTAGTTTTTGTTATAAATAATGTTATGTCAACCGTTCTACGTACTCATCGATAAATATTTGGTACGAATTAATTTATTAATTCTTCTGATAATATTGGCATTATTGCACCCTATATTACATCTCAGATAAAAACAACACAGTGGTAGCGCGCGTAATGTAATCGCAATACGCAATGTGGCATTCGTATTCAACGTTTATATTTTCTCACTGATAATTACATACGAGTTCTTGCCACTTATTGCCGCATTCTCTACTAACTTACTGTTCCTATTCCAGCAAAGCAGAGCCATTCCATTCGAACTACACGATCTTCATGTTTGACCACCCTTCACTGCAGACTAGGTCCTCTGTGCCACAAAATAAATCCCTAAAATCCGCATTTCCTTTCCTCCGTTTCCATATAGCCACCTTTTTATTTTCCTCATTTCCTGCGCCCTCGAGTCCATTTTGAGGAGACTCCTGGCGTCATTCAAATCTTTATTCATGGTCTCAATCGCATGATCGTTTCCTGCCTACCACTTGAGAGGCCTCGCTTTATTTGAGGTATGATAGAGAATTTGGGCGTTAAAACATTTCAGAAGGGAGTACAATGCTCCGGGTTCAGAGAGGACTTCGATGGGCCCAGCGTTAAGTTCAATACCGATCCCGTATTCTAAAGTATACCCCGTTACCCTAAAATAGAACTAATGCACTAGGGAATTGAGAATTGGTTCTTCTAACATTTAGCCTATAAGCGTAATGCGAAAAGTTCACTCGTATACTAGCCATTTTATGCGCGCAGAACCCATTTCGTGTATAACAGAGGAACATGCAAGGAAATATTGAAGTAAAGGTACATTATATGGAAGAAATTAGAGGAGAGTAAATAAAATCTGCGAACCCCAGGTTTTTTGACCGTGAGTACCCCGACATGGAACTGTGCATATGTCTGCACATGTGATATCTGGTAAGTAGTTGATCATAGGTTATAAATAAGTTATTAGCACTCAAGTTTCAAAAGTTCCTTCAAGATGCTCTACCTATTTAAAGGTGAGTTTTTGATGATCCCTTGGGTGTGACTCCAAAATAAGGTGAAAACTTTCCCTCTCTTTATCCTACATTATTTCTTTTTTCAGTTTTCGTAAATTCCGCCTGTTTAATGCTGTCTACCTCCTTCCCGTGCCACATTTACTCCTCGTTCTCTCTTATATTTCGCCCTTCGACATCCCACTACCTTTCATCATTGCCTCCGTTCAATTTCTCTGCCCTTTTCGGATTTCCGCCAGCAACTTTTTCACTTCGCTCACCTAAATAAAAACCTTGGTGTTTGTTTTTCTTTTCTCCCATTTTGCTGTCCACTCAGCTTCTTCAATGAAAAAAAAAATCCGAAAGGTAATATGCATAAATCGAAGGAAGCAGAGATTAACGTGCGACAACATTTCTACCTCAAAAGGAAGACGGTGTGATTAGAGTGTAATTGATTGACTCACCCTTCCTGGCTCGAATCCTGACCCAAAATAATTTCTTCAAATTAATTAACCGTGGCAGGCCTTAAATTCGTCACCATGGAATATGCGCAGTTAAAATTACGATCTGTGGTATTTTTCGCTGGATTTAACGCCTTCACGCAATTGGAAATCACTCAGCATAATAAACATTTGGCAAATGAAGGCTTTCTCACATCTCACTATCCCCTTTCCTAAACGTCACTCTTCGTTTCTGCCCCGCCACTACCTCACCACTCATCACCCTTCACCATTCATTTCTGCTACGCCAACTCCCTCATGATGTTTCATGTCTAACTTCTATAAATTTAGACATTACGCGCTTTGGAGTGATACGCAATCACGCCAAAAAAATTGCACGACTTCAAAGGGTGCCAAAGAATTGTAAGTTAACATGGGAATGACAATTCACAAAACATATATATTTTATTAAGTTATCCACTAATTTTTTCACATTTTTAAAGTTAATTTTTAAAACATCAGAATTCCACCATGAATTTATACAACAAAAGCGTAATCCATTCAACATTGACGGGAATCATTTTATTGTCGTTGGTCAAGGGTGAAATATAGGCGAATTTACAATGACTCTGCATTAAATCATATCGTATATGCTGGTATTTAAAACTTAGTGCATCAATTCATAAATATGCTCCATGGTGAGCAAATAATTGTGTGCTTATGTAAAAACCTTTTACTCTACTACTCTGCATAGCTCTCATCCATCTTCATTCATTGTTTTCCCATAAAATGTTACTTCTTTCCTGTAGTGCATGCGTATTGGGTATAGTTGCTATGGAATTGCTTCATCACGAACGCAGAGAGCTAATCTAGAACGATGCGATCGGTGAAATTTGTTTTTCATGCTAAAATATCATTTTCTTCCAAGCCAAAAACTGGCTTTGTGAGAGAAAATTGTAGGGAAAGTGAAATTTTAAGGCCAGACAATGGCATTAAAAATTTTTAAGTCGTTCCAGCCATGCTTCCCTGGAATGAATCAGGGGTATTACTTTCATCCACAGGCTAGAGATGGAAAGATATGAGATGAAATTTAACGGCATATATTTTAATTTCACGAGACCGAGAACGGACACCTGCTAAGATTACACCTTGATTCTGAAGGGAACCCCATTGCAGTATTTGTGCTCAACTTCGTCCCCGATTAGGCACCTATTGGGGGAGATCTAAGGCTGGTATTTACACCGTGGCCGAACGAATGCGCGTGTACCAAGTTATGTGCGAGACCTCTCCCGAAATGTCCCCACTGTTTGCATCTACATCTGCGTGATTAGTCGCGTTCGACACGAGTCATTACTCAGACCTTACACATACCCACCCCTCTTCCTCACCCCCAAAATCCGCGCCCCTCCCATCAGTGCCCACGCCATCCCCCTATCTCCACCGTTTCCTTCAATGCGCCCCCATCTCCCTGTGGGAGCTTCCCTTTTCCCCTCCACGCCCGCTCTCACAGTCAACCGTGAATGGAATATCTAATTGGATCATGGCGTTAATTATCCACTGTGTGAACCCTGTCGGTTACGTCAGTCCACTCAAAGGACTCAATTAGAGTAAGTAGTAATTATGCATACGCTATGGATTTGACGATCGCGCGCTGTAAAACCAGTGCCTCTACGTTTGCTAACAAACTGCGAGGCTATCGTTTAACTCGATGAAAAAGGAAAAAGAATGTAACGCCACGGGGTTTTCCGAGGGATGCACGGCTTTCGAGCTTGGAATGGTTCGAAAATGTCATCGAATGCAAACTAGGGACTTCACAAAATTGCTTTGCACCTAGCGAGAAAGCTACGCCGGATTAAAGTCCAATAAAAAAAATGCTCCTCCAAACCTTGCCATTCCGGTGATTATTAGCTTTGAAGTCGCTGGCCATCCGACGGCATTTTTAATGGAATGGGCTCCACAGAGTGCATGGAAAGTATCTATCAGATTATTACGCCAACTATCTCAAAGTGTAACCACAAGGCTTCATACCCTTCCGCCGATTTACTCCCCGTACTTTTAGATTTATACCCCGAAACACCACATTAGAATGAAGAGACGCGCATCGAATATAGAGAGGAAAATGGAGGCGGCGGATATTCGATTTGAAAGACGAGAAAATAATTTCACACGACGTACCCACCACGACCAGAGTTTTGAACCTCAAAGTTTATTTTGAAAGATAAGGATAGACAACACCTGGAATTAAGTCTGTCGGCATTTTTAATTCATGCATCGAGATGGGTCAATTCTTAATCCCACATCACCTCTACGTGAGGCACTCGGAGTAACAAACAATCCTTTTTGAGATGTAATCGGATAGGGATTCCACGACTTTGAGAAGAGTCTTGTTCATTTTGGTTAATTCGACATTTAAGGGTCCGAAAATGGTTTGTTTTCCCATAGAAATAGAATAATTAGAAAACAAGAGGGTCAGAAAGGGTCAAAATAAGAGTCAGAAAATGGTTTGACTTCCCGTAAAAATAGAATTGATTCCAAAATAAGTTATATCAATTTAAAAAAATATCGTGAAGAGGGAATTAAGCCATTCAGATACATTACTAAAAAGCAGGCCAGTAGAGAACAGAAACCTAAAAAAACACACTGCAGACGATCCAAATTAAAAATACTGTGATCTAGGAAAATAATAAAAATGTAAGTTTGATAAGGTGAGAGTAATGGTTTCAGGCGTAACTTTGTGGAATTGCTTCATGGTAAAAAATTGAAACACTGTAGACTTCCACATATAGAATTTATTAAACGACCCGGGTTTCATCGCTGAGCGACATCATCAGGTGGCGATGATGTCGCTCAGCGATGAAACCCGGGTCGTTTAATAAATTCTATATGTGGAAGTCTACAGTGTTTCAATTTTTTACCATGATAAGGTGAGCAATGAAAAAAATATATAGCACATAAAACAAACAATACGTATTTCCAAAAGAAGAACCATATGGATAGCATGCATCTTGACACAATGAGTTTTATAGAAACTCAATAGAAAACATTCCTGGGAGGGATAGTAACGGTCAAATTCATGAACCATATACATAGACATCAGAGATAAAAGGGCAGTTAGGGCATAACGGAATACGTTTTAGATGACGGGAGCTTTCAGCAACCAGTACAGGAAAATATCCGAATGTAGTAAGTCTTAATAAAAACTTCTACGCAACTGCATGACTTAAAGAATACAAATGCTTCACCTGTAATCTATACTAGTTCTAATCAAAGATTGACGATTACAGCATTTTAAACTTCAATCAACAATTGTTTTGCACATCAACGCGAAACGAACATTTTAACTAACTACTTCTCCTGGTATTTAGAGCGTTTAATCGCCAAAAAACACCCGAGTAACTGAGCCACTTTCCGCTTCGCAATCTGCCCCTACTAGACCGAAGAGTCAAATTCTTTACCCCCGGCTCTCGTCCCTTAAGCATCTCAGCGCCTCGGCTCAAATTAGTGCACTCTCGAATCCCCGCGTGGAACATGCGCTCATCACGTAACACTTGAATACACACGCACACACGCCTACTCATGAGTACTCCGTAGCCAACCTAGTACCCAACTGCCAATCCTCCCCCCCCCACCCAACGCTCCAAGCCACCACGGATCCCGCACACTTCACGCGTAACTCAAACGTTGACATACACCAGGCCAAGGCAAAAGGGTTCCGCGCCCTGATGCATGCGCCCCATCGCACGCCCGTCCTTTCTCACCGCTCCTCTGTCGTCACCTATTTCAACCTTACTATCCCCCCTTGATCCTTCTACCCGAGCGCGACCTCTAAGCCAAGACACAATTCTTCCTCATTTCTAACGCTACTAAAACAAGCAGATGGGAAAATAAATATATAAGTATCTACTCATTTATTTACGGAGGCAGAAAAAAATAAAAAACAACAAAATTAATCACATCTTCCCCAACTATACGTGCATACCAACCATCACGCCGCTCCGTCCTTTCCCTTCGACACTAAATCTCTTCAGCACAGAGAGAGCGCGCGAGCCCTCTTCCAACCATTTGTCCTTCCCCTTTATCCCTTTACGTGTAACCTCTCTCCCTATCCTGCTTTCTCTCTCCCTCTCACTCACTACCTCGACATTACCATTTCTCGTTACGAGTCGACGTTGAAGTCTGCATAAATACGCCAGCCGTGGGTGTAATCTCTTGTTCAGCGCGACATGAATTGTCGTTCAAGGGGACCGGGGTATCGCACACATATTCCCTCACTCTCCAGCTCACGCTTTATCTCTTTTTCGCCCCATTCTTCCTCTTCCTTCTCCTCCAACTCCTCCGTTACTACTTCGCCCTGAACTCATCTCTCTCCTCCACCTCCCTCGCTCACTCACAACGAGCTTGTGTATTTCACTCCTCTCTCAGCCACTCATTCCATGTTGTTAGGCAGAAAACGGAGAATCCAGCACAGCTAGTATGTCCGTTCGGTACGTATGCTTTTTTTTAAACGAGGGCCAAATTGTTGGCTTTTATCGAACAACCTAATTCACCTTTTTTCCTGGTCCACAGCTAATTTCAGGACTGGGCTCATACCGCCAAAGAAGATTAGTTTGCACGAAAAAAATCCACAACGCTCGTTAGTTGCGGTCTTTGATTTACATGGTTCCTTTTGGCATGGCATTTGTGGAAACTGGGTTCATTAGATGCTTATTATTCCACAGGGGTTAAAAATGTTTTATTGAAGTTCAGATTGTTTTGAATGATACTGTTATCGGATGATTAAATGCCGATTAACGCCATTTTTCCTCCTTCGAAAATGTTATCGCAACATTTCGTCTGTCTTAAATCAAAAGACAGTATTTTCATTTTTTCGGAAGTCGGAATAGCTAATTTTAATAGTCTATAGCGAGCAGAAATTGATTCAGATTCATTATTTTACATCCACATCCACAAAAAACCAAGCAAGCAGCCGCAAGGGTGTGTGGCGGAGGGTTAAGAAATTTAGTATTCGATGAAATAATATTATTTTGAACATTTTGGAGGCTTTTGAGTTGTATCTTTGGAAAATAATGGAAATTAAATCCGGATATATTGGCAAGCAAATTGTCACTAGTGTATTTATAGAAAATGCAGTTCGGAAAAAAGCCTAAGTTAGCGGTAAATGTTAATGGCATTAGGGTAGGTTAGCCTTAAAGGCTGGGCTCGAGAAAGGAAGTTGGGTAAACGGGGAACAGAGATTTATACAACAAGCAATTCGGAGAGCATTATGTGGAAAGAGGTTAAACCTCCTACATAATCAACTCGACGATTGGTCTCAAAGAAAGTTATTAGTGCTGAATAATTTCTACAACTGAATATTTTGCCAGAAAAAGAAAATATTTATCGATATTAGGTAAATTATAGGCACATATATTTGTGCAAATTCTTAATGAGCACCTATCACAACATAAGCATGAGTTCGGGTTGTGTGGGGTGCGAAGCTAACACCACATGAACACGTATATTGTAGAGTCACATTATTTGGTGATGATATTATTTGAATTCTGAATTATCCAGGGTTAGCAGCCAAGTTTTTGAAACGCCACTGGTTCAAATCGATTTGAACTAGGGGAAAAGTAAATCTTGCATCAGGCCGCCCATCAAGATTTATAAATTCGTAATAAATTCATCCGTTACATCTTCACTCACATTTATCATAAATAACTTCTAAGATGTTTAACTGACGTTTCATCCCATAATTGACCAGGGTTTTCGGTTTATCTCAAATCACTATCAACATATTTTAATTGGCATTTTAATTCGGCGAGGAAAAGGTCGTTTCTCGGTCAAAAATATTTCTTCAGAAAATGGACTGATTCGGGACTTAAACTTTGTAAAAATAAATACCGATATTTTCCGCCAAATAAACGAGGGCGCATACGTAAACAATGATGAAAATTCCAGATTTTAATGACTTTTGAGTAAATTTCACATGATCCCACATATCATAGCTGTGCTGATATTTAAACGTCTGTTACTTGGTCGTGGATATGGCATCTATTAACATGCTCAAATGTATCTTCATGGAAAATGAGTACACACTGATATTCTACGAGCTACCAAGGGAGTACGAGCGGAAACCTTTATTAATATTGTTTAAAAATGTGTTGTTGGAATGTTTACTGTGTTTATGATTCCTAAACTTCCTCGCATACTTGCAGAGAACAATAGAAATTACGACGTTTCACTGTGCAAACCCTCCATATTGTCATACTGGTCACCGGTAAGCAAACTAATCGTTGCTCTAAAACAGCGGGAGAGCGTACTCACGGACACGGAGAGTAAAATAAAAAAGTCAAAAACGAATTGAGCTTCTATTTCATCAGGCTCTTTTCTGCCTTGACGATCGGGAGGGGGACAACTCATTTTATTTTAGAGCTCAGCCACAGTGGCCGGTGGGGGGATGGGGACGAGGTAAAAGGCGGGAGAAGAGCTACCTGCCAGGGGAAGGCCGTGTGTTTTAAGAGGATGGATGTGTGAAATTTTGGACGGGATCCGAGATCGGGGGAAATGGCGGTGGGCAGGACTAATGGTAGTGGGGCACATATTATATCGCAAGAAGACCCCGAAACGCACCTACGAACCCATTGTTACGGAATGTTTATGAAGGCGATACGTTTGAGCCTTCTCAAAGCGACGGCTGTAACTGCGCGAGATGAAACAAAGCAATGGACAAGGTGTGTTAGACCGGGTGAATATAAAAGCTACGAGTTTCGGGAGTGGTGTTTAAGGAGAAGAGAGGTGGGAGGATCGGGGATGGTGGGAAAAAATGTGGAGAAACGAGGATTTCTGAAATCTCTTCCAGGCTGGAATAGGGTGTTTTGTGTATCTCATGTGCGACTCTACTCCACCCGAACCCTCCTTCTGGCCCCAAAAACAAACCCCACCCCCTCCGGCTCTCTCTCACATATTTCCTCTCCAACCCGAACTCCAAGCCCACGCCCGCTCGCGCTATCCGACCGAAACATGGCGTCATCGGACGAACCCTAGGGAAAAAGCCCGGACTTTTTCTGTTCTTTATTTTTTTTAAATAAAACCTCCCCCGTACCCACTCCCCCTCAAACACTAACGCACTTGCACAATACCACGTTTTATTTACACATTCCCGAGTCCCTGCGGATGTATTATAGAATCCCACGTGCGACGCGCTAGCCCTCTGCGAGCACGCCATTCTTCACTCCTCTTACGCAACCATCCTCGTATTTCCACCCCCCCCCTTACTCCCCACGTCCCGGTTTTGTACTCAAACGCGAACAGCGGGACACGCTGGAACAAAACGGACACAAACGATTTATCGAAAAAAACAAAAAGGGATACGGAACAACGGGGGCCGACAAGTGTTCGGGAGGGGTTGGGCGGGAGGAAAAGTGGAAAAAATAGATACATTGTTGAGGGAAGGTCATGCCACCGGTTTTCGAGGAGTGAAGGGGAGTGGGGGGGGAGGGAGTATGGCGAGTGGGGGGATGGGTGTGGGAGCGAAGGGTTGTTTCGTTCCAATGGGGGGTTTTGCAATGGGGTGGAAGCCGGAGGGGGACGGAAAGGAAACAGGGGCGGCAGAACTAACGCTAGCACTGGTAAAAACGAGGAGGAAAAAAATTAGCACGGGTAGGTGGAGAGTAGAAATCCTAGAAGCCGACCCTGTCCCCTTTTTTCCACCACCTTCCCGCCAGGCAATCCTGCGCATGGGCAGGGCGGAATTGGCACTCGGAAGAGATGTAGAGAGGAGAAGTTTCTCCGAAAAGAGAAGAGGGAAGGAAGGAAGTGGAAAGAAGAGGCTTTAGGGCGGGAAAACTCGGACGGGAGTACAAGGGGAGTTGTCGTGTGGGAAGGATGAAGGGAGGGGGGGTTGGAGCGAAGGAACAGGGAAGTGGGGCAAACAGGGGTGGGGGTTTAAAGATCTCCTTCGTAGAAGGCTGGTTGGTCTTGGTGCGTGGGAGTAGTAATTTAAGGGGGAGAAGAAGGGGGGAGGGCGCGACGGTTAATTGGGAAATAACGCATATGCGGGCTTCGGGAATGGGGAGAACTCTCGCGAATCCGTGGCCCAAAAACGGAATAAAACAGGAGGGAGAGGCAAAAACAAAAGGATACCAGCAACGAGGGCTCCGGGAAAAGGGAATGACTGGCGTTTACTGTACAATTCTCTGCTTTGCACACACAAACCTGACCTCCATAAAAACCGTCGAGATACATGTGAGCACATATTTATTTTCCTTTTCTCCTTGCCCCCATTCCACGGGGAAATCTCGGAGCGGGGCTGAATCGATGTTTTCTGAACTCGGACTTGAATAATCAAATATGCTGCCTGGTAGGGTGCTTGAAAATTTGGAGTGAGTTCCGGGAAGGTTTAAATTTAAATAGACGAATTTCAAATCGACTGACTGGTTTTTGGCAGCACGGATTTGAAATATTAATGGTTTGAAATTTACTGCCGAACCAGCAAAGTAAATAAACAATGAAGATATGAAGCTAAAAAATCACTATCACATTCTAGATACTTTTTTTTAATAGGTTATCGGTCATATTAATAAAAAAACGTTTCACGTACTAAACCCCTTGGACTAAAAAAATCCCCGAATCGATTACAGCGCTCACAGAAATATTTGCCTGTAAACCTTATTACCACATGCATTCATAATTAGAGAGTGGAATTATGCGCCAATTGAAATTTTACCGATAATAATAACGGAAACCATTCAAGAATAGAAATAATGCTTCAACCTGAACAATGAGCATGAAGGGATTTTAGAAACTATTATTGTTCTCGCTAAATGACGAATTTCCTCCTCATTATCCAGCAAACCCCTCTCCTCTCACATATTATAATGCAAAAAAATAATCAATTTGCATCGTCCCCCTTAATCCCGAAAACGCACGAGGAACCTGAATAGCAATTCAGTCAATTCGACCAAATCCTCTTTACTTGCCCACTGGATTAATTTATGCCCCCATTTTATTGGGGAAATTAATTAATCAATTCGGGAACTCTATGAATTTGATTTCAAACAGGAACATTGGGGAATCACAGTATGTGCGTGATCTTCTTTTTTTATCTTCTCTCTATTGCTCTCTCTCCCCACCCACAATTCTCTTTCCACGGGCAAAGAGACGACGAACTTTGGTAGATTTCATATACCCGCTCACCTGCACGATATCGCTTCCGCACTCAGCATACATCTCCGATAAGGGATCTGTATCCCATTCCGTCCGAACAGCTTCCTCTCGCTACCACTTCCCACTCTATCTCTCTCCTCCAGTCTCCCTCACTCACCGTTTGCCCGTTTATCCAGAATGCCCTTTGCCATCGTGGGGTGCTCTCCTCTTCTCTTCCTTTGAACACCCTCTGCTTTGGCCTCTCTCTCTCTCTTCAGCTCGTGTGCATGACAGCCATCCCAGTTCGGCATTCATCATGTGCCACTGCATGGGAATAATTACCCAGAATCCTCGCAGAGACCGCTGGGTTCCGCCGCCGCCACCGCTAACACGGTCTTTTAGCTCTCCCCTTTCCCCTCGCCCCCTCCGCCCGCCCACACCTTCCCGTCTCGCCCAACCGGCCCACTTTCACACACACTTCCCTCTCACGGCCGCAACGATTTACTTCCCCACTCGTCCCACCCTTCATCTCACCCACCACCTCTCCCTATCTCCTCATCTGCTTCCCCGCGTTTTCCCTTATCTGCCTTATCCCTCTAACCCCACCCGTCCTCACTTATCATATCCGTCTGCACATCTCAAGCTACGCTGACATCTCCCTCCAGACACCCCATCCCACCACAATTCTTTGAGAACAGTATAACGCGTGCTGGGTTCATTTTTTTAGGTTGGAAATTGTTTCGTCGGCATCCTTTACCCGATTCACCGGAGGAGAGAGGCTGGAGAATAACGTTTAATCGTGTAATTTAACGGACGTCAAACGGATGGACAACGTCCTTGCCCGAGGCGAGGCCGACCTGCCACTTCTGAGTTCCTTTATAGGTATGGCGTCCAAGCTCTTCCGCCATCACCAGCTTATTTCCATTGGTATTGTCCGCCATTTGTGGGTTACAAATGCCATTTCGAGCCAAAATCACTTCACTAACCAATAATCATAAACGTGTCCACTTCAATTTATTACTCATAACCGTAGCAGTGTGATAGGTGTGTTAATGAAGCTTCCTTGAGAAACACCGTACTCTGAAAAATCAAAGGTCGACTGGGATTCTTTTTCTTTTTTTCTTTGGTTCTCTGAATTGAAAAAGATTCTATTCACTGTGAGGGGTCACATTTACTATTTATATGCAGGACGCTTAGTGGTTCAGATATATGGTATTTCCTACGGCGATCAAATTTCGCTAACAGTGAGAATTCATCAAACTTTCCCAACAGCAACAGTCAAATGCAAATGCTAAATAATTTACCGTCAATTGCTAAGCTACTAGGTAACAATTTACCATATTCTTTACTCTGATAGGGTAAATGCTTTCGCAATAAGGGAAGGAAGAATCATTATATTTCTCAAAAATTTAATCACCCTCGCCATTAAATTTTGAGTTTAGTCACTCCTGCCGACGATGAATTTCAATGATGGAAAAAACGAGAATCTTTAACCTTATGGGTCCATGAGATAGAACATAAATTCCCCAGTAGAAAATTCAAATGTGGCAAACATATTTGCTGGAGTACTATGCGAACATCAGTCACTTCTACCATTACTTATTAAATACTTCAAACAGGAATACAAAAAAGGTCGTACAAGTTTCACATGAGATTACTATCACGAGTATTATAAGTGTATAAATAATTACAAGAAAAATTACTTAGTTTTATAAGATTTAAAAATAACAATTACTCAAATATTTGTGAACAGGTGGCAAATTTAATTTTTGGAATAAATGATGAAGTAGTAGAGTTAAATTATCAGGGCTAAGGAATTACTTGGAAGATAAATAACTTTTATTATAATTTTTGGGCACAAAGAGATTGGGGTTCATAAGCTATCGCTGTGAAGAGAGTCATTTCCAAGCCACCGAATATGACACCTCGCTTTGTATGCAGTTGTAAACACAGTGGCTGTCTCTCTACACATTTGTATCAATATTTATCCAACGAATTTCGTGCAGAGCAAATAATGAATTTTGAAAAATACTACACGCACATCAACTTAAATAAACATATAATGAGATGGTGAAAAAGCTATGTTATTTTACGTTAGTTATGTCCTACCTAGATTACGCTGCGAGTGTATGGGATATCTTTGAGGAAGGCTTAGTCTCAGAACGAGACCCATTGAGACGGAGAGCAATTAGGTTTGTGAAAAGCTAGGAACAACGTAGCAGTGTCAAGACATTATTGGAAAAATTAGGATGGGAATCATATATTTACATATTTGTCGATATTTTGCATTCATTTATAAAAGAATATTATCGTATGATTTGAATATATCCTGCTTTGAAAATCCAGTACTTAAATACTCTTTCATGTAGGCAGTTCCTTTCGTGTAAATAACCTTGTTCGAATGTATTATCGAACTAATATCTGTGCAGAGGTGTAATGACTGTGTGACTTAACACCTCCTGCTCCACGCCCTTGGGCGGCATTCGGAGAATTACGCAGTCGTAGATCTATGGCTCAATAAAATGCAAACATTTATCTCTCGTGGCAACACTTCCTTTTGGAAAAGTTTTTGCGCCCGTACGTTTATGACTTTCAAGCGGCAGGTTTTAAAAGATTATCAAAATCAAGGAATTACTTCACCTTACTTGAACTGGCTGGAAACTTTTATTTAATTGGCTATTAAACTTCATACGAGTTTTACTGAAAATCAATTGGCCTGGTCATTTTTTTTGGCTAAAGTACGAAGAGCATACCTAATTACAGGGTGTGTTTCAAAATAATGCAATTGAATTTTCGGCACCGCTCTTATTGGCCGAAGTGAGATCGAACTACTTGGCAGTATGTGGTATCATTTGTATCATAAGGGATTTCCTCCCACCTCAATTTACGGCACTTCTACCTACCGATCCATATTTTTCCCTCCCTCCCATCCTTGTGCCCTATTCTTAATGGCTGCAAACCTATCTCTCATAGAGAGGAGGACGATAATCGACTATTCACTAGGTACCTTGCTCTCATAGACCAAAAAATCGTTCATTCCTCAAACTACAGAAACACCGAAAAGATAATTCTTGTGGCAAGAGCACACTGACGGAGCCTTATTCGCAATGTTTAGAAGGATGACTTAAAGTCACTCGGTAACTTTCCACACCACTTCTATTTACGAATCATATTTTCGGCATTGTGTGCCATTACTACCTTGATAATGGAACACACCTCCACTAACAATGAAAGGCAACAGTGAAACGGTGAGGAAGATGTGTTAATTCGAAGTTGATTTAGTCTTTAGATTTACTACATGCTTCAGGGTATCGTCTGTGATAAGATATTCATCAAAAGAGAACCAAGCCTCAAAAGCATATAAAAGCGAAGTCTAAAACCTTCTAAAGCTAAGTCTAAAGGTTTCCATGAGCTTGGCATTAATTGTCGAATGAATGTCAAATGGACGTCATCCTCCATCCAAGATGTGAACAGAACAACCTATTTACAATTTCATACGAGAACAATATTGAAACACTATAGTGCAAAAGCAAAGTTGACTTCTTCGATAAGATGAATACAGCTCGTAACTTTTGGACTTTCAGCGCAAAATTCACTATGACAGTTAAATGTTAAATAAAGCCAATAAGCTTGAATTTCTGAACCAGGGTCTTATTCATCCTTTTAGTTAAGATTTATTAAACAGCTCATTAAATTTCGCATTCAAAAAGTTGACCGCTCATGTTCAATATTTGTCTTTGGTTACTCATAGGTCATTATGTTTACGTTAATCTACAAATGATTAGCATTATTTCATTGCGAATTTACTCATTACAAATCATTTTTTAGCTTCAGAAAAAACTATAGGACCTACTATAATTATGCAGCCACATTTTTATGAGGATAGATGTGTACATTTTCTCAACTAAAGGGAAATGTCCACTGCCATTTAAAGTAAAAGGATACCGGTGTAACGCTGAAATCAAGATAAAAATAAATCGAACTTCGGGCGGGTTACGCCTGGAGGGGAGGAGACTACATGCGTGAAACCTTGAAATGCTTCCGCCACGGTCCTCGGATTTTGGTAACAGCCCCAGGGTCTGAAACGGCACCGGATGGCGGTGTCGCCCGGAAAGCATTTCAAATTGCGGAACAAAATTCGAATTTTCTCTTTTCTTATCAGATACGGTCCCCTACCACGAATGTGACACACACACACACGCACAAAAGAGTCCTCAGCTGCAAGTTTTGCACGCAGTCATCTGTCCTCCGCATCCACGCTCACACGCCCCCCTCTCTTTTCTCTGACTCTCAAACTTCATCCCTTCCCCTTCTCAATCCCCTCCTACCACCATGTGATGTCCTCCTCGCTTCTCCTACTTATTATACCCGCGTTCCCGAATTCGAAAGTCAGGGGTGGGGGAGGCAAGAAGGGACGGCAGACCGTCCCTTCTTGCTGCACGCTGCTGCCCACGGCTTACACACGCACTCCGCCGTACGCAAATGAAAACGCGAATTTTCGGCAGCTACACCATTGCCTCTTCCCGACTACCTCCTCCTCTCCGCGTCCTTCGCCTTCCCATCCAACAAAAACCTTCCTCCTCGTCGATCGTCCTAAACCTCCTCTTCCCGTGATCCCATCCCCGAACTCGCCCTATACCGACCCGACTCCCATTCCTCCCTCTTGTCCCCCTCCCCAGCTCCCCGGCGGCACATCCATATTCTCGGGACACGTGCTTTAATCCAAGGCTCTGATTTAAGTGATTCGGCCGGGAGTCGGCAATCGCGAATGGCACGGGATCCATCAAAGGGAGAGAGGTCCGAGTCGGAACTAAAAAATGCAAAACCTATTTTTGGCAGCGGGAATTCTGATGGAAGGATTGGGGTGGAGGGGGGCGAGGGGTTTTGGTGGGGGCTAAAGGAAACCACGTAGTCGGTTGGGGGGATAAAAAAGGGGTGGTAGGGATTTTTGACGTTTTTCGGAGGATCAGGGGGTTGGTGATGTGATGTGGGGGATCATAACACTGGACGTAGTGGCGAGAAGTGAAGATCTGTAGGGGTTTACGTAGCAGGGGGGAGGGGAAAGTGAGTGGAAGCCGTGTTATAGGCGGGGCAGAAGAATAGACGAAAAGAGGGACGTTCGGCTGGAACGGGGCGGAGAAAAGAGCCTTTATTGCAAATGTATTCCAACATTAAGAAATCGGCCCCATATGAACTTTCATCCCACTTATTCCCAATCCCATCACGGAAATTTTTTTTTGATCTTTAAAATGACCAATTCTATTTGGAAAAGAAGGAATAATATGTACCGAACTATTTATGGAGATGCCGCAATCAATATAAAGTATAACATAGGCCTACAAAAAAAATTTTTTTTTGGTGCCGGGAATCTTTGTGCTGATTTTAACTATATTTGTAGAGCTGAATCCAAATATGAAATCCGTTTTTATTTAACAGCTCTACTTTTTTAGATATGGCACATCTTACGATTAGTTGTTTTAATATTTGATATATTCCAGAAAATAATTTTCAAAGTTAAATAAATATATAAGTATACTAATTTATAACCACCCTGCGGTGTTCCTTTTATTTTCAATAAACTGTCAATAAGTTTTATGCATATTTCTATATTGTAGGCCAATGAGATTAAAAAACAAAAATACGGTACCGGTACAAAAATACGGTACGGTACCGGTACAAAAATAAGTTTTTATCGCACAAGGGAAAAGGATATGCTACCCTTCTTTACTCAAGAAGACAATCTTACATTTTGTTTAAACGTTAAGGGTCTTTTCGAAAAAATGGGACTACTATCACAATATGATGCTAGTGATTGGCGTTTGTTTATTGATAGCTCCAAGCGTAGTTTAAAATGTGTACTTCTTCACAATGGTAACAGGTTTGGCGCAATACCAATCGCTCATTCAACTAAAATGAAAGAAGAATACGATACAATAATAGCATTGGTTTTACAGAAGATAAAATACCAGGAACGTCGCTGGGTGATTTGTGTAGATTTAAAAATGGTGAACTTTCTTCTTGGGCAGCAAAGTGGCTACACAAAATATCCTTGTTTCTTGTGCCTCTGGGATAGCAGGGACAGACAAAACCACTGGATTAAGAAGGAGTGGCCTAAGAGAGAAAACTTGGTTGTTGGGAAAGAAAACATCATTGCTGAATCTTTAGTTGAAAGAGAGAAAATCATCTTACCGCCTCTACATATTAAACTAGGCCTAATGAAGCAATTTGTAAAGGCTCTTGACAAGGATGGACCATGCTTCGGCTACTTAAGACTAAAGATGCCCCATATAAGTATTGAAAAACTTAAAGCTGATATTTTTGAGGGGCCACAAATCAGACAATTTACAAAGGATCCTGCTTTTGTCGAGTCAATAATGAGATTGAAAAAATTAGTTGGATGTCATTTGTTGAGGTCATAAAAATTGAGCTGGTAAACATTATGCTCAGTAACTTCAAATCACTTGGATGTAATATGAGCACAAAAGTTCATTACCTACACAGCCACTTACACAATTTTCTTGGAAATTTTTGGAGACGCAAGTGAAGAACAAGGTGAAAGATTTCACCAGGATATAAAAACAATGGAAGCTCGCTACCAAGGAAGATGGGATAACCATATGATGGCAGATTACTGCTGGTGCTTAAAACGAGACTGTTTGAACAAAGTGCACTAAAGAAAATCGCGCAAAAGAAGCTTCCGATGTGTTGAGTGATGTTTTTATGTATTTTTCTTTTCAATTTGTTTTATTACAGTAAAAAATTTTAGTATTTGTGTTCAATTGTATTGTAAAATTCTGTTGTGTTTGTGGGTGATTTAACAGCCCTAGAAATAAATCAAATCTTTATATTTAGTGGGTTTTATTATTAATATAATATTCCCATATCATCATGTAGAAGATTTTTTTACGTAAGTAACAACATATCTATATCTTGAAAACTATAGCTGATAGGAAAAAACTAGTGTCATAATTGGATTCAGCACCCCAATTGTTCTTTAAATCAACATTAAAAGCTCCGGCACCAAAACCACTGTTGGTCTGTGTTATAAGTAGCTTGATGACATCAATTTGTATGCTTAAAATGCATTAAGTTTTCATTTTTATGCTAAATGAAGCTTTATAATAGGACAGGATAGTGAAAGAGCGACCAGCTGATTCTATCAAATAGGGTAGAAAAACAGTTTCTATGGCCTGTTATGTTTCAGAAACGTTCCCTTTAAGTAAAAATAATGCATATCGGTTAGTAAAATACTGCTGTACTAAAGGTTATCTGGATATTTTGATCTCTCCTCTTCATGAAACTCGGCTAAGCAATATTTGACTTAAGCATGTATTCCTTGTAGGCCAGTCAAGTTATTTCTTCGTGGTAACACATGCATTTTATGTGTAAAAAGCATTCACATATAAATAAATAATGGGAACTCAAAAAAACGATTTGCAGGAGTTTTTCATGATATTATAAATTGAAAAACATACGGAATACGAGCACCTTCAACAGGGTACTGAAGTTCATGTGGGAAAAAAAGCTTCTTACTTGTTTCAATAAGATTCTTAATGAACATACTGGGTGTATCTATTAAGTGAAGTTGTGGCTCAATAAAATTCGCTCAATTACAACATTTATCGCTAACCAAAAGTATTTTGGAGGGTGAGAATAAATATTTAGAAACTATTACCATTAAGTTCAACATATTCTACTAGCAAGCTGATTCAGTAACGCCAGCATAAAATATTACATACGCCAAATACTGAAAATCCCGTCTAGGGCACGCATGTTTTGAGCGTGAAAGTGGCTGCTCCCGTGGGAAACGCACACAGAGTCCACTCCAGGCGCTGTAGTATTCCTCCGAGGGTATGGGTCACGATATTTACCTGCCGGTCAAAAAACACCCTAGCATACACAGTGGATTACTCACACTAGTTTACGGTCAGAGAAAAAATAGGATCCAAACTGACAGGAATTTGAGACAAAGACGAAATAACATAATAAATTGTTGAATCCAAGTTATTCTGGTAAAATGAAAAGAAACTATTTTACTAGCAATTATTTCTTGGGAAGCCATAGCCAAGCCATAGCTTATTTGAAGAGATTTCAAATTGTAACAACTTCCTCCACCACTTCTGCGTCCAGGGGATATGAGACTCAGTTTCTATTTTTGAGTTAATTACACTCTCTCCGCACAATTAGCAAAGATTGGCAATTAAATTCACTGAAACGCGTGATACTTTCTATATACGAAGGACTCTCTATGCTTATTCCAAGCAAACACTTTTGCAAAAGGTAGAATTCGATGAAATAAACTATGAATGTGGGATTAACTAATTATTTTCTGCACTGTACATCAACAAGTTCTTAGATACAAAAGTGCATAATTTATCCTGCCACATTGTTACCTGAAAATATTACGTGCCTGTGGGAAGAGTTGGGAAAGCGTCAAAATGCGGGTGGAGAAATTAACACCTTAGGTCCTTCGGTTAGTTGGTTAAGCGGACTGTGCGCACACCAAATATTCTGTCCACCTCCCACACATCTCAACAGGGATTAACATACCCCATTCTCCCCTTCATTCGCATGCACCCATCCCGCACGGGCTGCGGGGATGGGAAATTTTGGGGACACGATTCCGCTCGGCCAAATCGATCTCCATCCCCTCGAACACAATCTCGTCCCCACTCACTTCAACGCGAAGAAGGGTCGGCCTCCCCACTCGCCGAAGCGCGTAGGTGTCTGTTATTCGATGTTGCGCCGCTATGATTCCGACGCTATTGACAAACACGCATGCACGCAAACGGGAACTAGCAAGTGGACCGTCCAACGGAGATGGCCCAGAGGGAGGGAAGAGGTTGAAGGGAGAGCAGGAGGAAGCAGAAAGATAATAATGAACGCCGGTCTGGTTCACGCCTCAGCGGCCCGCGGTACGGAAATACCTTCGGTGGATTTTCGTGGGGGTCCTAGGAAAATTGCCATTTACCCAAATTAGGGGCGTCTCGCGAGTTGTGCGCGCGCATGTGTATGTCACTTGTGTATGTGTTATTGTGTGTGTGAGAGTGAGAGAGAGTTAAATGAGGTGCAGATTAAATTTGCGAGGCTGGATAGTACCGCTTGAAAGGCTAATCCGGTCAGAGTGGCGGATCCAATTATGTGTTATATCTATCTGTAAGACGCGTTGTTTACATTCTAGTCTTTGAGATAAAAATTCACCCACTAAAATTACTTCCCGCAAGAAAATTCGATATAGGTGCATGGAAACGAAATCAGAATTCATTAACCATATTATCTTAGTTTTTTAAAATAATAACCTTATCCGCCTGCACATATGCGTAATTCACGCAATTCAGTGGCGAGGGATAACGCTCCACTCGTAATTGAGTTATTTTTAACTGCCCAGGTAAAATTTATCCCGAGACCACCATCCTTTATCTAAAGGCTTAAGGTAAATAAAGGAAAACGGTTCCCAAAAACCAGACACGACTTACCCCTTCGACACAGCAACGAAGGCCGGTGAAGAAAACGACAACTTTTCAAATTCATTCCCGCAACGCGGTCTCCCTGCGCTCCTCGCCTTTATCATTCATGACAATTATCCGCAGTGAGCGAAACTAGATTAGGAGTGCATACATCCCTTTGTTTGAGGCCACCTCGTCGAGTTCCTTTCGAGAGAAAACTGCTCAGTCTCCGGGAAATAACGTTTCAACGCTCCTGCGTGCACGTGTGCATTTAGGTAGGGTGTCGGGCCGGCCCGTGCGTGCGACGGAGCACACACGCGTGGCCGCTAGGGAGTCCTCAGCTGCCGTCCGCATTCGATTGCAGAGCGAGAGAGACCCCCACCTTTCAATCTGCCCCGCCCAATTGCCCCTTCCTCCCCAACTTGCCCACCTCCCATAAAACCTTCCCCGACCTCCATCCCTCGCTCCCCTCTCCAAACCGGGCGACCCGAAACACCGAGCCCCTCCCCGCCCGCACTACCCCGCGTCGCACTATACCCCGCCAGCATCGCTTCTCCGAACGATATGTATTTAACATCGAATCCTGACTCTGGGCCAGGAAGCGAAAAAATCCATTGTGTCGCTGCGTGAATAAGAGGTGGGGCTACGAAAGCTACGTCCCAATTCAAATATTGATAATTCACAAATTCTCGGTGTAAAAAAGATCGATGGGACGAGGATATATATAAATATATATAAATAAAAAAAATATATATTTTTGTCCTGTGTTTTGTCCGGTTTACGCCGGGGTTGTTTACAAATTACAACCAACGGAATAATGCAGAGGAAAATTCCCTATTGGGCACATCAGGCTAAAACAGCTTTCATTATTAAAAGAAATGTTTAGTGTCCTATGGTATTTATGTTAAAGACAAAATAGATTGATAAACAAAGAAAAAGAAACGATAAATTTGTAAACAGAAGAGCCATTACAACTTTCAGTGCATTATTCTTTTCAAATTAAAATGATGCCATTTTGAGCATTTAAATTATCTTTTCAATAGCTACCTAACTTATTATATTATTTAGTGTGCACTTTCGAAGAATTGAAAGATAACGTGGATTCGTGGTCAGTGAATATGTTTAATGGAATGGTCAGTACATTCAGACGCATTGCTGTAAACGTTTAATCACCTATGACAGCATTAAATCATATTATACACATATTATGTATCTCCCTAGTACAAAAATTGCCGAAGATATAAAAAAAAGTTGGAGTTGAACCAACTGACCGACAAACGTTTTAAGAGACAAGAACTTTTATCTCCATCGCTAGCTAATTTTTATTGTTAAATGCAACTTACCAGAGGAGATATTTAGACATTTTATGATATAATTATGAAATTAAATGCAAATAGGACCGCTATAGAGTGAAGCCAAAATATTATACAAAATTTTATAGAGAACTTCATAGTGTACAATGACTAAATACCGCTTTATGATTACAAATTTAGCCTCTCTCAAGAATTACACGCATTTTTAAGCCCTCACATGATGACCTCGTATATTTCAAATGCAACTGACTCCCAAAACCTTGGAAACTTAAGTGTTGCCATGAAACTACCGATTTCCCATTTTTCCCAGGAACTCGGAAACCACGGTGACGTTGACAATCCCGTGTTTGCACGTCGCCGACTCTGATTCCCGTACGTAGGTGACAATCCTCAAGTCGATGTTTAAAGCTGAGCGTCGCATTTCACTACAGCCATCCTCGCCGCGCCTCAGTCCCAAGCCAAACGAGTTGCACTCTTGCTCTCGACACATACAGAAACACACACGACAGATTCCAATTCCCTCCCCGCCTCACTCCCCCAAACAATCCCACACTTGACCCAAAGCCTCAACCCCTTCACACAACATACACACAAGCCACCTCCCGAAAAAACCTCTTCTGGAAAGACGAGGTGGAGGGTGAAAAGAAGGAATGGAAGAAGGTTCCAATCACACAAGTGTTCCTCACTTCCCTCCCACCTTGCGGACTGGAGGGACGCGTGGGCAGAAAAAGAGGACGTGGGGGGCTGAGAAACATGAAACGTTGAGGAGGGCTGGGAAGAAAGAACTCCGGGATGCAGACGATTTCGGAAGACGGGGAACAGGAGGGCTAATGATACTCTTATTGTATTTCCCATCATTAAATGCGGACGAAAAAAATATGGGAATTCAAAAGGAAAGGGAATCAAGGACGAATTGCGTTCAAAGGAACGAGTCAGCTTCGAAGGTCTCCGATGCTACTTTGGGTTTTTTTCCTTTGGACTCATTAATGGGTCAATGAACAGTGAGTATTCTTCGTCCAAAGCTGAATATAAATACGAAAACACTCCTGTAACTGAGGGCAAATGATCCTGTGGATATCTATTGTAGGAAAGTGGACAGAAAATGTGATTGGTTGATAGGGAAAATTAACTACATTTCAACGTGAAATATACCGCTACCGTTTGCAGAATGTTTAGATCTGGCAGGATTTAGCGAAATTCGACATTTAAATCATGCATGCGTAATTCTTCAAACCTCGAAACTCCTATCTTAATTTTCAATGCTGACAATCAAAAATTCAGGACATTATGTATGCTGAAATGAAGTAGTTCCATTGAAAGATAACGCAAAAAAAATCATATTAATTTTCCATTGCTTATTTTCCTCTTCATTGAGTAAAAACCTTAGTCTTTCGCAAGAGAGAGGAAAATAATGAAAATACTCTTCTTAGATGTTATTTTGCCAATTGACAAGCACGAAAAATCTTGGACCATCTTGAAATTTCCACCATATCCTGTGTCATTCTATGACTCTATTCTATGACTTTGCGAAAATTTGGATCCTCCACAAAAACCCACATTCAAACATTTTCCTGCATACCTTTATCTAAAATCAAATTTTAACATTAGGAAATTTATTTGCTTCCACAAAATGAATGTTTTATAGCGAGAAGGAAACATTTCGTCTGCATTGCATTTCCCACCTCTTCTACATTCCCATCTACCCAAAAACATAATATATGATATTATAAATATTCAGCATTCTCATAAAACACAAAAAGCGTTCGTCTTGCGTGGCTAAAAGAACGTAGTAGCTACCAAGTACAAAATCGTCAGTCTTTGCCGAGAGGGCAGCATTTAAAATGCACGAGAGAAACATAAAAAACGCGCTCGAAATTGGTATGGAGGAGTAAAAAAAAAGGAGCGGGCAAATATCAAGGGACCAAGGGGTAAGCAAACATGCAATCAACGGGGAGAGAATGAGAGCGAGTGGTCAGGATAGCAAAAAAAGAAACAGCGTATTAGATATGGGTGTGGAGGAAGACTAGGTCGGAAGGAGGGAGTAGCTACGAAGAGAGAAGGGGCGTCGGGGATCAGACCTGAAAGCGAGCGCTTTGCATTCATTGATCCACTTTCCGAACGTTATGCCGTGCGTCGAAACATCTTGGATGAATTTTCCGCTAGCTGTGGGTCAAGAACGGCCGTGAATTACAATGGTGCGCACTTCGGATGACTGAAAAGGTAAAAGAAGGTATTTCATATGGTGAGATACGAGAGCATGCCTCGGGTGAAGTGAGGCTTTGACCGACTTTCCAATTCCTAAGTGAAAATAATGCACTCATCCCGTTACGAAGCACTTTCTAGACGAAGGACCTGACCTTTTTCCTGCTACGCAAATCTGTATTCGGGGAAAGAAACAGAAAATATGCACGATAAGAATAAGGACCGAAAGCTTGGAATTTTAAGCAGCTCAATTTCAAATCTGTTTGTATTTCTATACGGTAAACAGGTTAAGGAGAGAGGAATAATAGATTTTTGACTGTATGTGCACTATTAACATTTTACAACATATTAAAAAAATACATTTCCAAATTTTCGAATAAGTCGATTGCAATGCTAAAATTTTTAAACCCCGGACTGAGTTCATACACATTGACTTTAAATTGTGAGCGTAAAACTCACCCCAAAATAAGGTGTATAAAATTCAAACATTCGGTTAGAGTTGGAGGGACGGCGGTCCCTTTTCCTGCGTCGCCATTGTTTCAAACGAAGCTCTATTAATCGCTCAGTTTGGATTAGATAGTGAATATATGGGTTGGATTGCCTCAAGGCGTTACCCAGGATCTCTTCATCAATAGACTCTATTTGCTTAGTGGATAAAGTGGTAGTGAAACCACAGTAAAACGAGACTAGAAATGCAACCATAAAAATGCTTTTAATCAGCGGTATAACTGTTTAACAGTTTGACGTGCAAAAATATCAGGCTCGGTGTTTTCAATTACTAATGATATTTAGCCATTGATATGCCACAATACAGGTGGAATTTATGTATATTGAGGAACTGCCCACATTATAGGTTTTCAATAACTTTTGAGATTTTATTGTTAATATATCAAAATTGTGAGTAACACATCATTAGCAATATCTCAACTAAACAATGAAGTATCACTATGCTGCTTTCTAGAATAATTAACATTTATCAAAACTAAATCCCTATTTTTTAATATTCAGAAATCAATAATGATGCCCCATACATTTACCCCAAAATGGTTTATTAATCAGTTGCTGCGTGCTCTTAGATTCTATAAATCAACTTTACCTTTTCATAAGTACAGAACAGCCGTTTCTACATTTTCCCATCACTTTCTCCGCCAATCAACAATTCATGGACAATAAATTCCCATTGAGTACATAAAAAATAGAAGCAATCCATGACTGAGATCAAGATATATTATTTCTCGTGCTTCGCGTCCATGAGAACTCTGTAACATTCTCCTCAGTCCCAAGAAAACTATGCCTCTCTTATCTACCCGAACACTTTTTCTTCTCTCTAACTCACTTCTCTCATATTTCCACCATGTACCCCTTTTTTAGGTATCTCGATCCCAGTTTCGGTATTCTGCTCCATATGACAAGTTCGGAGGCAGCCAGCGTTAAAAATAGTGGGTGGTGGGCGGGAGGAAAGAGGGAAAGGAGGCCGACGATTGGAGGAGACGGGAGAAAAAAGCGAGCGGCCAAAGAATAAGGTCCTCTTGTTTTTCGGATGGGATGAATTGAAATTCTAGTCATCCGTTCCGTGAAATCGAGTTAAGGGGGAGGTAGCTGGGGAAGGACTGAAATCAGGGAATGTGCTCACAGGCGTCGTTGCAGGGACCGTGTCTGCGGGAATCTGAGGGTTGAGTGAGGAAGGGAAACGGAGGTATATTTTCGCGAGCAGGGGGCGGTGGTTGGTGCTGAATGCGAGTACGGACGGTGGCGGTGGCGGGACGAAAGGAAGCAGCAAAACGGGAGAGGGTATGAACGCCGATGGAGGTGACGGGGGGGGGGAGGGGGCACGAACGTGCGACGGACCTGAGAGCAAACAGGTGGCGGGTTCGGGTGCTGAAAAGTAACTACTGACCGAATGAATAAATTCAGATGCTGCGGTCTCCCCGGTTGGTGTTGAATAAACTCGCTCCCTCATCTTCCCACCGATGCTCATGAAAATGCAAGGAGGGCGGATTTTCTGCGGGAAAATTTGATCTTTATTTATGAAATAACTCCAGAGCCATCAATTTCAACCAACCTCATTAACAACTAAACATAATGAGATCATTACGCTAGTACGATACACAAAATTAGAAAGTGAATCCAATAACATGACATGTCTACCATACAACTTGTAGTGTAAATTTCTTCAGGTTCAATATTTACCTACGTAATTACGTGGCCACTGAAGGGAATCGTGAGGGCAACCCAATGGATGACGGTTTTTCACGGTTCCAAAATGCACGGGCATCGATTTAAAACCGAGTGTTCCCTCTCGACAGCCCTTCATAAACCTAACTAGCGTAACTGTTCGGGTACCAGATATTCGTGGCAAACCGCAGGCGGCTCAAGGAAATGACCCCTCCTCCCTATCCTCTTCCCCCACCCTGAGCATTAATTTCGCACGCCGTTGGACTTACTACGGTTTGAGATCCACCCTCACCCATCAAACTAATATCCTGATGATTTACTGTGGTTGCATGGCATGGCCAATTCACAGGATTGGATCACATTTACCATCAGTGCTTGAGAATCATGGTTCAATTATCAAGATGTAGCATTTGGAGCTTCCGCCCTTAGGTTCTTTACAAAACCGTGCGCAATTGTAAGGATATCCTTACAATTGCGCACGATAAAGCCAAACAGGCAGCAATTTGGGTGGATTCCCACCGCTATATTGTTAAATATGAGCACCTAGTTCCCCTGCTCCGTATCGTTATTCAATGTTACGAATTTTTTTAAATGCAAAAAAAGGAAAACAGGTTTTCTTCTTGCCAATTCTAAAGATCATTTTTCACGTGATATCCGAAAACTCTTTCCAAATCTTGGTGATGATTAGAAAATTTCGTTGTATATACGAGCTCGTATACTAGCTAAATACAAACCTTACCTTAAATCACATTTTTCAAGGGCGGTTGTTAATTCACCATCATTTTGCGAGATCGATGAAAAAATCTTACCTGCAATAAAAGAAACGAACATCGTTAAGTACTAATGCATTAATACAATCAGTCAGTATCCATCAAATAAACGAGTTTAAATATTAATTAAATGTACATATGTGATGATTTTTGTCCAAATTCGAGTAGCAGGTGTGCCCCGAACACGTTCTCAATGAACACTACAGGGCATGCATAAGAACTTGTAATTCAGTGATTAACTTTAATTACTTTACTTATTTAAATTCATGCATCATAATTAGCCCAAAGATATCATGATTTCATATTACATAATTTTGGAAATTAAAATATAACCCGTGCAACATCTATTTGACAATACTGAGAACATTTAAAATCTGTACTCGATAATTATAAGGCAATCAGTTTACAGAAGGTACATACAAAGGCAGGGAATATGAAAATATAATGAAGAAAATACTTGAACCAACGTTTTTACATCTTAAATATATTTGTATCTTAAATATACCTATATTTATAACTAAACCTTTGACTTAACTCTCAAGAAAAATCCACACTTTCCCCAGAATGCTACGCTCAGCTCAGCCCAAAAGAGTATACCATTTTAATTCATTTGAAGAAACAAAGTACATGATATCTCCGTAATAAACTACCCAAGTTATATATGCTAACATTTAGGCATGTGCTCTTATACCAACCGACTGCTTGGTTCATAAACGACTTTGATTTAACTATCATTTTATAAACTTTGTATCTAATTACCTAACGATAACTAATATAATATAATAATGCACTTATTAAAATATTGTTAGTATGCGATGTGGACGGCGTGAGAAGTTGTACTGAAAAAGTGAATGATGTGTTAACGGTATACGACATTGAAGAGTACGTGATTATGGACGGAGTGCGGTGATGGATTGTATGTATGCATAGTGTGGACCTAGCTCATGAGTGAAGGTAAGGAAGCGGTTGGTAATATTAAAGTGTCATTGTTTATATGAGTATTTTGTCTCACAACTGTTCTTCTTGGGTATATATGTATGCGCATTTGTAAGAGTGACCGTTGACCAAACTTGAGATTTACCACCAGAATAATTGCCTGATTGCAACGAGATTTATATAATAATAATAATAACTACGCGATATAGTAAGCCATAAAAAATTCAGACTATAAAGGAGACGTTAAAAGCTATTAATAACATTCAATGGATGGGTGGCTTCATCGCTGGGCAGGACAGAACACGTTAACCGAACCATAGGAAGACACGGCAGCCAACAACTAATATTTCACCATTTAAATCGATCCCTTTATTCTTTACTTTGGATTCTAACCCACCTCTCTCGTTGCTCAATTTCCTTCCGTTATTTAACCTGGACGGTCGTTTTCTACTCACCCTTCTTTCAACTCATCCTCAGCCGCACACCCCAGACACGAGACAGACAGACAGAAGCAAGACACGAAATTCAGCTCAGATCTCTTGCATTCGAAGATTATCAGGGGTATTTCACGGAATCCGTGTAGTCATTCAATTGATGGTCTAAACGGATGATTTATGCTACCGCTTGGTTTCTCTTTTCCCTAAGGGATGCTCTCCCTTTTCCCAGGGAAAGTGATAATTTTAAACGCAAACGGTAAAAATAAACCTTCGGCCAAATTCGCTCTTGCAAAATTCATCTTCATTTCTGCCGTAAAACATTTACTCATCATCACCAGTATTGCAATCCTAAGATTGGTTTACCGCAGCCCTACATTCTTATTTATTCAGTGTTAATTCCCTAACCCCCTGATGGATTTTCTGTTTTACGCCCTTCTCAATTTATCCTATGTACTTGCCTCTCCGTCTTCCTCGCGGGGATATTCCCTTAATTTTCCCTCCTATTGTGATTACAACAAATCAATTGTGCCCCAAGATGTGCCCAATTCAATTATTCCTTCTTTGAAATAATTTGCTATCATAGAAATAATGTAGTTATTTCACATAATATTAGTTGAAGAATGAAAAGTAAGTTATCCTAAAAAGTATCCAACACCAAAGATCTAACAATAAAAGCCGATTAGCACGAACACTTTGCCAGTACACTTAGAAGGTTCAAAGACTTGAATCACAGTAATGAGGTTAATCATAGTTGCCTATTACTACCTTTCCGCCTTCTAAATCATTTTAATATTTTGGTGACATCCACATTGACTGACCAGGAATATCTAGTTCTCCATAGCTAATTAGTTATAGCCAGTTAGAATACTTGTTGGCGTACTCCGAGAAAACTTATCGTATTATGTGGTTTTTCCTTTATTTTTAATAGATATTTTCATTTATTTAAGGACTCTAGTTACATAAATGTATTTTATGGGAAAGTATTGGAATGATGAAAAACAGTACGTACTGAGGGTACCGGTTTGCCCTCCGCATTGTTTTTACTTACTCTTTCACTCCGGATGTCTAATGACCTGCATTCATTTCCCAAAACCTAGTCCCAATGCCCACATAATCTATGCCCCAAACCCCTTCGACAAAATTCCTATCCTTAACACGACGGGCGCATCACACATTCCTTTTGACAATTTCCAAAACCCGATTCTTCCATTACCATTCCAGCTCGTTAAAAAAGGTCCGTGAAACATCGAGGCGATTAGAAAAGGCCCATCCATCACGTGACTGCGAGAGGCGAATCGCCAAGCCCTCTTTCGGAGGAAAAATAAAAACATGAGAGAAGCTGTAAAGGTTCGAGAGATATGCTTACCAAAGTGGCGTCGATTTTATTGATGGGTTTTGAATACTGAAACCGTGGAGGTAAATACATTATAAATGCGCAAAAGCAAAAAAATGATCTTTTCGGCAGTCTAAACCGAGTTGAAACTAGGTTAACGTGAAAACAACTAGAAAACGAAGTCTCACATACTATTTTGGCTCCACAAAATATATTACTATGCTGCATGTAACTCGTAATATGACAACAAGGATCAAAAAGGGTAGTTTCCACCCTTCCAACCTTCCTCGTTGTGATGCGATATAATTTTTATTCAACATCTTTCCTACAACTTACAGTGCTTATAGTATCATTACATACACAAAGAGTAAAAAGTGGGTTTAATTATTTAAAATGTATGATACCTGAGTCTAGAATTTTTGTTATTTTAAAAGAGATACAGTCTAATGATACACATCTGTTACCTCTATACACCTTTTGGGTGGATCGCAGAATGTTTCTATAGATGTACGTAATGACGTACATGTAGATGATGATGATACCGCATAAAAAGCAATTTTAAGTATTTGTGTAAATTGATTGAAGCGTTGAATTTCATCTCAGAAAATATACAAAAAATAGTTAATTACACATATGGAAAGTGTAATATGGTGATAATAAAATATCAGCTGTTAAGTAAAATTAATAAGATATGCATGACGACCTTAAACTACGGGTTTACTGCATATTATCGATCTAGGTTATCCCCTTAAATAAAATTTACACTCAAGTTCTGTCTATCATTGGAGGAACGATATTTCTTTCACAAAACACATTTTGGTATAATAAAATCAAGATAAAAAGGAAGCGAATCCCTTAGCGTGAAGTATTCCATTCCAAGAATACGAGCAGTTCATTTGAATGGAACCAGACCCTTATGTTTACCGAAGACACATCTGCTTTAAATGAACCTTCCACAAATATGGCCAATTAAATAGAGAATTTCACTGCTTAAATGTTGGCATGATCCATGAACGTTGTCATTCGATCCATTGTGCCATGAACACATTTTATTAAGTATACATGTTAAAAATAAGCGAAGAGATTCCGAAAAAAAAGAAACATTTTAATTAATATGCTGATTACAAGAAACTGCGGGAGAAGCCGGGACAGTAACTTTTTGATGGAGTCATCCGCTAATATGCATTACTATGCAACAATGGCAGAGTTTAAAAATCATTCGCCTTGACCGGGCGAATGATTTTTACACTGCAATGTATACGATACTTAAAAACGAAAAAAATGGCAATTCAAAGAGATGCTTTAAACTGATTAAAAAAAGATAATGGTAAAAACTCTCACTTCCTTTGTTCAGTGATAGAATTAATCGAAGGGCAATTAATTCATTCCTTTCTAGTACTGTATGAATTAGGCGTAGGAATTGTGCTAAACTCTCGTTGAGCTGAAATAAATATTATTTTAAAAACATTAATGCAATCTTTAAACTTCACTCGATGCCATTTTATAAACGTACACCACTGGTTTATCCCAATCGTGACGTGTTTGCTACTCAGAATAGGGAAAACGCTTATAACTTATTAACAGTACCACAGTAATTGTAACAGAATAGGGCAAACGCTTATAAGAAAATACATGCGTGACGTGTTTACTACTCAGAATAGGGAAAACGCTTTTTATGCTAACGGATGAAGTTTTTGATTAAAGAAAAAACATTTTTTCTGCAACAAAAAAGTCGAAATATCACATATCTTTTTGCACAAATATTTAACATAACGTTAACATGGCTGCTACCTAGTTCTATGTTTTCATTATGCCGAGAGGAACTGGAAACTACCGACGAACAATTCATACATTACAAAATAATTAAATATTTCTTCCAAAACTAACCTGTTACGAGAAATGCTTACGCAAAAGTTAGCACAAGAAGAGTGCATTCAATATAAGGTTTTGGAACAACTTCTGGGTTTCACACCTCCCTATTTCCTTTATCCCTTCCCACGCTCACCACATACATCAACCCTACGAATTTCCAAAGGAAACAAGCTTCTCACTCATATTTTCTTCCTCGCGCCAGCAAATCAATTTTCTCGCGGCGAAATTGAGAAGCGAAATCCGATATCCTTCCGCTCTTCTCTCAACGGCTCCTTTTTCTGTATCCTTGTTCCCGTCTCTTTTCCGAGAGGGTGAAATGAGACCGGGGAGGGGGCCTTCCTTTCTCGACTTCCGACGTTCCTTTCCCCCGCCGCGCCCGGCATAATGTGAACCCCTCTATGCCCCCCTCCACCACCCTTATCTTCTCCCCCGCGACCCGCAGACGCCGAACTTTTTCGAGATTTAACCTCCCTCCCTGGCTCCATCCTTCCTCAGCATCTCTTCTGCCTACGATCGCATCCTTTGACCTTGGGGTTCTCTCCCGCAAGTCGACACTAAGCCTCAATTTCGGGTGTTTGACCCTACGTTCCCTTCTGTCCCTCAGCCCTGCTTTCCACGCTCAGCCCATAGCCTAAGTTCTCTCGTCGAAATCATCTAGCTTTTCATTCCACCCAGGCTATTATTCCTCTTACGTTCCGGTCCATACTTCCTGACAGTCCACCTCTCCTCATCCACTACCCTCTCTTCCTACGAGTCTCAATTAGGATCACGGTGAAACATTAATTAGCAAGTCCGGCGGGGAACCTTGAGCAATGAGGACCTAGGATAAGGGTCCTAGCCTCCGAAGTCCCTTCGCCAAACCTAACGCACCCTTTGGGACTGTTCGTAAACCACGTGGAGCAATTTTTGAATGTCTTTCCTCACGGCGTGAAAGCATGTAAACGGATTCAGAATCCCCCTGCTGTTAAACCAGGTGATTAATATGTATAAACTGTTACTACAATAAGGGCCATTACCATTTCCGACAGAAAATTAATAATTTGATGCTTTGAAAATTGATTTTCAGAGAAATAATGATATTTCTAGGCGGAAATATTACGGTGGTGATATTGCAAGACTCAGAAAATATGTTAAAAAATTAACTATGTTAACGTAAAAATAATCGATAGAGATATGAGAAATTAAAATATTAACAAAACGAAATCGCTTGGTTTTCAAGAGAGTGGTAGCATTAGAAAAGCTAAGCTAAGACGTAGTCTTCTCCGTTTATTTTAACATTGCCACGCGTCGTGTATCTTGATTCCCGCTACAGCCCTTTTTTCCACAACTTAACTATAACTCGTAGCTCATCCCTAATTAAAACGTATTTTAGAATGCATTCATTTATTAGACGTATTTTATTATTTCATTGGTGAAAGTAACAACAACCGTCGTTCAGTCAACTGACTTTCCCTGCTCTCGAGCAGAGCTATTAGAAAAGTACTTTTAATGCATACTTCTACTGATCGTCAAAGTTGTCAAGAATTTGTCTTTAGGCAGCTGTAAAGGTTTATTAATTTTGCAACCATGACGAGAAAACTGAACGCACGAATATAACGTCTGTCACTCGATAATGAATACTTGATATATAATGCTATAAAAATTCAGAAATTTCAAATTGTAGAAATCATTCGCATTAACCGGGATTTTGGAATAATGCTAATAATGTTTTCTTATTGCCATTACATCGCTGTAGATTAAGTAAGTTTATTTGTAATCAGAACGTTTATATGATCGTAGAAACATATTTAATTGCACTAGAATGTAATTTATACTTAATAATATAGATAATCCAACAGTTAACTCCATTTTAACTTAAAGTTAACTCCATAAATTTTAATTTAAAAAGTTAACTCCATAAATTAGTAGAATATGATATAACATAAGCATTAAAATTATAAGGATGAATTCAAATGCAAAATAATTCTTTACCCTTCACCCTTTCCAAAAACTACATTGATTTCTCCGCAGTCAACATTTTTTCAACAAAGAATTTCAGTGTTCATATCAATCAATTCCATCAATATTTTTTGTTGGTTTTGCTCCATTCTGGTGATCAATATTAGTTAAATCCTGACGTTATGCGGCTCATCTGTGTGCGCCTGTAACTCCGACATAAACTACCCCACTCAATATTAATTGCCATCCAGTTAACAAATGTTGCGGATTTCTTATTCTTTCTTTTCCTGCAGCCAAGCAATCCTGTTGACTGCGATGCAAAGCAGAGGACGCCATTGCATTACTCTACGTAATAAATTGTAATGAAACGGTGTGGTTCACACCTTTTGGGCTTCCTTGCCACAGGAACCTAAAAAATGGATGATGCCATTGATATTCAATTCAATTCTCACTTTTTCTCCCTATCCTTCTATCATGAGCGCGCGCTTCCAGTTGGGGCCGAGAGGAGGGGACATGCCGGCGGAGAGGGGAGGAAAGAGGCGAGAAAATCGAGCGCTCTCGTTCCGGGTGGCCAATTCCATCGGATCATCACCCACACGAGGAAACCCTCCTCCGAAGCGCTTACTCTTCCACGTCTGTCCCACTCCACCAGCCTACCGCCACTCATCTCCTGTCTCCCCTATCCCACGTGGCTTCTCAGGCGCGGGATTCATCTCCGAAAACACTCGCGAGGCTTCACTACAACGCCTCCGCTCCACCACCCCCTTCCGCCCCGCCGTCTGCTTGAGAATGGCCGCGAAAGGCAGAATTAGGAAGGCAGGATGAGGGCATAGAAGTCTGATAATGGCGACTGTCTCGCGGGCGAAAGTTTGTGCACACGCCGGACCCATTGCTGATAAATGCTCTCTTTCATGGATGCCTATAATGCCTCGCCTCAAGGCATCTGCATTCATATCTGGATAACGGGCCATCTGGCATTGATATCTGAATATGCGAATTTCACGGGACGCACTTCACGGACATGAAATATATTGATATTTCCTAATGATCTTACAGTAATGATATCGTCGAATAAAACTAATTCAACACAAATCCAACTCAGTTGATCTGTAGTAATTATTTAATGCTATTGAAGGATATTAAGCATGGAAATTTAGGAAGAAATGGGATTATTTAAACTCGGGATTTAAAGAAATAAAATTCCCTTTATTTAGTCTATTCTTTTTCCCGAACATTATGCGCATTCATCCAGTTATCATTCGCGACACTAACATTTAATCGTAAAAATGAACATCTTCACAAGGTCTACTAAAGTAACTACTGACGGGTTTGGGTAACTCATTGTGAACTTGATCAGTGAACTATTTACCATGGGTAAAGGTTAGCAGAAGTCGTGTACATTCGCGAACGAACAAGGTCTTTCAGTCATCCAAAAATTAAAAAAACGACCATCAGCGAATGGATTACCTACTCAAATATTTACATGCCATCATTGATATTCTTGTTTTGATCGCCTAAACTCGACATTAATTTAAATAAAATTTCATGTGGATGGAGTGACTATCAGTGCTTTAGGTTATTTACAGAAGAGGACTACATGAAAACCTCACCGAATAAATCAAACAACTCTTAATAGAGAAATGGATTTCCTAAATGTCTTTCGATTACTTCGTCAAAGCATTTTCACGAAGAAAGCCAGTTGATGAAAATGACATATTCCCCTCGTCAGTCTTTGGAGGCAAAATCATTTCATTTATGTTTGCCTTCGGTTAAAATCCAAGATAAAATCGAAAGACATTTCTCATTTATTGATATTTACTTAATCAAATCCATTTCTGCCTCATTTGCGTCCAATAAATTATCTGGAGGTTTCCGAGAAGTCAAGTTCTCATTAAAATACCATGAAATATTTCATAATGTCAAATAATATTCGGTGGACATTGATTACTAAATCGAAGAAAAATTTCAATCAGTAAAAAAATACGGTAAGATAATGATGCAACTCATTCTTCCATTTGTGAAAAAGAGACATCCAAGAGGATACGCCATGAAAAAGTTTAATTTTAATTTTTACTCTCAAAATTTTGATAAAACATTTAACTGAAGCAAAAAAACTCGAACGCCTCTATAAATATCTTGGCATTCCACCAAAATATATAAATAATCAAGACGCAGAAGCAAACAGGCGTTGCCTCTCGTAAAAAGCCGTTTAATTGGTCAATAAAATTTTGAATGCCCTCAAATGAAACAAACAAAATATTATTAACCTCCAAGTGCAGTTGATGACAGTTTCATTACCGCTTTTTTCCACAAAACGACATTTTAGATATTTATGTTTACATGTCCCTTGATTCACTTCTGTCATACCCAATTTGGTCAGCGGTAATCGTTCCCTTTAAACCCCGGGATTTGTCCTCAGGCGCCACGGATATTTTGCAAGCCATCCAGCCATCTCCTGCAATCCGACTCATAGCCCACTTATCGGCCACCACTCAAACGCTTATTTCCAATCCCGGATTTTTTCCTGTTTGTTGCCCTCCCGCGCCTTCCGCCCATTCCGTGCTTCAGACCTCAACCATAACATTTCATTGAAGGGCCAGCTGAAATCTCGGAAATTCTCCCCTCTCTCCTTCAATGTTATCATTTCTCTTTCCTCGCCTCCACCTGAACCAACAACACTTCACACTGGCGCTTCGGTTCAGATCTGCAATTTCGGTAATGATTGCTATTTTCATTACGTCGTCACGCCTTCATTTCGCCCTCCATTGGTCCCTTTCCTCTCGCTCAGTCGGCAATGGCCCGGTAACGGCTTTTTAGACCTGCAAGAGGTCATGAGAATGAGCATTTTCGAATATGCATCGACCTCTCCCCAACAAAGCTTGCGATTGTGGCGGAAGTTTACCATTTCTGCTAATTTTAGGGACCATGATATGAATTTAACCATTCCGAAATTAATGAAAGCCAAGAGTTTAGTTTTACTCAATTTCCCACGGATGAAAACGCTTTTTTAAAAATATTTTCTGATATCGGCGCGTAACGCTTGGGTTGATCTAAAAGTGCATAACTTTCTTCAGCTTGCTTTCATGTAGCATGAAATGAACGCTTTTTATTAAATTTGCATCCCCATGTAGTCTGGTCGGAAAGTGTACGCTAGCACATTAACATTTAAATCACCAGTCATTTCAAAATTAGAACTCGGATTCTATTTGGACAAGTTTTTTATGTGAAACTCTTAAAAATTCTTCAACGATTTCATCCAGACACAAATACTTTAAAAAGTTACACATCTCGAAGACACATTTGTTCTATTTAATATAATAAATCTACCGTTTACAATTTACGATGCAATTTAAAATCATAATGCTGAAAGCTGTCGAGATTAATGCAAGGGCTGTTAAACAACAAAAATTTACCGACTGTTTGATGGTATTTTTTTATAAATCTGCGACAGCGTAGCCGCAGGCAGGAAGGAGTAGAGAAAAGGGACCTGGGGAATGGTAGTGTCATCCTGCCGGAAACTCGATTTCCTTGAATCCAACGCATCCAAGGATTGAACACGTCCAATGTTTATGAAAATCTCTAAACGGTTGATCTGCGGAAATTCGGAGAGAGAATTCCTTACGCCAGATGACGCAGGATTAAAAAGCGTGGAAGGGAAAAGGGTTAAAGGGTTAGGCACATGTGGCCCTGGAGAGAAGGGAATGTTTTGAGAAGTGGCACGCACAATGAAACGGCAAAGGGGTGACGCAGGAAGGAGAATTGTGTAGGGGGAGAAGGAGCGGGTGAGTTAGTTGATCGAGTAGGGCACAGTGGAAAAGGATAAAAAAACACGATCGAGTGAGAGGGTATTGGTAAAGTATGCAAGCTTGCGAGAGATCAGCGAAATGAGTTACTTCCTAAGGCTCTAGTGCCTCCGCTACTCCCCACCGGGGCCCTTCATCTTGACCTACCTTCCCGCTGTCCCACTCTCCATCTCTACTCACAATCTCCCTCCAACCCTCCCTGCCTTCGCAAAACATCGATGACTGGGCTTGAATTTTGATGTAATCGGAAAAGATCTAAATGTTGATGGTACCCGGGTAAAAGTGGTGCCAGGGTTATGCTCCTTCTTCCATCCCGAGTAACAGTTGGGAGCACTCTTCCGTCATAAAAGCCTGCCCGTAATTTAACGCTCTGCTTTTGATCAGCAAATGGGGAACTCGATGGAATGCAAATTTCGGCGAAAAAGGTTCTCAATTCACTCGGAGATAATACAGACGCTTCAGTAACAACAACAGAGATAGGGCAATTCAGCGTGTTTCACATATTTCAGATGAAATTTTGAAAGGCTTAGCAGGGATTTCAAACCAAAGTTCAATATCGCATCGTGTGGATGATAAATTCAGCAAAAGCTTTCGGCGCAAATACAAGATTTTAGACGCAACTCCAAATACTACACCTTATCAATTCTCGATTATAAATTGGACCACTGGATGTGTGTTTCTTCTGCTAACGCCACGCCACAAAATAAGGACAATGGATATCCTCTAAATTGTGTATTTCGAAATAATGACCACTTGGAAGAGCATAGAACAGCATTACGGATATAAGGAAAATGATAAGCCAGATTTAACCATTCAGTTTCAGAACGACCCATAGATCTATCTCAGAACCTGATAATCAATAATACGTTACTAATTTCTGTTTAAATATGAGGTAAAATAGCAATTAAACAACGCGATTTTATAACTATTCATGTAGCGTTTAGTGAGGGGTCAAAAAATATAGACATTTATGTCAAATTCAACATTTACAATTTTCCTATGTTAAGAACTAGTAAAAACCATTATCTAAATCATATTTACAGATTCATTTGAAAAGAATGAATATATTTTGACAAAAAAATGCATCCCAGCTTGAGAAAATAGCTATAAACGTGGGTAAAATCAAAATACTACAAAACGATAATTGACGTATATCTCAAATACTCAAGCTGTAAACGTTATTTCGAGGATGACCTTATCATTAATCTTCTGTGGACATTTTGGAGCGGGATTGGATTTGGTTTCCGAAAAAATAATTACATCCTTAATTTTACCCACGATTAAACCTTATGTGTTCGTTTCAATTCCATTTGGAGCGCACTCCGCACTTCCCACCACTTCTCTTGTAAGCTTCATTCTTTAACCTAACGTTCACTGCGCTAAGTCATTGTTCCTTGCCCTACCTTTCTTCTCCTGCCTGATCCAATCTTAGAGGCGTACCATCAGCCTCTGTCGACCCGATGGGACTAGTTTTCACATCTCCTTAACCAACCCACCTACCCCCTCACCTCAAGACCTTTACTGTCTTTTTTTTCATTCGAATTCCTTTTCTATTGGAGATCGTATGGGAATGAGTGGGACGGGAGGGAGGCGCGGGGGGAATAAAAGCCCTCCGTTCTTTGTGGGACACCGACCAAAAAGGTTCGCGGACAAGGAAGATGACACACAGCACTTCCCGTCCTGCTCCGCGTCGCCACGACCGCTTTAAAGCCTCGACCCGGAGCGCCTCTCGACGAAAGGGCGGCTTTCGTGGCGAGGAGGAACAAAAAAAACGATCCACCTCCTCCGGCTGAACTCCCCGCGCGTCCGTTCGCTCCGAGGGCAGAAACCCCGTCGACGCGTACGCGGTCTCGCACGCAACTGTCGTCTTCGTGTCACACGGCCATCCGCAATCGTTCGAATCCTTATACCCACGTCCCTTTCCCGAAACTATTCCCCAATCCCAAAGACGCGCGCGAGCACACACACACATGCACAAAAACAAACTCGCCCACAAAAGAGTTTCGGGGGAAGAGATGGGGACTAAAAAAATATCCCAGGTAGAGGGAGAGAGGAAAAGACTCCCCAGACTGTGCAAGGCCGATTCGACTACCCATTGCCCCTTTCAAACGAAACAGCCTCCTTCCGCCCCCTTCCCCGTGCATTCCCTTCTCCGCATCCCTCCTCCTCCCCGTGCTCCTCTCTCTCACGCACACGCATGCGTGGGGGGGGTGAACCTTGTTTTTGCCCACAACCCTCCGAAAAACCACTCGGCCCTACTCTTCCCCCCCCCCCCCGCTCACTCCTTTCAAACGCACCACACAAACACGCCGAGCGAGGGAGAGAAGAGAGCGATGCGGAAGGAGAGGGAGGAGGAATGGGAGGGACCCCACGTCGCCTTACTTCTGTCGCCCTTTCAAATCTCGCTCGCTGCGTTTGTCAAACCCCGCCGGAGGAGAGGACACGTCCAGCTCCCGACCCACATTAAGGACCTTTCCCTCCCGTCCCCCGCCGCCACGCAAGCTCAATCCCAAATTGTCCCTCTCATTTTTTTTTCTATCCCAACACAGATCTTTTCAAAGCCATCGCTCTCTCCCATCTCCTTCTCCACCCTCCCCCATCACCACCCCGAGTCCCTTTCATCCTCACTCTTAAAGTTGACCCGCCCTCCACATTACATTACAACAACAGGATCGATTTCCTCGGCCTTACCTGCGAGCCCTTAAGTTCCTTCCCTTGTTCGCTCAACTGTAATGATACGGGCCCCACCGTCCTCCTCCTCTCCTTCTCGACCCCGGCCACCGCCGCGTCCTTCCGCCTACCAATCCCTCCGCTCCCAGCCCTGGCACCTCCCCGGAACACGCGCCTCCCCGCACCCTTAACAAACCCCCTCTCCCGTCTGATTCACTGCCACACTTCGAGTACCCTCCTCCTCACCCGTCATTGTGCTGTTATTTTGTCTGTCAGGTCTCGTTGTCTCGAGGGCTTCATTCTTTTCCTTTGGCTTGTCATAACTTGCCAAGGATCCACGTAACTATACGAGAGAGAGAGTCGTGCATTTGCCCTTTTCAGTTTCCATAACGCCGAGATTGCCTTCTCAATAGGTGCACGTAAATGGCCCTCGTTAGTCCAAAGGCCAAAGGGGAGCGAGGAAGAGAGGGCAGGGAGACCAGGACAGCACGGTAATGATGGGACTAATTATTAGGAGTGGGTTATAATAGGCTCCTTGTGCTCCGAGGCTAGAGTCACTTGTCGAGGAAAAATAGTGAGCCCTATTAAATCAACAATGACTAAGAAGTCCATATTTAATGCCTTAAGCATTGTGTGCCGCATGCAATCCCCGTAAGAGATGAGGATTCGATAACAGACAGCTGTTTCAAAACTTCTCATAGAAATGAGATAATTACAGTTAAACGTTTTGCTGCACACGAAACTGTGCCCGAGGTGAACCAAGGTTGGTACATAGTTGTAATTGGGATATAAGTAAACACGCACATTCATAAATTAAAGAGATACGCTTTAATAAAACAGTATAACTTTGGGTGAAAACAAAACGCTGTTAAAAAATAATAAACAGAAACCAGTCTTGCGTATTTCTGTCCGTTATTGAACCTCGTGTTCAATGGTTTAACAAGGAGGACATAAATGATTGTTTACTTTTTTTAGATATAAGTGGAGGGCCCATTTTAACTCACATATTCACTGTTAATAGGACCTTTCATATTATGCCCTAAAGTTTCTAATGTTTATTACATTTGGAGGTGAAAAATTAAGAAATAGGTCACCAAACGTGCAGCCATATTTTATTGCTCTTGAAGACGGTCGAATGTTAAATGCCAGAGGTGGGGGTATTCCGCAAACATAAACAAATGCGGGATTTCCGGGGATTTATGGTTTCCGACTCATACGCAGTAGCTCACTCCTCTTTCCTCACCATGGGCTTACTGGAGCACGAGGCCTTTGCTAATGAGTCGTTATGTCAGAGAGGTTTGAGAAAGCCTCTAACAAAAGCAGCCTCTTTAACTGGTCGTTATCACCGCGCTCTGGGTTATTGCCTGGCAAAACACACACGCGCTCTCATCAAAGATTTCCGAGACGAGCATTGCGCTCCGGAGGCCATTACACCCGAATAACGAGGCGAGGAAGCAGTACGTCGCTAACTAAACCCAGTGAAAGGAATTTTTTCGAGCAAGTTTTCAAGGCGTGGACCACTCGAGAATTCAACCTTCGGAGGATTAGTGGCTGTGCCGGAAGTTTATACCTTTCATAACTCAAGAGGGTGCAAATATATATTTTACAAGAAGCAACAATTCCATTCTCAAATATATCTTATAGGTATTCGCTCGCATAACTGCGCTTCTTAGCAATAATTACTCTTTATGAGATTTAGAAATGAAGGCAAATATCACGATAGGCAATCTAATGAATTGCCTGTTTTTCTATCATCTACATAATAATCACCAAAAGGTTTAAAACATGGCTAAGTTTTTTTGTAGGTGTATCCACAAGTTCAAACCGAACTTGATTAAGTAAACGTATATAGATCTGATGTTCCAATTTTTTCATTAAGAGATGAATCTGTTAACAATATTAAAAATGCACATAGTTCATAATAATACAGAGAAAAGAGGATGTGACCATATCCATATCTATTTCTATAGCCTTTATGATAAAAAATACCATAAACGCAGTAATATACATGAAGGTTGGTTTTGATGGGTGACGGTAAAGTTAAACCAGCACTAAGGCCAACGGCGTGTGAAATTCACCCATCAGGCAAGTAGGACCAGATCCTTTTTCTGTGCCGCCTATAGTTTCCCAGGAAACTCTGGTACCCGAAACCACCTCTGGTACCACAGCCGTGTGATTTTCGGATACAAGAACATGTTTCGTGCCCAGGTCCTCCGGTAAGTTGTCCAACGCTCTAACCTTGGACTACCACGTCCCATAATTATTATACCGTAATAATCAATCCAATTAATATTCACTTTTAAAAATACATTTCATTTACATATAATTTCAATCATTCATGTAACTATATAACTCATCGTTGTGGTAAATGTAAATATGACCGGCATATAAGTTATAAGACAGGAAAACATATTATACCTACGAACGGAAATCGTGCGAAATTTTCATTAAGGGCACACTAGCACTCCCAAAAAATCCCGTACTCCTCGTGAAAGCATGGGCTCTTAGTCCATTACCTGATTAAAGAGAGAGACTTGGAAAATACGTAGCCATCGGGCCTACCAACCTCTCCTCGGAGGCAAATATACGAGGGAAAACGAAATGTAACCTCAACAAATCACTTCATACTTTTTTACTAATCAACTCAAAATGAACAGACACGATAAAATCACAGTAAACGACTTCCATCAACTTGAACACGGACAAAATATTCAACTTACAAAGGAACTTTATTGAAATGTTGAATATATTTTGACTCGAATCAATGCAGAAGACAAATAAATATGAATGAATGCATTCCCATATGTTCGCTACCAGTCTTTACATAATAAAATCGGAACATTTGGTAAAAAATACGAATATTTAGGTAACAATAACTACTGTGCCTATTCACACTAAAATATTTTTATTTCATAACCCGCTTTAAATGAAACATCATCGTCACGTGTAATTGTATACAGTGACGATATCAAAGAGTCGATTCAAAAAACATTGTCACAGACTCTGGCGATCCATCTGAACCGGAAAGCCCAAATATGAGAAAAATGATTATTCATCGTATCAGAGAATTCCTGTTATTAGGGAACGTGAGGAGTATATCACATAGAGAACATTTCAGTAAAAAAATCATGAAAATGCTCTTGGCCCATGCCTAGACTACGCCACGCATTCCCAAAAGTAGGCAAATAAAAAATCATTGTAATTACGATCTGGACCGATTACCAATTGATGTGTGAATCCTACATAAAAACTGCGTAGAAATACCTTGAGTAGGGTTACCATTTAAACTTATCAAACATTCATGAAAATCTGAATACAAGTCGTGTCAAACATTTTTCCACAACCGAAAAATGTCAGTTAAAAACAATCCATTCTCTCCAAGATTCTACGTATAAATAAACATATCCAAACCAAACAACCCAATCGGACCTAATTTCGAGATTATGTCATGCAGAAGATTCATACAAGTCTCCGAGTAAATGAAACTCACTCCTCAGATGACTAACTTTCCATCCGAAAATGGAATCAAAACGTCCATAGGAATACCTACCAAAATGACAGAGATCTTTGCTTTGATACGTATATATCGCTTTGATGTGTATGTAATCAATGACATACTTGTTTTTTTTAGTTATAGCAGTCGTGTTAATATTATATCAAATCACACTGGCCTTCATCTACATGATATCCTTCAAGCAACCGACAGGGTGTGTTGAAGTGATGTTTCCACATCATGCATGCTCAGTACGCGAATTGCGGTCGAATAACCTTTCTAAAGGGAGACGAGGAAAATATACCACGCAAAAATTGCAATACTATCAGGGTCCGATAATGACACAGACAATTATTTATTTCTAACAATGTACTAACTTCAATTCAATAAGAACCTAGTTTAAAAGAGTAAGGAGAGCGGACGAGAGTCGATCTTTCTCGGAGTTTAGGCAGTTTTTGGACAATTATAAGTTTCCTAATATTTAATACAAAAAGGAAATTACGCGGCAGCTTATAGCTTCTCTGTTTTCCGTTCTTCCTATGCACTTGCCTCATGGTCTTCCTCGCGGGATCTACCCTTCAAATGTTTCCCTATTATTGTTTCAATAATTTATATTTTTAAAAAACATGCAAGTCAGAAACGAAAATGATGATTTACAGACGCTAGCTTCAGGAGATGACGAAGTTAATTTAGGGAAAGACGCACGTGAAAACTTTTGTCATTCAAAAAGCAGAATCAACAGGAAAAGAACTATCGAAAATGGTGGATATCTGAGAGATACCATAAAAAAAATACAAATTTTGGCTGAATACACTAGCATGGGCATTAGGATACTGTTCATCAGCATTTTCTTGCAAGATCACGTTTGTCACAGTCACGTAGAGCATACGGTAACGGTGACACGGAAGTTAGAAGTTTAGAGGAAAATACGATGAGAAGCTGTTAAAAAATAGTGTTACCGAAAACAGATAAAAATAAAATAAATAGAGCGCTTAAATAATGAATAAGTCATGCAGAGACTTTATGAACGGAGAAGTCTACCGGAAGAAACTGTAAGGTAGGCATGAAAAATAATTACGGGAAATTAAGTATCTAAAAAAGGAAGTCGTTGGAATGAACATTATTTTTGCACTAAAAAATGATGAATCCTCTAAACTAATCACTTCTGTTTCAAATAAAACAGTTTATGTCGTAACTTGGTGGAAAATCTACATATAGACGTTTTTCAATTAAACAACTTTGCTTTTCCACATAAAATTTTTCAACTAACTCAAACCATAGACTTTTAGCCCCCCTCTTCCTAGCTCAACCAATCCTTTCTTTCCTACCTCCTCTTCCCCTCCGCCCAGACATATGTATATATACTGTGCTTGACTTGCATTTTCACCTGATGATGTTATACTGTAACGAAACCGGGGTCGTGAGAATAAAATTTTATGTGGAAAAGCAAAGTTGTTTAATTTGAAAAACGTCAATGCTTCTGTTTCAATATTATTTCATATTTTGCGTAGGAAAGGACTGAGATGATGGATTCAAAAGAGTCAATGAAGTTATCCTGGACGATGGAATAAGCTCATATACCACATTCTTGAAGGCGTACCCCATATTTTTTTACCTGAAAATGATTTTTTAGAAGTAACTCTCTTCTTAGGCTATAACTATTAGGCTGATTACGAAGGAAATATAAAAAAAATCAAGATAACACGAAGTCTCTACAGATGATCACCCACTCATCCCCTACTTGTATATCCACGTTGCTTTTCCAAGTTCTCATATTTCACTGGTTTTTTTCCCTCATGACCTCTCCAAGTCTTAATTTCTCGTCACCAGCTCATTCGCCTCTTCAAACCCTCTCTCGTCAGTCGAGCCATCGCGAGATAAATCCTTCCATACGAGTTTTTCGGATTTTTTTTTCTATTTTCTGCGATATGAGTCCCATAAATCATCTAAAGTAAACAGAGAGCGTAGTCCTCAGGGAATATATATCTCACGGTGCCCATGTAATGGCAATCAGCCTCATCGCACAGAACTATCTATACAAAGAGAATGCTTATTTCTTGGGAAAAAATAATTAATATCTTTAAAAAATTAGGGTACTTTTAGTAAGTTTCGTCAATTAAATTTACAGATTGATTGAAATCGAGCAAATTATTCTCAGATCAATACTTCAATAAAGTAGGTGATAATATACCGTTCAGAATTTACATCCGAAGAATCTCCTGGATTTTTTTTTTAATTTCTGGAATAACAGGTAAATGGTTCCTCTGCCGAAAAAGTACTTTGATTTTTTTGCAGAATCAAAAGTAATATTTTGAAAATGTATTTCTCCCGAAAACATAAATCCAGATGTCCGTTTTTATGTAAGGGTAAAAAATAAGAGAAACTTTACACTTCCACACCCTTTTAAAGTTCTATACCCAGGGTTTCGATGCTGCGCATTATCATGCTTGATAATGCGCAGCATCGAAACCATGGTCGTAGAATATTGAAAGTGTGTGGAAGTGTTAAGTTTCTCTTATTTTTTACCCTCATCATGAAGGAATTCCATAAAGTAAAGCATGAAACTGTTAACGTTAACCGTTTTTATGTACTTAATGCACTTGCATTTGAAAACAACTAAATGTTGACGTCCAAAAGGAATGTGAGATTAAGAGCGATTTCATTTCTCCAAGTTCTTACACACTATCCGCAAGCCGTCCCAAGGACGTGTGTCAAAGTGTGTTAGGTCACTAACCATAATACATGTAATCCAATACTTCCACAAACACATATCACCACGTGATTCACAGGAAGAACAAGCGCAAGAGGACGAACGAACACCATTCATTCATTCTAGGATGTTAAAGACATGTTACGACCCATTTCCTTAACATCGATCTCTTTTAAAATATTAGAACCCATTATTGTCAGTAACATTATGAGATTTCTTGATAGAAGGAAAATACTAAACCACAGCCAGCACGCGTTTAGGAAGAGCAGATCTTACGCAACACAATCAGGTCTTTTCATTCACGACGCTCTTAGATCGGGGAAAACAACACACAAGTCGACGCAGTACTCCTAGATTTAAAAAAAAAGCCTTCGAGAAAGTCCCACACAATAAGTTGTTAAAAAAAACTTAAATGCTATGGAATCAATGAAAAAATTATTAATTGGATGAGAGACTTCTTGTCAAATCGCAAACAAATAATAGTCATCGATGAGTTGTACTCAACGGATACAGTGGTAATTTCGGGCGCCCTCCAGGGAAGTGTAATAGGGCCGCATCTATTCTCAATATACATTGATGAGTTGAGCGCACACGTTAGTAGTAATATCAGACTATTTGCTGACGATACGGTGGTATACAGGGAAATAAGGAGCCAATTAGATCGCGAGCTACTCTCTAGAGACTTAGACACAATATCGGATTGAGCAAGGAATGGAGATTAATGCTTAATACAGACAAATGCGCAGTTTTGAAAGTTTGGAACAAAGGAAATGGCGAACAGGACATAAAATATGAAATAGAGGGTTCAAAGCTAACTACGGCCAATAAAGTTCAGCCCTTGGGGGTAGTTTTAACACCACGCCTTTCTTGGGGAGCACATATCAGGACCATATGCGGATCCGCTTTTGAAGAACCTGGGCTTCATTAAACGGGTGGAGGGGAAATGTATTGAGAAAGGAAAACAGAGGCATAATTTTGCCCTAGGTAGACCACTTTTGGAATATGCCGCAAGAATTTGGAGTCATTGGGAGAAAATTTGGCAAAAAAATTACGTAAAGTCTAGAGAAAATCTGCCAGATTCATTCAAAACTGTTATAATAAGAACACAAGTGCAACTGGTCTCTTAGGGGATTTAGCCTGGGAGCCACTTGAAATACGAAGAGAACAAGTGAGACTTAAACTTGTAGAAAGGTTCAGAAAAAACGAGATTAATGATGACACTAAATGAATTATAATGGCCCCACACTACTTATGTAGATCAGATCGCAAAGCCACATATTTATACAATCCAAAAACGAAACATGGTACACATTCATGCAAGAATCCTTACACCCCACACACATGCAAACACACAAACTACCAACTAACATACACATGTACCTTCAAATATACCTAACATCTTTGCAATGCTTAACTTTGTTCCGACTTGTAAATTAAATGTTTTTAATGTTTATAAAGTGACTTCGGTTTCTTACCATTATGATTCCTGATTGTTCGGTGAATGAATGAGTATTTGTATCTATCTGTACTGGAATCTATCTCCCTCATTTTATCTTTGTGATCTCTTCTACCTAAGTAGTATGGGGCCATAATAATTCCTATTGTGTCATTGTTAAACTCTTTTTTTTCGGTGGACGAATTAATAGTTTAATTCTATATGTAGTGGAGGCTTAATTTGCTAACAACATCTACGAGCTCATTAGCTCGTACATCTACATAATACCCTCGCCAGCCGCCGCAAAGGTGTCTGGTGGGGTGCATTAAGCCATCAGCCCTGCATTCACAATCATTGTACTTCTCCCACAAATATCAGTTCGATTATGCACTCGAACAAAGTTGATTGCACGAACGTAGATACTTATATTTCTGAATATTTAGGAAAATATTCAAATCATAAGGGAACAGTGTTCTGGGTTAGACGAGTCCATTTAAAAAGCAATATATCGATAAGATACAGGTATATTAGGCATATTTTTTTCCCTTATTTTTCGTAAAACAAATAACTATTTCACTGGATGTAATTAGCACATACTTTAAACTAAGTTTTCTGCCAGTATGCATTTAAACTTTCAGGTTTTTTGGAAGTGTTTTAGTGAATGTGTTTTCCTTTTTCCCTTCCTCTCTCTTATCCATTCCAACTGATGCTTGTGCCCCCTGCCACTCACATTTTTCATGGATATCGGGGTGCTTATGTAGATGTAGAATGGTGTGGAGATCACAAGTGGAGCATGCCATCTTTGGGATGGAACGTTAAATTGTGGATTCCTTGGGGTCTTTCGCTTTGAGTAGGGAGTATCTGTCCACCCTTCCCCCACTCCCTGAACATCCCAAACTCCTGAACTACTCCCCAATTCCTTATGGAGCAAACGATCACAGCTATCGGTCGCCTCCCCTCATGACTACTACTACCATATTCTATTACAGATTGTACGTGACGTGAGCCGAAAAGGGAAATCAAATAATTATATTGGTAGATGAGTCTTCCTTGCGCAGAAACAGAAAAACCACTGATAAATGTCAACCATCTATAAGTACACAGCATTCACCAATTCATACCTAAATGAGCATTAAAAATGTTAAATTCACTCCATTTGATTCATTACAAAGATTGTCTTAATTTTACAACGGTACAAAATCTGTCATCCCTGACTCTGGGGACTAATTTCACGTATCTCGTATTTAAACTCCTTTCTTGCTGAACAAAAATATTTCCGACTTCGCTTTCCCTTCACTTTTTCAATTTAAAAAGAGTGTCAGCAGGCCTTTGACCTCCCTCCCCTCCCTTTCTTTCTCCCAATCCCTTCCTATCCCAATTTTACTTTTTTCGCGGCGTCGTGATAGAATATTTCGTTGCACGCATAAAAATGCCTCGCGAGACAGAACTTTGCTACCGCGAGAGAGACAAAAGAATGGAATGACAAGCTACGCGCTATTTATTTTTTTCCCTGCGGATCCTCATATCCCATCCAAACGGAACCATAACACGATATCGATAGTCATAACGAAGGGAGACATACTTACATGAATAGCAGCAGTGTGGCAGGGACGTGAAACGCTGCCTTCAGCGGCAAAAGAAAGAAGTACGAGCTAAGTGAGGCTGACATACACTGTGACTTAGCACGGCTGTAATAAGAGCCAAAAGGACTGGAGTTAAAGAAGAGGGGAGAGGAAACCATTCTTATGTACGTAATACTTGCCCGTAAGGTTAGCCGAAAATGGTGTGATAATCACGAATATCCGAAGCATCGGCATTAGAATTGATATTAAATTGGAATAGTCTCACTAATTTTTAATGAGATTAGGATGGCGGATGGTAGAGGGAGCAGAGATGAAAGGAGTATTTTCATTCAGAGGCAATAGGTCTTAAGACAATTCAGATCAAACTTGAAGAGCGTTCAAACGTTTACCCTACGCTAAATGGCCCAAACAAAGCATTCATTATCTGCCTCGAATATCTCGACACATAAAGGACAAAATCAAAGGACGACATAAAGTGCATATTTGCACTTATTAGAAGAGGTCAACATTTATGTTTGAGCATCTTATACCTTGGAACAAATAGCAAGTCTTTCTATAATTAATTGGAATAAGTTTGATAATGAACACAAGCTGCCATCTTATTACTAGAAAGCTTCTGATTAATTGGGGTTTCTTAAGCTATCATTAGCAGTCACATAAAAATATGTACGAGCAATTAGGAAGTGCCATTTGATTATAAGAGTCATATTTTTTGCAACGTAACACGATTCATGCTAATGTAAGGATAATCAGATGTATACTCATTTAACTCAAATTGGGAAATACACTGCTTTAAACTAAGATTTTCTCCAGGATCGCGAAAATGAAATTTCTCGCCCCTCACAGTGATGCCAACCCTCCATGGCTCCACGACTTTCAGTGAAGCCCCTGGCGTTCCCACTCCATTCATAGATGAGCTGAGGGGACTAGCATAAACCTCCAGCACAAGGTAGTCGGAAAAATTGGAATGGGAGAGAGATAAAAAGACGGGAGAGGGAGGCACGAAGGAAGAACGGCGGAAGATGAAGAAAAATGATTCCCTAGAATGTTTATCGCCGTCATGGCAACCGTCGAGCTTAAAGGACAGAGGCAGAGAGAGAAAGAAAGAGCGTTCGAGCCGAGTTATATGGTACGTAATTTTTTACGTCTCGCTTTCACTCACGCTTTCAACCTCCCTCTTCCATCCTCCCCTTTTCCCTTCCTTTCTTCCAACTTCCAACAAATTTCTGCAACCCATTCCACTCGTCTCCCAGCTCCCTCATCCAACCACATACCCTCCTTTCACCACACCTTCCGTCGCCCCCGACATATTCCTCTTCCGCGGAAACCGTGCGTCAAACCCCGGAGGATTGTTCACGAACCGCTTGCTTACCTCCCCGCTCTGCCCCCTTGCAAACCCCCTTTCCCCTCTTGCACACCTTCCATTCCCCTTATCGTAACCCTTTAAAACGAACTACCCTCCCGTCCTCTCATCTCTTTCGACCGCACCCATCCTTCACCTCATCCGAGCTTCCCACCGCCTCTGCAAGGGCGGGAATGGCGTTTGCCAAGGCCTACTTGGAAGTTTCCCTCGCGTTTCCGCACACCCAGGCAGACAAACATACAATGCCAAAATGCTTCAGTTCATGTCCTTAACCATCTACTGCACGTGCTAGAGGACACATCGGTCGTAGTAGCATCTTCAAACTTTTGCGCGCGTTCCCCGATAACCCCACAGTATCTCTCACCCTACAAACCTTTTAAAGTTTAAATTTATAAACCGACGGCGCACTCGTCGCATGAACTCTCTCGAGCGCAGTAAATTGTCGAATGCACAGCCTGATTTCCCATAGCTCGGTGCCCCACCTCCCTCTACCACTTCAAAAGTCGGTAGCTTGTTCGTCAACGGTTCTTTCTCTCTTTAATGCCAGATTAACACCTAGATCCGTGCTCTCTCCCCCTTCATGCGAGGGGGAGAGAGCACGGATAAGCTCGTATATAAGCTCTTCGATATCCCATGATGGCAAGTATATTCATGTATGGAAAAAATATAAACATTTACAAGTATATTAAAAGAAATTTAAACATTTCCTCTTGATGAGGAATATTTAAAAAATATTTTCTTTTAATAGATATTAAAAAGTTTGATAAGTTTAATGGGATAGTATTCTGGGAATAACTAATCCACATCACATAAATACCCCGCGATCCACCAAGGTGTGTGACAGGGGGAGTTAATAAGCACCTATAACAAAAAACCTATATTTAGCTTTAGTGTCTAAACACACTAATGGAAACAATTCGCTTTGGGAATTCAAGATATAAGTGCAAAACTATATAAAAGATATTGTTTTGTTTAATATTCGTTGTAGTTGATATATTTAGATAATTGGGGATGGTCTGGGATTTTGCATTTGCAGGATGCATTGATGGTATGTAATAAGGGGCGATTAATAGTAACTATCTTAGAGAAATTAATCAATTTTATATAAATATTCATTGATGTCCCCATAAAATCATATATCTACACGGTTTTAAGTTCATTCATTCCACCATTGTAAGGTGAGAGTGTTTGTAATATCATAATGAAATAGCGTTTGGTTGTAAAAAAAACGATATACAATGAAGATTGTCTTCTAGTCAATTTATGAGGAAAGAATAGTACTATTGAATTACCGATAAAAAACTTTCTAACGATATTTTCCTATCGAGTAGAGTTTGTGTGGCATCTCAAAATAATGGTGCATTAAAACTTGCAACGCAATTATCAACCCTTACTGTAAGAGTAATACCCTAAAACAAATAAAATTGGCTTATCTAAAAAGTATTACTTAATTGCCTCAGAAGGTCTTGGTAAAGTTCATCACCAGTGGAATAGTAAAATTTAAAATATTTCAAGAATGATCTGGTACTTGAAGAATGATCTGGTACTTTCCCGGCGAATAATGAAGATTATTCGGGTCTTCCACCGGGTCCACGTACGTTGGTTTGCCGAAGTTTCGATGGACGACTTGGCCATCGAAACGTCGGCAAACCTACGAACGTGGACCCGGTGGAAGACCCGAATAATCTTGGAAAATTTTAAAATATTTCGTTTATTAGTGGGTTAAAAGTATTGAACGCCAGAACGGTGGGTCAAGATATACCATGACCATCGCAATATTTTGGGAAACAGAGCATCCACGTGTAAAAATAATAAGCCAGTTTAACACAATTATAGAAACACATTGTTTTCAGTATTCCCTCCAATGAGATTATCAAATTAAATATTCTGCTCCAACTCAAATTAATACTAAAAGAGTGGACTCATATTGACAAACCCCTAGGCTTAGTTGGATATTACCACAATGGTGGTATAAATATAAAGGATTAAGTTTTATTCGCAGTTAACATTTAGCCATAACTACAATCTTTCTGGCTTCTAAATGAATAAATACAGCAGTTGATTATTTTTCTTAATATAATAAAAGTAATTTTAGTTTTACAGAGGGTAAACTGACTTTAATCAGACGATAAAGTCAAAAATGCATCCTACATGGGGAAATGTTTGAGGAACAGAAAAGTATAAAAAAACGCTGTGATCGGGAAAATGAAGCGATGCGTACGTCTGAGAGCATCGAAAGTCGTTATGCGATTTCAGTGTTGAGAAATGAAATAAAAATATCGATGAAAAGGTAAGCTCCCTTATGTTACCATTGTCCCTTTCGATCTGATCTTGAAGTTCCTCAGATTTATGTGTTTACCTTAATAATATATTTACCATCGGTTAATGATACAAAATCTTTGATTGATATTTAAGGCCGCAAAAAAATTTTCTTTAAAGGACGGCAAATAAAATATTTGCACAACGCTAAACCACTTATTTTCTTTAAAGACCTTATTTCACCTCTTTCTACACTTAGGTCATACTCATTATAGAACATTTCAGTTATCTCCAAAATAAAAACATTACCGAAGACGACGAAAGATTTTTCCCACTTAAAACTGTTTTTTGTGTATTTCATGGCCTTCATTACATGTCAGAAAAACTTAGTAAAGCAGCAAATATCAATCGGTGACTACTGATTAAAATGACATCCCGATAGTATCAAAAAAAGTTAAGGTTTGCATGGCGTTGAAACCGTGAATTCCTCACCAACCCTTGAAAAGCATAAAGCGTGTAGGCGGACAAGGACAGCCGAAACTAAAGCAGAGCAGAATCATGGTGGCAAATAATTGAGAAAAATTTTTGCGGACACCACGGAACGATTCAATTAGACGCGGGATCCACCCCGCATTCACAAACAAATTAATTGACTTCTCGGAGAGAAACTCTGAGCAGGAAATTGACGGGCCATGTACGAATACACGTTTAAGAGGAAGGATATATGGAGGAGAGGAATATAAATAATAGGCGGTAAAATGAAAAGAGACGGAGGGGTGCGTTAGAGGGTTGTGAAGGAAGGACGCCAAACGTGCGGTGGGGCGGGCAACGGGAGGTTGGGGAGAGTTTGGGCGGAGGGAATTGAAGGCGGATTGCTTTGTTCAGACGGCGTGGATGGTTTTCGAGAGGGCGGAGGGCGTTCAGGATCGAGAGAGGACCAGGGTTTAGGGGGACGAGGATACGAAGATTCGTCTGCGAATGGATTAAATAGGGGTGGGAATAAGAGCCTCCTGAGGAGGTACATGGATGAACCCGAAAGAGGGTGAGGGGCGAAATAAGGGGGTTGGGGGCACCTTTATGGGACGATGTAGAGATAAAGGGGGTGAGGATCTAGGTGAAACGGAGATGGAGGGAGGAATTGGGGCTGTATTGGGAGAGTTGAACCGAGGGGATGGGTATGGATTTGGAATGGGGATGAGTGAGGTAAACAGTGGTAGGGGGAGGCAAAATAGCGAATGAAGAGAGAGGGGAAAAGTAAAGTTCCCATCGTGGGATGAGGTGGTTAGATTGTCCTCGGGAGGGAAAAAGAGAGAGACGGAGTGGGTAAGGGTTTTGTACACACTACGGGAGAGAGGGCGGAATGGGAGCGGTAAGAGACCGTGGTCGGGGAGTGAGGATACGGGAGGGGCCGAAAAGAAGGGTGTAGATTTAGTTCCTCAAGGGGCAGGGGAGGTGAGGAAATACGTCGGGAGAATGGGGAAGTTTGGATAAAAAACGAAGGAACAACTGCTCCCAGCCGAAAAACGCAAATGGGCTCACTGGGACAGCGGAGTGGGGTGGGGGGGGGCAGGCTTTGAGGCCGGCTAGCTAAAGGATAGCGAACGGGGCGGGCACGGATGGGGAGGGCTACGGAGAGCAAGGCTAGGAAATGGTGGGAGGGTGAAGGCGGAGGGAGAAGATGTTGTTATGTATAGGGCATATATATATGGAAGCAAAACAAGAGGATTGGAGCTGGGAGAAGGGGAACGGCATAAAAGGAAGGGCTTCCTCCCTCATTCGGAAAGTGTTGCCTTGGTCCATGAGCGAAGGGAGAGAGAATGTTACATGCAAGGGCGAAATGAAGGGATGAGACCGGGGATATGAGAGTTGGTTTTAGGGCGAAGTGGTGGGGAGGCGGGCCGAGGGGGTATAGATGAGGGGGGAGGTGGGAGAAGAAAGGATCTCGGAATACCTCGGGTATGCAAACTGCGAAACTGGATGAACAAAACGGCGGGCGTGCGCGCCATGTCGAGCAAGATTCCGCGATGGCTAAAGCCGCTGCGATGGACCCTTGTCCTCACGGCCACATTATGGGGGTCCATCAAGGCCCGAAAAAGTTGCCGCGCGCACTTCTTAAGAGATAGGCCACTCTCTGTTGGACACAGGACGGAGGGTGAAGAAGAGGCGACATAACGTTCGAACGCATGTCGCCAAAGTGCAGGCCAATTAGATTTCTACGCAATAAAAATATTACACGTCTTTTCATATTTTGGGGAAATCCTTAATCCAAAATGACCGACATTATTTCTACACAATAAACATAAAAGAATAACAGAGCAACGTACATGGAATTCGAAAGAGGAAAAAAGTAAGGGATTTAAGCATAAAAAATGGTAACAGGGAAAAGTTCTAAGTTATTATACCAGCCACTTGATGTACGATAACAATATCAAGAAAGAGGAATGGAAAATGTCATCATATTTAACTTCATATTAACATCAGTTTACACATACACGTCTTTTAACAATATTTAGGAAAGTGAAATCTATCGCATTCCCATGCACGTTGCATTCAACTAAAATTTAAGGTTTCCAGATTTTGACGGAGACGTCATTGGAGTCTGTACCACTTTGCCTCATTTTAACCAACAACGAGGTAAGAGTCGTCTCTGCGTGTAAGTGTAATGCACCGGCGACTGGTGGCGGTGAACGAGGAAGAGAGAGGGATTGCCGGAAATCGGCGTCCTTGGGCAGCTATGATGCGGGTATGGGAACAGTTTAGGCTGAACTATCAACGGATTCGGCTGGCGGTCCACGCAGTGTGGAGAGTAGGGGAGCTAGTGGAAGGGGTTGATTGCTGTTGAGAGGGTGTGTCGGTCGGGTATGTGTTTTCACAGTGGACCCAAGAATGTTAGAGAAAGAAAGGGAGGATGTAGGGAACAGGGAGTTGGGGAGAGGAAAGACAGGGAAAAGGCCGGGAGCCGTCCAACCTGATTGGTCACTAGGGCTTAATGTCCGAGGCATTTTCTCCAAAACACAATGAGGGCATAAAAGTTGACATTCAATTTAGCTCTCAAAATCTAATTGCCAGTCAAAATTTGAAAGCGTATGCGTAATCTAAAGCTACGTCCAATCATTATCCCATAAGATTGGACAAATATGAGAATATTTGAGAGAGAAGGCAAATATTTAACGTCGAGTCGAGTGGATGTATTCTACAGCCTTCCAAAAATGAAATTGTTTCCCCTGCCGAAAGAGCGGAAATCATTAAATCATGAACCTGAAATAGCAAGGTGAGAGCCTGAACAATGTACACACATATTCAAAATATTTAATGGAATTACGGACAGTCATAGAAATATTTCCATGAATTTCTAATTTTAGTACGGGTGGTGTCCTTACACGCCGTAGCAGTAGATTGCGGGGTATTGTGTAGATTTAGACGCAGATAACCTTTGAAATCTCTCACCCAATTCAGTAGGACTTTTAGCGCTCTACTCCTTTGCTTCCATTCTTTTGACGAGTTTTGCTAGAGAAAAATGAGTAATCTTTCGATCGAACGCTTCAATCTGATTGGAATTGAAGTCGATTGGAACAGGAACGAAAATGCTGTTAAATGAAGACGATGGGCACCGCTGAGCAGTCGTCAGGCAACAACGGAACATGACGAAAGGCTAAGCGGGAAAATTTTAATCGTCAATGATAGAATAATATTTACAACTTATATACGAGAAATGTTCCATAAAGGGTGATGATAATTTTTTTAATCGCATTAATTATAGAAAATATTCATTTTACCTTATATCTTTGGCTTGATGTGCAATGCTTGCGTTGTTCAGGTTTCGCTAAATTGAATCCAGCACTGCGTCAGCAGCAGCCGTTCAAACTATTTCTGTTTGCCTATTTTGATGATTAAATACGATTTCTATGAAGGTCTTTCATCACATTCAGAAATAGAAAAAAGTTAAACGGGGCCAGTTCTGGACTTTAAGGGAAGAGAAGGGCACACTTCACATTGATTTTCCCGAGATAATTGCGTTTTTGTGGTACCTTTCGAGGAACTTCCGCGCTCAAACACATCTCATCCTCAATTCTCCAGTTATTCGGGAGCGAAACCCAATGAAATTTTTAATATTTCTGATAATACTCTCGACGTTATACGAAGATTTTCCTTCATAAAGGAAGCAGCGATGTAATTGTTTACTATCGTAAGAGTAATGACTGAAGCTCCGTGTCCTCCTTCCTTTGAAATTGATTTTCTCCCTTATTTAAACGCTTTATACCATGTTTTAAATGTGCTATAGAAAGAACAGGACTCCATAAATTTCTCGTGGCATTACATAAACCTTGGCAGACAATTTGATTGAGCGAAAGCAAAGTTTCAATGCAGCATTACGTATCATCTATGTCGTTGCCGAGGACTACCCGGAGTGAAATCAATAAAACTTGTTCCACACACAAATTTCACATTGAGATAATAATACATCCAAACATTTCATTCTTGCGGAATGATTTATGCGTTAACAATATGTCAGAATTTCTTTGTTGCACAGTCTACGTACACAAAAACAGCAGTATAATGATCTTCCAATGGCCTACCCTTGAGGGCCATGGAGAAAAAGCATCTACAGTTTAATAAAAAAGGAACCGTAAAAAACAAATAACTCCCAAAAAAATCTTGGTACAATTTGAGAAAATTTTATATTTATAAAGAAATTGTGTTAGAGATCGCTCAACTTATTTCCATCAATATGGTACCGAACTAATGACATTGGATATGATTAAATGGAATTATTTTTTTCGTAAGAATTTGAAACCCTATTTGTGTTGGGATAAAAGGCATTCTTAAGTTGAATGTTTCAAAATTTCCAGACACGGTATTCATACCTGAGTGAGGGGAAGAGTAACAGCAAAAAGTAAAGGAAATCATTCCGGACATTTTATAACCGAGCACTGTTACATTTTTAAGTAATGAGAATTTTTTTCGTCTAGAATTGTCTCTAAATGTTTCTCACAAGGCATAATTTCATAAGTTAAGCGATTGAATTTGTATTAATTTGGAATTGCAGAATATGACCATTTTAGGCTGAAGATTTTTTACCTTTAGTTTAATAAAACGTATTTAAGCGGAATGATTCGTTTGCAAAATTTCTGTTTTCTAGAAAACCTGATGAAAATATTATATGGGTAAATAGAAAAGTTTAACACTTTGGTTGCCCAACGGGACGGTTTCCCATTCATGTCCGACTTCCTCCGATTTTAAGGGCCTCTCTACCTCCATAACCTGCGGACACATTTTCTTGACGTGTCACAAAAACAATGAATTACGTAAGCAGCAAAAATGTTCTCTACCGTTAAACATGCCAACAAATTATTTGGTTTTGAAAGAGCAACTCATGGTCACAAAATACCAATTTTATGAAATTTTCATGACCACCAATTCATTTAACCACTTTACTTGAAGCAGTAAACAACCACAGTCAAACTATAGATTAACAATAAATAATGCTGTAATATGTACATACTTACTCACATCTAAAATTTCCTTCCTACCCCAAATTCCCTTCGTAATCAATTCATTATTTGATGAAATATGTATGCACATACATTTTTTGCGACAGGCTTCCATTAGGTAACCGAGTTTTAAGTCGTGGATATTTTGATAGAATTCTCAGAAATTTACCGCCTGTTCGGCAACTTAAAAACAAGCATTAACCGCGACATCTTCCTTGTTGCGCGAAAAAAGTGGTAACTTCCAACTTCCCTGAATTCTAAAAGAAGGAATTACTCTTTCAGTCACTGGTTAAACCAGTCTTACAATGGTCAAGAGAAATCCAAAAAAGAAATTAATATCGATGCATAACAGGAAAATGTTATTCACGTGGAATTATATGCATGGCCGGACACTGAATAAAAAGGCGTCGGCATTAGAAATCAAAGGGAAAATATTATTTAACGACCCGAAAACACAAAAACACTCGTATATGCAAGTACATCGATATAATATATATGTATATGCATACATATGCAAACATACATATATACTTACATACATGCATACATATATGCACACACATATATCTCCCTGTTTTATGACGTAATCATTTTGGATAAAAATATTTTCCTTGTAGCCAAGAGCAAAGGGAGAACAAAGCGGAAGAGGCAGAAAACTCAAAATTGAAGAATGGTTTATTTGAAAAAAGACAATTCACTAACTCAAGCGAGGTAGGGAGGGGTTAGGATGGGAGGAGAGTCGGGGAGAGAGTGAAAGAGCGGTTGACGGAGTAAGAGAGAGAGATTCAGCGGGGAGAATAGCGGGGGGGGGGTTGGATAGAAAAATGCGAAGATGGAATATATTCCGGGGGCGCGTTTGGGATGGAACGAAAGGAGGAAAAGAGTTGTGCGTGTGAGAGTCGAGGATGGAATGGGGCGGAAAAGAGAGAAAAACGGAAGCCTAGTGAGCGAGCGACAGAAAGGGGGGATGGAGAGAGAGAGAGAGAGAGGAGAAAAAATGACGCTTGCTGGTTGGCTCCTTTTGGACAAAAACTTCTTCAGGTGGAGAGGCGTAAGAGGTGGAAGTGATAAGACGGACTCCGTAAAAGGAAAGGGGGACGGGAGATCAGGGATGTATCTGAGGGGATTGCGTGGTGGGGGGTAGGATGCCGAAAGGGATGAAGCGTGGGGAGGTGAGAGGAATAGAGTCGGCAAGCTATATAAGTTGGAAGCGGCGACGGCATCTCGGGTGGTTGGGATGAGGGGTGGTGGATCCAAGAGTTCCATAAAAAAAAGTTCGCCACGAAAATTCGAAGAAAAGAAATAGAGAGCAGAAGAATAAGACAGGGCAGGATGAAGGTGGAGTTGGGGGGGAGAAGGGGGAGGTTGTGAGCCGGGGGAGGATTGCCTGGAGGGAGATGCGAGGGAGAGGCACGGGGGATGCCCGGGGGATGGGATTTGGAGCGTGGGCAGGCAAGACTGGAGGGCACGGAATGAATCAGGACGCCGGGGGAGGGGAGGAAGGCGGGATTCTGTCGCGCGCGGGAGTGGGTATCGTCCTCCTCCTGGCCCTCAGGGCGGAGGGGAGGGGTGAAATTCGCATGAGTACATTTAATAAAGGGGAAGGCGGGCTGGGAGGGCTGAGCGGACGGAGTATTCGCCGACAGGGATCCTTGGAAGGGAGAGGAGGGGGAGGGGCAGAAAGGGACGTGGCCGATGGTGGAGAGGGGCTGGATGGGATAGAACGGGAGGAAGGTGAGTGGGTGTGGGTAAGTAAAACAGCCAGAGGAACTCGGGACGGTGATTTGAGAGAGAGGGAGGGGGGCCGGACTTGAGAGAAGATACGACAGGAGTACACGGGGAGATGAGGTAAAGTTAAGCAAGCACCTAGGAAGGACCGCAGGAGACTTCGCTTCGAGTGAGGTGGACGGATAAGGAAGGAGAGTTCGTTGAGGGACGACGGTATTTATTATTTCCGTTGGAAAGGACGCCGTCCCCTTTTGATATAAGAAAAATATGTGAAGGACAGATACGAATATGGAGAAGGCAAATACATATATTTAAGTTGAATGGAGGGCAAAATAAGTGGGGACCCGAAATACAATATGGTCATAATATAGTCGTTACGCATGTACGAGAATGGTGATGAGTTACAAGTAACACCTCTCCTGGTTGGAGCCCCTGCAATACTACATTGGACTCCATACTAATCGTATTTGAAATGTTTTCAGAAATGAAAATAGGTTACAATTCTAGGAGATTAAAATCTATTGGAGTATTTAAATTGAGATTTAAAGGTTCTATTGCCTGAAGTAAAGAATACGACACATCTTGGAATGAATAATTCAGAGAAAAATGTAATTCCAACGACTATAGAAGAGGTGAACTTATTTTGTGTATGTCGTACCCAGTAATACTTGTATTTCCGCACAATGTCGTTCGAAGTGTAGCTTCAATATGATTTCAAGGAAATCGGAATTTAGTTTCATTGATTCTCATTTCATAACGGACCTGCACTACATAAAAACTTATTCCCTCTCAGGTGACACTGACCACGTGTCACATCCAAACAGGAATTAGACTAACGACGTCTGACAGACTTCACAAAACGTTCTTGGATTTCCGAGGCTTATGATTTGTGCAATGAACAGGCCCTTTCTTTCATTTTTTTTTGTAATTAAACTGTCTAATATTTAGCCTGCCTTTGCTGCTATTTACAGTACTTAACTAACCATCGCAAAATTTGATTTTAATTTAATTATTATCTTCACGCTGTACCCATTACCTCTCACAATCGAACACTTTTACAGATATCGGAAACAATCCCTATCAGCGGACTATTCAATGGTTTCATTTGACGTAGTTCATATTTATTAAAATTTTCTTCCAATATTCAATGAATGTATTTCTCCAAATGCATGGTCTCTTTTTTCAATGAGTATCGATTTTATTGACTCATTTTCCCGTCATGTGTCTGTTCAAATCATCCCAAAAATTTCCAAACTCGGCATTATTCATCGTCCGAGTGCTAACACATCCTTCTGTAAGTTTATCCTTTAAATGGCAGCGCGATATTTATCGTTCCTGTGATGTTCCTTACATTGTGTATGTCCATTGTATTGTCTTGACAGTGTAATTCCTAGTCAAATCGTAATATTTACGTTCACCTTACAATTGGTCATCATTTTTTATTTGTTCATAACTTGGTTAAGCAAGTTCTCACTTCATTTTCAATAATTACCCTGCCATCTTGGCATAGTGCAAGACCCTTGATTTTTCGTCGGGGATTGGCATTCCTTCAGTGTATTCTTTGATTACTGTATTGCATTTACAGAATAGTCATGACAATGGATAAAATTCTTCACTCTATCCTTATTCTTTTCTCGTCACTTGTTTCTCGCAGCTAAATCCAACTTTAACTATCTTGGTGCAAGTGTTTATCCCTTCATTTCTAATTTTAGGACACTTCGATGACATTAACAAATGATGTGAAGATTCCGTTAAGGTCAGGCTCATCAAACGATTTCTCCGAATCTACGAATGCTAAAAACGCCTGATGAAAAATTTACAGGTAGTCTCTTGCCTCTTTTTCCTATACGCAATCCGGCCTACTTCCAAAAATTCTCTTCCTTCACATTGTTCTGGTGACGTTTCCTGTCCAGAAGTGGACGTCTGCACCTTTTGTTTACATATGCATGTTCTCTTCGTAGTGCATAAAGGTATGATGCTTGTAAACTTCTGGAAGTCAATCGGCGTTCTTCCAATTGTATGTAATTTAAATTTATCTTTATTAAATTCTTAGACCCCATACTTATACACTGAAAAAACTCATAATTTATCTCTGCATTATTTCCATCTTCTTTAATTCGATCCAAAGTGCTCGTTCTTTTCCTCCCTCTTTCTCATCTTCCCCACGTTCTCCCCTTTGTTACCGCTTTCTGAATTCCATTGTCCCTAAGCATCTTCTGTATCCATGCCTCTACTTCAAAACTTTCATTTTACCTAGTTTACTTTGTGGCGTCTAGTACTCGAGTTTTCGTAAACAAGTATTTCCATAGCGAACATGAAACTAGTTTTCAAGTTTTAGTAGTAGTTTCTAGTTTTCTTCCACTGCTCGTTAGCAGTCGAGCTCCGTTTTCAGTTCCTTTCCTGTTTTCTATTTCCCGTCGTTTATTTTCTTCAATGTTTGCAGAAACCTCATCATTCAAGTTGTAGTCATTGTCGACATATGTATTTGGGTTACTTTTGATCTACATTTTCAGTCGCCGTTTAAATAAAATGCGGTTAAGAAAATCAAGTCATTATACATGTACTCCCACTTTCTTCTTGGCAAGATTATTCAAACAAGGATTTTCCCACTAGTAGGTCAACATATTTCTTTCCCTACTTCGACGATAGGGTTTCAAACAGATACTTTTCCAAATATGTCCTCTCCTTGGCAATATGCACTAAAATTTTCCCTCTTTATCATTTATTGAGATTTCGTAATTAAATTCTGTTCCTTGCGACACTAAAATTTGTGGTGGATGATTTTTCCGTAGCTTATGCAATCACGCAATGCTGCCGAGGGCATTTTCTTTGTTTCTACTCCTTGGGCAACTTTTATCCTTAACCAAATTCTAATGAAATGAACTCGTATCGATTGTATTAATTTATTATTTGAATGATCTTTCGGTGACCTGAATTATAGAAAGAGTGTCAATACAGTCTAAGTGTAAAGGTTTATAAACTAAGTTTCCAGACTCCTAGATTTGATCAACGCTCAAGAAATAGCAGCGAGTTCCATTAACAATGAAGCAGGAGTAGAGGGTGTCATATAAATAGATGCCGATAAAATTCGCTAAGAGAGAGAAGCTGAGGAATGTAAGGCTAACATCTCCATAGAATAATGGGCGTTTGCAAGAAATTCATTTTCGGTGATCGCGTGGGTGACGCCAACCAAAGGTATGGGACACGTGATGAACTCTCGAGGAGTGGCAGGATACCATTCTCAGGAGTGGTAGAGTTCCGTTCTTTCCCTGACCCGTTTCTTATGCTCTCGTTAACCAAAAGGAAGTAAGAAATATTCGTTCTCTTTTTTTGGCGACTCATTTTCCAGACATTGACTACCTACATTCCGAAAATTCCTCAAATTGTGCTCTAATTCAACAAATGATGCACAAATTCCTGCCCTCACACTTGAAAGCATTCCAGGTTTTTTTTATCTGTCAATCCAAAGACACAAAAGCAATTACTTCATTAAGAAACCATCTTTGATGCAATATTTTGGACTTATATGTTGTTCAAACAAAGTCTAAAGTCAAATAATAATCCGTTCTGTATCCATATCCTACACTGGAAAATAAGTACTCGAGATATAAAATAGTAACGGCAGACTGAAGGCATGTGATGAGAGGTATATGATGGTTTGCGGCTGGAAATGGGTGTGAAGTAAGCATGATGCGAATGAGGATAGGGATTTATAGACTGAAAGACAATTATAAATCTGCAAGCGGCTGATGAAAAAATAGGACTGCTCCATAATTACTATTATTAACATAATGGATCCATGGTGATGGTAAAAACATAATGAATGGAGTTTTTACCATAAATAAATCTGTATTCCATTATGAAAGTAAAACTTCACTTGAAGCATCCCACCTTAGTTTTTTATTAGCATGCACGCTAGAGATATTGAAAGTTTTCAAATACTGGATTCAATGTTAAACCGTAATCTGTTACTTATTTGCCGTTTAATTTTTATTTTTTTGCAAAAACATTAAGATCCTTCAGATTCTTTAGACCTCGGCTGTTTGTAACGGCCGATTATCGGTAACTTTGTTGTAAGCCACTAGTACTGGGACATTTGTTGTAACCAACATAGCCAGGTACCGCACTATAACAATCCAGAGTCCTGGGTAACATTTTCATGCAGCATACGTATGATATTTTGAAATATATTTTTAAATATACTAGCACTCGTATGAAATATATTCGTACATCGACGCATGGTTTAGACTTTGGTAACACTATGTTTTAGGGGAAGGTACATAATTGGTGTTTGAGAGAGTTCTCTTGGTGGCTCCAAGTGAATAACTGAAGAAGGAGGGCTATTGACAATTAGCCAGAAAAAGGTTTAGAGATATTATATTCCTAGGATAAAGACACCTGCGTGATGTTGGACTGAACTGAACTCATAGAAGTCCTGAACTAAAGATGAATTTCAGTGAAATGTGCTGGACGCATACTTAAATTTTACATTGGATGGAATTCGTTAAACCAATTTCTTTGTTTCTTTTAAAAATAGTAGAGGAAAAAAATGTTTTATAACTTTAGTAATGTGGTAGCGCAAGCCTGTTTCAGCACTCAGATCATCGGTACGGCACTAGGAACGCATTCAATTAAGACAACCACACTGAGTATGGGAATCTGAATAGGTAGGTAGGGAGAATTAATTTAAGGTGCATCGATAGCTACGATCATGCCACGCCGAATCTCAAGTCAAACTATCAAAATTAAAATGCATCCCATTGTTTGCATTGCACCACTATTTTCTCTAAATTTACATAATACCCCGTAAGGACGTGTGGTGGGGAATACTAAGGCACCAAACATGCATAAAAAACCCTAATTACACCTCTACTAAAATATCAGTTTAATCATGCAATGGATGAAAGTAAGCCACCAGCAAAAATATACTCACACGGAAGAATATTCAATAGCAGAAAAGGTATATCTAATTATTATTAGAAGGGATGTTTACAAAGGTCTATTCAAAAAACTCTAGACCCTATGGATGAACTAAAAAGCATTTGCTCATGAAAGCATTAATCATTTGCCGAAGAAATTTTAATTTTTATAAACGACATGCTTTACGAAGGAAATTTACATTACTATCTACACGGAAAGGGTCATAAGCTAAAACGCAGGATGTTATCAGATATTTTCAAACAGTCACGTAGAGATTGGCACTTGACGCAGTCAATGTAAGGTACTTAACAGTTAAATGGGATTGTCAATCTTGGCAAGATGGAGATTTCTTCTCAAAGTGAAGAGAAAGTTCCCTGGCGACTCAAGAACTTATGGCCTATCCTCAACTTCGTGCCTACAACTTCCTTCTGCTGGAAATTCCAGATCAAGGTCCTTTAAAGCAGTATATCACCTACAACTGTTTATTGTGGACAATATCTGGCCAGGACGCTTGGCGTGGTTATTAGGGGTATCTTCAACATACACCCGAGTTCGTAGCAAGAATTATTCGGAGGCCTATTGCTTATCCACTAACAGCTCCCGTTCCAAGAAACATTCAAGTGACGATGAGCTCAACGATATCGCGTTACAATGCCTTTTCTTTCAAGGAAGATAACACACGACTCCATTTCTTGCACGTGCACGGACACGTGAATGTGTCGGAAAGCAGATAGTGGTCAGAGAAAACAGTGAAGCTTCTCATGCCGAAATTAAGAGTGAGGATTTACGAACGGGTCGCTGCCATCGTCATCTTCGAGAGACCATTAATGTTTGTTTGTGCATGGAGAGTTTATCTCATGAGGAAGGGTTATGAGGTTGGGTTTTTCTGGTGCTCTATATCTACTTGAAAGGATTCCGTATATCTTTCGGTGAGAGTGTTTCGGTGGACGAAGAAAGATGGGATGAGGAAAGAAGGCCGCTCTTCCTCATCTTCCACTATACCGAGTCAGCAAAAGCACCCACAGTATTGTGCCGTCTAATTCATACGGCAGATTCATTTCATTGGAACGAATAGTTCCCGAGCGACCCATTTCGGAGTGTTCACAGGATGCGGCGTAAGACGCAGTGTTGGTAGCGCAACAAATTTGTGGGAAGTGTGTAAGCGCCAACGAGATAGAGGAGTAAAAATTGGGTATTCTGTTCACTTAAGGTTCCTCGAGGAAACATATTTCCTGCGTCATCAAGTTGAAACAATTAAATATAAAACAAAAAGTTGATATACATGGTTCACGCATCTTTATTATTCCCATATTGGATATATTCAATAACTATACTCCTCGTGACATTTAAAGCGTTTCATACCCTATATTTCTTTAATTATTTTCATTGCTATACATACTATTCCAGGGAAACCAGTATTCATGAATGGCCGTGAACCTCGGTCGGTCATCCTGCCAATGTCTCACAAGGCATTTGGATAAAATATCCCACGATCCACGGAAATGCGAGAAAGTGAAAATCTTGAAATACTACGGTTGATTGAGATTTCGTAACGTAATGAATGCAGCAAAAATCGGAGGAGATGAGTGAGGGGGAAAAGGTCTAAAATTTAGTTATGAAACGAAAACAATGGAAAATTATACGGACGAAGTTTGAATCTCCAAAGGCCCTCTCCCCCTCCACCACTCATCCGCCACCCTCTTGCAAGATAAGTGCGGTGGAAAAGTAAAGAGTTAGACTGAAGGAAACAAAGAATGGGGGTGGAGGGCATAGATAAGTGGACATGGGCGCGCTGATGGGCGGGATTTGGTGAGGAGGAAAGGGGGAGGCTGGAAAGGAAAGTAAAAAGACCATGGAGGAGGAAGAGAAGTCGGTGGAGAGGAGGAAGGACCGAGGCGCGTACTCTATGATGAATACCCCGGAAAGGATGAGATTATCTCCGTCCCGTGGTGTGGGAAGAGAGGGCGGAGATGGAGAAGTAGCGTAAACACTATGAAGTTTCAAGGATATGAATAGAGGGGAGATTGAGAAGGATGAGGAGAGAGTAGAGAATGAGGAGGAGGAGTGGATAGAGAAGTAGAAGGGTGAAGATACGTTGCGAGCGGGACGGTGGAGTGGGTATTGGGGAGCGCATGCGAGTGTGATTATGAGGGGTGGTTCTTACGTGCAGGAATGTCATGGAGCAAAGGCGTGGAGGGGAAAGGTCACAGATCGGCAGATGAAGGGGGGAGGGCAGGAAAGAGTGATAGAGAGAGAGGTACTGCGGAATCCAGGGACAGAATCAAAGGAAGAGGGCGGGAATGGGGGAAGTGAGAGATAAAATGGATGGTTGGTTTGGGGAAGTGCGATGCGAATAGAAAGATAACAGATGGGTAACTAGCCATCCTTTTGCATCTACAAAATTCACAGAAATACGTCAAAAAAAAGGAAAATTTCACTCCTACATTGATAGAAAAATATTGTATTTTGAGAAGGGAAAGATAAGACCGCGACTTACTATGATAGATCAGATCGCATGCGAGCAATCAAAGAGATGGTCTAACGGATAGGGTTAAAATGCCGTTTTTTCCTCTTACGATTGGTGATGAAAAAAGATATGATCGCAGGTGCAAAGAAAATAATTAGCATCGATAGTGAATATATTTTGTTAATATCCTATATTCATCTTAAATAGACCTATGTTTATAATATTGTTCCCGCATGATTTAAATATTGTCCTGTTGATGAATATTTTCAGTTCGTAAGTTAAGTAGCTTCTTTCGTGGTGACCACCTAGTTCGAGTCCATGATCGATCTGTGTAGATATGTAGTGACTGTCGTGCATGTCTGTTGACCTAACCCCCCTCCCCCCGCCAAACGCCTTTGCCACGGCTTGCGAGGTATTATGCAGTTAAAGATGAAAAGGTATTTTTAAAACTGCGGGACAGGGGTTTAAATGAATTTATTTGTCTCCTATTTGAATGAGGGATTTTGCACTTTCCCTGGAATCAGTCATTAGGTTTAGATAATATCAAAACACATAAAATAGACTGGGACAATATATTCACTTTCACAGGACTGTCCAGGGCAATCAAGTGAAATTGATTTTATACATGGGTTTACCAAAATATGCAATTTGACCATTGAACAGTCATTACTAACCAGCCATGATGAATATTAGTATTTTTAACTCTGAAACGCCTTGCTAGAAAATATAGAAAGGGTAAATACTGTCTCAGTAATTTCGAGGTGTGAAATTCTCGATATATGACCGAGAGATCTTACGTTATCTAGTGAATATCACCCTTGGACACTGAAGTTCTGTTTTCATGGAATAATATTTTTTCTGCTAAATTTTCTATGCGGTATGATATCAGCCATCAAATCACTTTACATTCCAATATATATGAACTTGTTTGTGAGGGTCGTCAAAGCAAGTGCCAAAACAGAGATATACATACACCATATGCTTTCCTTAAAACGCTCTTGAGAAAGATCTCGATTAGTGAAGTGCACAAATACAACATCTGACATTATATAATTATTATTAGGTAATCTACCGGTTAAGGTAGGTTTTTGCATGGACACAACTATCAAATAAATATTTTCTAACTCCAAACAAAACCCAATCCAGCAACCTACTTTACATCAGGTCTCTCTTCATCTCCGTGTACTTCTTTCATCCATTCATTCCGTCCAACAGCCCTATCCTGTTCCTGCCCTGTCCTCTTTTGCCTAACATTCTCCCCTCTATTACCTTCCTCAACATTCCACTACCGCTCAAAACGCCTTTCATCCATATTTCCTGCTTCCATAGGATTTCTCTCAAGAAACCCCTCTCCTCACCCACCATCTCCAGTACTTCCTCATTTGTTTTCCTTTCGGTCCATTTCCCCTTCTCCATTCTTCTCCACATCCATATTTCTAAAGCTTCCAATCCACGCCTATCCTCCTGCTTCAGCGACCACGTTTCCGCGTCGTACATAGCTATTATATAATACGAAAAAGAAATGAAACACTATAGACGAGTGACAAAACCACGAATTCTATTGAAATCACTTAAATGTTAGGGTTATGGGAATTAAATATAATATATAAGGCAAAAAGAAATTCACAAAGGTGTTTCTATGGGGAATAAGCTGGATGAGGGAACGGTGGTGCGGTGACTAACGTACTGGCTTACTGCCCTCGGTTCGAGTCCCGGAGGCGGCAGATATTTTTCAGTGATATCCCGACCCCTGAAGGCAAGTGTGCTTTGTGGAGAGCACTTCGTGAGAGTACGCCGTCCGTCGGATGGGACGTTAAACGCGGATCCCTTTTCGTTTTCGTTAAGAGTAAGCTAATGCCGACATCGAGTTTCTCTCCACCCTTCATCCTCTTTTTGACCTTAACTGTCGGTCGCCTCCCCTAAAGACTACTTATAGCTGGACTTGATATCGTGATGCAAGTATGTGAAATAAAATGCAATAATTTTTACATCAAAATTGATTCAATGCAAGTTTCCTAAATTATGACTCGTCTCCTATAAAAAAATTAGCGCCTTATATATGTGTGATGATGCATTGTCCTTGTAAATTTATTGCACACCTTTACCAGCTTTTACGTAAGGCTAAACCTTATGCCAGTGATCTATATTTCAATAGGTCTCGGGTACGATCTTGATTATATACCGATACTATTCTTTCATATTTAGATTTCCCTATCATATCTAACAATCCTATTCGGACAAATGAAATAAATCTTTCATGAATCAGTAAACTTCGACCTAAGTGGTATAAATTGAGATGAAATCCGTAAGTGCGCATTCCTTTAGTGTGTAGTGTGTAGTAAGACACGTGAATGGCACTCCAGGGAGTAACGAAACCCATTCGTCCGCCCCACGTGAACATTTCACAAGCCTCGAGTGATTCGATTAGTGAATGCTCACTCGCGGCAATCCTCTTCCTTTTGGAAGCGTGAGAGTCGGTGAGACCGCTATCCTGGCTCTCTGGGAATCCTCACGGCACTCAACATACACACTCGCATACACACTCCATAAACACGAGACTGCGATAAGCGGGCCACTTTCCCCACCCCCCACCCTATCCTCCCTCTGCCTCAGCTACTTCCATCCGTGAACAGTTCCAAAGCGATTATAGTCAACTGCACAAATTCCTAAATTCCTCTTTCAAGGCAGATCTTCGTAGAGTGAAAAGCATTCGGGCAAAGTATTTCGCTGAATGGCTGGAGATTTTGCAGCCGTGGGATAATTAAAACGGGGAATTCGCATGCTAAGAGATTTGTATTTTTATAGGAATCATTCGGCGACGGAGTATTTGGCTTCAAAATAAACTATGGTGAGAGAGGCCTCAGATTTGATGGTATCACTCCCTCACCAAACTCATTTCACCTGGACGTAGATCGGATATTTGTTTCACCGGTTATTGCTATAACCATGCACGAACATCACCCTAAAATACCAACCACTAATTTATAGATGTCACAACCTATATCGCACTGGATACTGAATGTTGGGACAAATTTGTTTTGCAACCAGGGGGTAGTCATCTTCGTTGCTAACCCCCCACGCATATACATGCTTTCCAAATGCTATTCATTGATCTCAATCTAAACTAAACAAGATATACTAATTTTCAAACTCTAATTTTGATGCAAAACCCCAATTATTATGCAAAATATTGCGCAATATAAGACGTAATCTTGAATTGTAACAACACTGCGTTGGAGTTGATAGTTGACGCATTGCGGATTTTCCCATCTTTGACGTTTTCAGGAGTGCATTCCCAAAAGACAACAGGCCGGTCCAAACTGAGAATTCCTGGTATTACGATGACCGTGGGTAGGTTACTGGACTACTTCCAAAGTTTCCATTATAATGGACTTAGCTTACATATGCTTAATTTCCCCTAACTAAATTTACTAATCATTCTGAAATACCAACCCGAATGTAAAGCTATCGTTCAAACAAGACGTTTATGGGAAGTCGAAAAAAAACAAACGGTATTGATATTCTGAATGAAATATAATGCAGCTTTCTCTTTCCCTGGCTCCTCATATCTCAATGAAGCCAAACAATCGTTACTCGGAAGAGAGATGTAAGCTCCGAAGAACTGTTTATGCACTTGTGCTTTAAATACGATAATACCCGTCAGTCAATATCTCCACCAATTACAACCCCCATCTCTTTTGACCCATTACAATTCTTCGTGTAAACTCGCCTGCCCATCGTAAATGCTCACCCCTTCCAGTCGTTCCAATTCCATCCCCGAAGCTCCTAAATCATCCTTCAATCGACTCCTGTTCAAATGGCGGCCATTCTTGGAGGCTCTGTGAGTGTATCGACCCCCTTAAATTCCCACTAATATTTCTCTTAGTTCCCACTCGAGAAACACGGCAGTGCCCATGTTCGGCAGCTCACACTCTCTTCCCTCCACCCGACCGAAGGCATCCAAGGTTCCCAGCCACTCACTCTCTCTCTCTCTCGCTCTCTATCCCTCTATCTCCCATGCACACAGCCTCCCACCCACACACACACACCCGTCCTTCCCTACTACCTACTGCTGGACCCATATATTCATCCATCCCTTTCCTCTTCCCCAGCATGAGCCCTTATTACCAAGCAACACCATTTCCATGCCAGTTCTCAGGCCTCCACAAAGACGGTCATTGTTTTTCGAGTACCTCTCAGTGTGGTGGTTTATACGCCGCCAGGCTTAATGTATATAATATCGACTTACACGGGATGACGTGGCGTGCTTCGCTTTGGCCCAAGACTCGAGAGGAAGGAAACCTTTAAGGTCATAATCTAATAGAGTGGGTTGAAAGAGGTTCTTTTTCGAGGTTGAGAATAACGGCTTACACTTCGTGAAGGGGAGAAATTAACGCGCCCCCTTTTAAGTGTGTGTTTATACGAACCGGAATACATAACTCTGGGACCTCAGAGACCTATAACTGTTGCGTGAAAAGTTTCAACGATTTTGGAAGTGGCTCGTCTTTGTATTCTTTATGGATAGTTAGAGAGTCTTGCTAGCTAGATTTAGAGTACCTATAGGTACATAAGAGTACGTGGTATTTCACATTTTTAGATGGTACATACGATGTTTGATGGATCTGACGGTAAAAATGTCTGTAGCCGAGCTTTGAATCAATAGTTTTGTGGCTGATGATAAGCCTTAACTTTAGAGGTATGTACAAAAATATGATTTCGCCAGCATATTACTTCCTCAATACGGCTTTTCTTTTCACGGCCAAAGGAAAAGATAACGTTTCAAATTTACAGTAAGTTATTCTAAAAACCACGCCTATTAATAGTATTTAATTTTGCTCTGATAGGCGAAACGAAGGAAGTCTCGAAATAATGTCCTCTTACATTTATTTCTAAATACTTATATTTTATTTATTTTTCTCGGAATAAAATTAATTCGGAATTCACTCTATTAAAAGATAAATGAGCCCTTTCCGACAAGGGGGTTTTGTGATGACCACACTCATAAGTGCCAACAACACACCAAATATCCAAATTGGAATAGCATTTCATAAAAAATCTCCGTGAGAAATGCAAGTGTTGGTTAGAAAAAGAACATTAAATTTTTTGGCCCACATGATGGCGCAATTACTGCACTGATAACGCAGACTTTTATTGAGGAAAATACTGTGTTTCAAGGAAATTCCTCTCAGTTTGGATTGCCTTGAAACACGAAGAGTGCAGTCAAGATTACTCAAAGACATTTAGAAAGGTAGAAATGCATCCACAATCTCTCGTGACAACCAATGGAACTATTATGACCCCACGTTACGTTGACAAAGTAGAACAGCGGAATAAAATAATATATCCTTAATCACTGATAGGTGCAAATACTAGTTCTTTAATCGCACGGTACAAAACCACAACGAAATCAAACCTACGCATCCCTATATTTTTAATTAAAAAAGCAACAAATCTATCTTCACTTGAACAGACCCCTTAACAATGTGAGAGTTAAAGAGAAGTGTTATTTCGCTTAAGTTAGGCCCAAGTACGCCGCAAGTACTTTGAATCCTTGTGAGAATTCGTTGATACAAGAATTGGATACATTCCAGAGAAAATCCATTAAATTCGTGAAAAATTTTTACGATAAGAACATGAGTGTGACAGGTCATTTAGAGAAATTAGCCTGGGAGCTGCTTGAGATGCCAAGAGAACAGGCGAGACTTAAGATTTTTAGCAAGGTTCAGAACACATGAGTTGACGCAAAAGCCCATTATTATAGCCTCACATTACTCGGGTAGGTTAGGATAACATAAAGATAAGGAGGATAGACACTTAAAGTACAGATTGATAGGTGCGAAAGTATTTGTTTTTTCCTCAGACAATCACGAATCTTAATAGTAAAAAAATCGAATTCATAGTACTTAAAAATAATAAAAACGAATAATAAGCGAAGAAAAGATTACACGCTGCGTGGACATCTAGAGAATTCGTAGGTGCATATACTTAGTTATATCAGTTGCTTAAATATGTATTTGCATGAGGGTAAGTTAAAATAAGTTTTGCATGAATATATTCGATCCAATACAGATAGATACAAATACTCATTCTTCCCCAGAACCCTCAGAAATCATAATAGTAAGAATCCGAAGTCCATTTAGAAATACTCGTATTAAAAAAATTGAAGTTAAAAGTCGGAACAAAATTAAAAATTCAAAGATTGTGCATGTGCATATTTGTTGGTAGTTTGTGGTTTTACATGTGTGTGATAGGGTTGAGGCGAAAGGGTTCTTGCATGAATGTTTACCATGTTTGATTTGTGGGCTATAAGTTTGTGGCTTGTGCATGCAGTTTTTTTCCCTAATTTACGGGTGGTGCCCTAACACCCCCCGCCACACGCCCTTGCGGCGGCTTGCGGAGTATTGAATAGATGTAGATGTAGAAGTAGATTCGTGTGTAGGTCAGAATTCGCGTGTTTTGTATGTTTTGCGCATAGTTGCATTCTCTTTGACGAGTGGTGACCGAAACTCACGCGCCACACGCCCTTGCGGCGGCTTGCGCAGAATGTTTTAGATGTAGACTAGTGCATAAAGAGATAGGCATGTACGTTTATAAGTGTTCTTCTATGCAAAATATTGAATATTTGAATATTTATATTGATGTATATGTGTACTTTTATTCATAAAATTCTCGCGATGCAATACACACCGCCGCACGCCCTTGCAGGGGCTTACGGTCTCTTCTAGAGTATTATGTAGCTGTATTAAAAACCGTCCTCAAATCTAATTTTTTGTAAATTTTACTTGATGGTCCCTTGATGGTACAAGTTGAAAAAAAGACAAAACCGGTCGCACGTGGTGGGGATAGGCCAAAATTTAATTATTTCATCCACTATTAATAAAGCCATCAAATAATATTTTTTACTGTACACGTTAATAGTTTTCCAGCCATCGTGCCCAGAGAAAACCTATCACATACAGACAGAAAATTTTAGGAAAATGGTCCAAGCGTATCCAGGCGACTTAAAAAACATGTATTTCCAGAAAAATTGCGAAGTCTTTTCCCATACACTACACATGGTGAGAGTAAAAGTATATGCACTCATATTTTTAGGTTGTGAATCTAAAAATCACTCAGTACCTAATTCTGTGATTATGTGCTTTCACAAGGAATTCGGCGTTAAAGCAGATTTGACAGAATGATATTCATAGGCCTGCGAGATAGTTGTCCATTATCGTGAGATTATTTTTTTAATCACAAACTTTTCAAAATTTGGGATAGTAGATGAGTACCGCCACCAGGTTAACTACCAAAGTACCAGGCTCATACGATACAGTATAAAACACTCAGAAATATAATTTCATTTCCGAGAAAATTTAATATCTTGCTACATCATCACAGCAAAAAACCCAAAATTGACTTTTGATAGGTATGTGGATGATCGATGATATCCATCTACATTTTAATCTCCACTTAATTGCTTGCCCATCCTTCTAGGAATTTCGGTTTAAGTGTATTCCATTGTTTATATTAAGCCGGCACTGAAATTATTACGCAATAATCAAATATGCGTATTAAAAAATCATAAACACAGTAATCAACCCGAAGGTCGGAGTGGTAGGTGATGGTAAGAGTTCACCCAGTACTTAGCCCTAAACGGCGTTTGAAATTCGCACATCAGGGTAGGGGGGCCAATTCCTTTCCCTGTGCCGGTTATGGTTTCCCAGAAAGATCTGATACGCGAAAAATCACACAGCTTGGGTGGAGCTGCAGTTGGCCATAGTGGCTTGCCCGGGAATCGAACCCAGGCCCTCCGGTGATTAGTCCAACGCTCTACCCCCTGGACTACCGCTACCCAATATAACTATTATGTTTATCTAATTCCTTAAAAAAACATTCCAACCTTCGCATTTTATGGGCATAGTAACAGCTTTTGGGCACGTTATTCAATCATATCAAAGCACTCCACATTGGTTAAACAAATTCATGTATACAGGGTGCGTTCCAAATGTAATGCAATTATCTTTTTTAAAGTTCACGTAATTTATTGAACAGAATTGCGCAAGCACTTAAAATTCTTCAAACTATTGTCTTTGGGCCTCTACACATTTTTCCGTCTGGGATATTTCCATCGACACAAGCCAAACAATCAAATGGGGGAAAATCATTGTTTCAAAATACCGAATTTAAGCGGCCTCGATTTTACTGAACATAATAATATTTCAAAACCAATTTCTCTCGAGAACGACACGGACGGTGACACAAGTCAACCATTGTGAAGCCTTTATGAGAGACACTTTTTCGAGGAGTGAATTTTTTGTCTCCTGCGAGGATAAATGAGTGCTAAGAGACACCAGGCTTTTTGTGTAAAAGCGAAAGAGACGGAAATGTAGAGAGACATCTTTCTGAATGTTTTTTGTGTGGACTGGTGAAATGGCGATGGCCATCGTAGCCCTGGAGATTGTACGAGTGACTCGCTGAAGCGACTAAGGGAATGGGATTGAGGAGGGCAGCGCGCGTTAGAGTAGGTATGGAGTAGAGTGGGATGGGGGAAGGGGTGAAGCAGAGTGGAATGCAGCATGCCCAAATGACCTCCTACAAGACTTGCTGACGCCGAAACGCACGAGGGCGAACTGGCGGTTATGGTGACGTTTGGTGGTGGTGTTACCTCCCTTTCGGTCGGTTTGACGCACCAAGGGGCAAAACACCATTTCATCCTTGCCCACGCCCTTCACTTCCCGTCCTTTCCCCTCCCCACTCAGGTTTCACGCTCGCAATTCATCATGCAATTTCAAAATACATTTCCCTCGCCTCTCGTTCCTAACGCGTTTTGGTTGGGCGAAGGACCTCCCACCGCATCGCGGGCTTATTTTTTTCCCGACCGCCCACGATGGCATCGATAACCGCGCGTCTCCCGTCTGCTGCAGTTTCCCATGGATTCCTCTCGCGCATTTGTTCTCGTTTGGGAAACGTTGATCAGCGCACAGATTTTTGGATGTCCAACGGAAGGTCATCAATACGAATTAATTCGTCATCGATCTTTAAATTGGAATCCCCACGAGTGCCGACACTAGGTAAAATTTACTTTTATATCTAGAGGACCTCGATCAATCTAATGCGTTAATTTCTTCAATGTACAGCAAGAATAGTTTTCGTTTCCCCGTCCCTTTTTCAACTGTCACTATACGGCAACAGATGGTGGACGACGCGATAACGTTGAAATTTTTTCAGTTCTTTGACTGTAGTTCAAGAGGACCTGCATCTATACTGTTCATGGTTACTTTTGAATAGGTATAAGAAAAAACAGTTGATATATGTTTAGCAAAAACACTACATCTACATAATACCCCGCAAGCCGCCGCAAGGGCGTTTGGCGGGGGATGTTAGGTCACCACCCAAAAAAAGGAAAAAAAACTAATTTTATGTCCAATAGGTGCTTCATAATAAGTTATAATTCAACTACGGGCATGTGGGTGACGAATGGTCACGAATCAGAAAATTATAAAAGTGGCTTTTACTAGGCAAACAATTCTTCTCAGAAACCAGAACCACACTTTCAACCGTTATTGAAAAAATAATCACACAAACGTTTAAACTAGTGACATGCTCCCGCAATTTTTTACCTAACTTAAATGTGAGCCGCGAACATTGGCGAATTCCGGGATACTACACAGAATATGTAGAATTTTCCAGACGTAAGAGGATTTTGGGGGCAAGAATTCAGTGAATTTAAACGTTAATTAATGACTGAAATCAGCCGAACGGAATGGAACGATCAGCCCACAGACCATTAAGCGTAATAATGGCAGTCTAGGCTTCCGCAGCAAGGAAGAACCAACGTAAATGCAATTTGTTATCTTCACCTAAAGGTAACTAAGGGTAAAAAATGAACTTTCAATAACCATTAAAAATATCGACCACGTTTTTTTAATTATGCATGCCAATTAGCATCTACATCTACATAATACCCCGCAAGCCGCCGCAAGGGCGTGTGGCGGGGGGTGTTAGGTCACCAGCCAAAAAAGGAAAAAGAAATACCGCATTCAAAACCAACACACACATGCAAACCCCAATCCACAGCAGTGCACACATTCACCGTAACATCCCATCATTCCACGTGCATGCAAACACACATCTACCTCCCCATCTACCTCCACAAGCATGCAAGTACATACGCTTAACGCCCATGAAGCATGCATGAAGCATTTGAATTATCAAGAAGATGTACGCACGTATGAGCTAATGAAAGAGGAAACTATTTTTTAATTAGTATTTATTACAATTTTTTATGAATATGAAATAAAAATTAATAATATGAACATTGTTTAGGCTATTCAATATGGTCCGTAAGCAAAAAGGAGAAAATGCCAATATAATTTTTAAAAAATCAGTGTCATTCTATAGTAATACCTCCGTAGGAAAGGGGCTGGGATACTTAGCTAAAACTGTACCAATTATATTTCTCAAAATATTAAATCTTACTGTGTATCCCCGGTCAAACACTAAGGATCATCAATAATTAAAATTAAGAAAAGCACTTCGTTCAAAAAAACTTCTTCGGTACTTCTTTTCGGTAACGGTGATTTCCTCGGAAATTTTTCACTGCCTCTCCTCATGAAAGTGACTGCAGGCCACATCTCGAAAATAGCTAAGAAATGATAGTTCTACTCCCGATTGCTATTACGATTCAGGCTCCCGGGTCATAATAGCACCAGTAGATCACGACGACCTATTCTTGGGAGCCGAGGTTAAGACACTGACTGCCATAAAACGCGTCCCATTGCATTTCTGGAACGAAGGAGAAAAACACACAAACAAGATGGGTGGAACGGGAAGGATTGTATGCGTGGTTGGACGGAGTGCGGTCGCCCCTCCCCCTCTCCTCGCAGGTTGCGGGCGGCCACGAAACAAAAGAGGGTCATGGAACGCGGGGGGGGGGGGGGCGGCGAGGAGAGGGGGCCGCGGAGGGGGTTGCTTGGGCATGTCGGGAGGAGGCGGGGAACGGGTCGTTAGCAGGACGGCGAGTGGGGGCTACGAGAGAGGAGGCTAGAGGGTTGGTGACGGCGAATCCATGTCCATCCTGGCATATTATTCCCCACGCCCGCCTTCCGCGTGCATGGGGCCTCCACGCTCGGCATCACCGACTGACGCAAATTCGATCCCCACTCACGCGTAGGACCGCAGGTCTTCCCGCGGACAGGCACTCTCCGCCACCAACCCACCCGACCCACCCCTCGCCTCCCTCTTAAGCAAACCCAACCCCAAGGCCTCCCTCAACTTGAAACCATAGCTCCCGACACCCCCTTCTACCTCCCCAAAAACTGCGGACCAACGCGATAATCCCCAGCGCATGGGGCGACGAGCTCCACCAACTCCATCCCATACCCAATCCGGCCAGGCAGTCCCCTATCCTCCCCTTCTCACATGACCATTGACATCTAAAAAAGGAATACCAGAAGAGCGTGGATCCAACAACGAACTCGCTCTCTCGCACGCGTAAACGAACACGCATTCACACGCTCCCACGCTGAATCGCTGTTGAAACCGTAACGAAGAGATGGAGTGAGAGGACCAAGATGAGGGACAGAGGAAACGAGGAAGAGAAGGGATTTCAACCCCTTGCAGGATGAACGCACGCGAATAAATCCTTCCATTGTTTTGATCAAGCTTTTACTCCGCTTTACAGGCTCTGCTACTCTTCAGTGTCGTTTTTTTCCCAAGTGGGAATGAGGAACAAAGCTCCAGTTAAAAAATATTTGACGAAACAATCTTTTGAAATGCTTCTTGTATGCCCAGCTCGAGGAGCAAAATCACATAAGAATTCTCGTATGTATTGGAAAGCTTGGTTGACCCCTAAATTCTTCAATGGTGTTCTACTAGTTTTTAGCCTGAAAGGCTTCCAATGGACATTCAGAAGATTTCGGAACGGAAAGGGAAACGTCCGAGAGAAGGATGGAGAAAGGTTGTCAAAGAAGTGTCCTCATCCGTTTTGTCTTTACCTATGTCAATCACAGATTTCCCTCTATCGAGAAAACTCTTTGTTATCTTTATTCTTCTTATTTTTACCGATGACAGAAAACTATTCAAGATGATAAATGAAATGGAGAAGTTTAGAAATTGATTATATAGCCTCTGTGGACGGAATACATCGCAATATCACTGCAAACAAATAGTAGTCATCGATGGGTTGTGTTCAAAGGAAAGAAATGTAACTTCGGGCGTCCCCCAGGGAAGTGTAATAGGGCCTCTTCTATTCTTAATATACATTAATGACTTAAGCGCACACGTTAGTAGTAAACTCAGGTTATTTGCTGATGACACGGTGGTATACAAGGAAATAAGAGAAATAAATTAGATCGCGAGATACTCTCTCGAGACTTAGACACAATATCGGATTGGGGCAAGGAATGGGGATTAATACTTAATACAGGCTAATGCGCAGTTTTGAAATTTTGGAACAAACGAAATGGCAAACAGGACGTAAACTATGAAATAAAGGGTTCAAAGCTAACTACGGCCAATCAAGTTCAGTGCTTGGGGGTAGTTTTAACACCACGCCTTTCTTGCGGAGCACATATCAGGACAATATGCGGATCCGCTTTGAAGAAACTGGGCTTCATTAAACGGGTGGAGAGGAAATGTATTGAGAAAGGAAAACAGACATATAATTTTGCCCTAGTTAGACCACTTTTGGAATATGCCGCAAGAATTTGGGGTCATTGGGAGAAAATTTGGCAAAAAGAATTACGTAAAGTCTAGAGAAGATCCGCCAGATTCGTTCAAAACTGTTATAATAAGAACACTGTTACAAATTGTTAGAATAGGTGTAACTGGTCTCTTAGGGGATTTAGGCTGGGAACCACTTGAAATACGAAGAGAACAAGTGAAACTTAGACTTTTATAGAGATTCAGAACCAGCGAGTTTAACGATGACACCAAGGAATTATAATGGCCTCACACTACTTAGGTAGATCAGACCACAGAGATAAAATAAGGGAGATAGATTCCAATACAGATAGATTCAAATACCCATTCTTTCCCAGAACAATCAGAAATCATAACAGTAAGAATCCGAAGTCCATTTAGACACATTAAAAACATTTAAGTTACAAGTCGGAACAAAATTAAAAATTCAAAGATTGTACATGTGTATGTTTGTTGGTAGTTTGTGGGTTCACATGTGTGTGAAAGGGTTCCTGCATGAATGTTTACCATGTTTGTTTAGCGGTCTATAAATTTGTGGCTTCTGCATGCGGTTTTGTCTAAATTATGGGTGCTTCATTAATACACCCCGCCACACGCCCTTGCGGCGGCTTGCGGGGTATTGAGTAGATGTAGATGTAGTTGAATACTATTATTTTTAAACTTATTTTTTAAATTTATATTTTAATTTTAAAAATAAATAATATTCTTCCTTTGCAATTCAGTGTTAACTAGTTCTAATTTTGAGTTGGTTTTTTTTAACAAGAAAAAAGATCTTCGTCTTTACTACGGATTAATTTATCAAATCATAACCGGGATAAAAGCTGAATTTTCCTGAAAGTAAAAATAAAAAATTCCAGTTCCAAAATATGTTATCATCACTCCTACCTTAACGTACAATCAAATCTATAAAAATGGGGAATAGGGGATTACATTTCAAAAGAAACACATGAGATATTATTATAAATGATTATTTAGCGAAAAACCCTGCTAACAATGATTAAAAAATGAGGAAATATATTATTAATTTGAACAACTAATTTTGTTAAAATAATATTACTACCTTGATCAAAAAGTTCCCGGAATTTATTCAGAAAATTAAAAATACAAGTTTATTCATCTAAATCTATATTGTCCCCTTCAAAGTAATCCCCATCGACTGCAACACACTTATGCCAGCGCTTGATCCAATCCTCGAAACATTTTTTATATTCGGTTTTCGGTATGTCCATCAGTGCTTCCTGCGATTTTTCCATTACTTCCTCTCGGCTGCTAAAACGCGTTCCCCGTAATGGTTTTTTAACTCGATTGAACAGAAAGAAGTCACAGGGAGCCAAATCAGGTGAATTCGGTGGCTGTTGGATGGTATTTGTTGCATTTTTCGTCAAAAAATTACGAATAATGATAGCACTGTGCGACGGTCTCGACGCACTGTGCGACGATTTCTGGTCTCTTTCGGCGAATTGCTTCACGCAAACGTCTCATAACGCCCAAATAATAGTCTTTGTTTACTGTCTGGCCTTCTGGCAAAAATTCATGATGCACTACACCGTTGTAATCCATGAAAACCGTCAGCATTGCCTTCTTTTTTGACTGAAAACGACGTGGTTTTTTTGGTCTCGACTCATTTGGTGAACGCCATTCACTTGCCTGATGTCTGGATTGCGTGTCGTACTCATAAACCCACGTCTCGTCTCCAGTAATGATCCTTTTGATGAATGTGGGATCGGATTCAGCCTCGAAAATCATGTCTTTTGCGACGTCAACACGGTCTCTTTTTTGCATGAAATTGAGGTCTTTTGGCACAAACTTTGCTGCTACACGACGAAAACCCAAATCATTAACCACAATGTCTTGGGCGGATCCATAGGCAATGTTCAAGTCCTCCGCTATTTCTCTGATGGCTAATTTGCGGTTATTGACCAACATTTCTTTTACTTTATCAATTTTTTCACCGACTTTCGATGTCGATGGTCTGCCACTGCGTTCATCATCTTCGATTGACTCACGACCACTTCTGAACCGCTCGTGCCACTGGTAAACGACCGTTTTTTTAGAGAATCGTTGCCGAAACACTTTTCCAACATTTCCAACGTCCGTGCGCCACTAAATCCGTTTTTTACGCAAAATTTAATACAAGTTCGTTGTTGCAAATTTAAATCCATTTCTGCAATTGTAAAAAATCGCCAACACACACAGAGATAGATGTACTCTTGGCTACGTAACTTTTGCAAATGTCAAGTTATGACACTAAGATTTTAAGGGAATATCAACAACAGAAGTACCAATTTAACAAAAAAACAGAACTCAAATCGGAACGATGGGAGCGCCACACAGTGGTTATTCCGGGAACTTTTTGTTCAAGGTAGTATGTAGGCAACATTTTAAGGAGTAGAAAAACATAATTTCTGTTAAATAAAACAGTTTCTGGCGTAACTTGGTGGAAAATATTCATACTGGCGTTTTTATAAATCAAACCACTTTGCTTTTCCACATAAACTTTATTTGGACACATTGACCTGATGATGTTACGCTATAACGAAACTTGGGTCGTGAAAAAGCAAATGTGGAAAAGCAAAGTGGTTTGATTTATAAAAACGTCAGTACTATTTCTGTTGAATGAATATTGAATTCCATATATATATATATATATATATATATATATATATATATGCTCTCAGTTCTGTTCCTAATTCCTCTTCAGAAAGGTGGTTGGACCACCGAAACTTCGAGAACCGATGAGTCCCCCTTTTGTGTGTTTTGGTTTCCGTGTTTGTTATGACTATTTGTGAATTTACATTATTGTACACGTTCATGGGTTTTCCAAGAAAGTGACTATATATATATATATATATATATATGTATATATATATATTATTAGGTAATCTACCGTTTAAGGTAGGTTTTTGGATGGACACAACTATCAAATAAACATTTTGTGACTCCCCACCTAGCAAACTAATCTATATAAGGTCCCTCTTCATCTCTGTGTACTTCTTTCCTCCCTTCATCCCGTCCAACATCCCTATCCTGTTCCTGCCCTTACCTCGCTTGCCCAACATTCTCCCCTCCATTACCCTCTTCAACATTCCACTACCGCTCAATACGCCTTTCATCCATTTTTCCTGCCTTCATAGGATTTCTCTCAACAAACCCCTTTCCTCAACCACCGTCTCCAGTAATTCCTCATTTGTTTTCCTTTCGGTCCATTTCACCTTTTCCATTCTTCTCCACACCCACATTTCAAAAGCCTCCAATCTACGTCTATCCTCCTGGTCAGTGACCACGTTTCCGCGTCGTACATAGCTACGATCCATATCAGAGTTCTTACGAGTCTTGTCTTAACATCCCTACTCAACGTCCCCGTCATCAACTCCCTCCTCCTTGTGAAAGCCTCCTTGCCTAGCGCCATTCTTCTCCTTAGGGTCCTTACCACTTTGACCGTATTGGTCCAAAACACTTCCGAGGTATGTAAACTGTTCTATCTGCTCCATTTTTTCCCCGGCTATTTTAATATTTAGCTTAGCCTTTTTCTTTCTAGAAAATCGCATAACCTTTGTTTTATTAATATAGATTCTCATACCATATTAATCGCACTGTACCTCCAGTTCACTCAACAATGCTTGCAACCCCTTGGCTGACTGAGGAACTAATGCTTGGTCATCAGCAAACCTAACCAATTTTACAAATTCCCCTCCGACTTTCATTCCTACCTCCAGTTCTTCCCATGCCTCTTTAATCATTTCCTCCACATATACGTTGAACAGCACCGGTGACAATGGGCAACCCTGTCTTACACCTCTTTCCAACACAGCCCATCCGGACTCTCCGTTCCCCACTCGCACCTGAAGAGTCTGAGACATATACAGGTTGCGGATCATTCTCCTGTCCCTCCAATCCATTCCTATTTTCTGCAATACACGCTTTAATTTTTCCCAATTCACTCTATCAAACGCTTTTTCAAAACCTACAAAACAGGCAAATACGTCCTGATTGTATTCTACATTCCTCTCGATTAGTGATCTCATTACTGCAATGGCGTCACGCGTACCTCTTCCTTTCCTAAACCCGAACTGATCATCCCCTAAGTAATCATTTGCCTTACTCTCTATCCTTTTGTTGATGATCCTGAGAATAACTTTAGCTGCGTGGGATATCAAAGTTATTGTTCTGTAATGCTTACATGATGTGGCCTTTGCCTTTTCGGAATAGGAACTAACACCGATCTCACAAAATCTTCCAGCCAGATTCCTTTCTCATAGATACTACGAATCAGTCCATATATAGTAGAGCCTTCTTTCCACATTTTCCTAAACATTTCAACAGTTCTACAGGAATGTTGTCCCCCCCCACGGCCTTATTTGTTTGCATCTCCTTTAATGCCCTTTCTATTTCATCGTCGAGTATGGCTGGACCTAAGCTATCTTCTTCTACGTCATGTTCCTTTTCTATGTCTAACCTTGTCGGCCTAAGTCCTTTACCATACATGGTTTCTATATATTCCTTCCATCTCTCTTGGCTTTTTCCTGGTTCAATTATTATCTTACCCCACTTATCTGTAACTGTTAGCACAGATCTTGCCTTCTTACTTCCCGATAGTAACTGAACCTTGCTGTATAGAGCACCAATTTCACCCTTCTTTTGTAAACTTTCCATATCCTCGCATTGCGTTTTCCACCTTTCTTCCTTTGCTTTATTTGTGGCCCTTCTCAATTTATTGTTTTAACTCTTTGTACTTCATTTTGCCTAACTTTGTGTTTACATTTTTCCATCTTCTTCTCTCATCTATCTTTGCAATCATCTCATCCGTTATCCATGGTTTTACACACCATTTATATATATATATATATATATATAAACTCACAAACACTAGGTTAATAAATATTAAACATACAGAAACATAAAAGAAGGACACTTACGGTAGATATTTACGTGTCGACGGCACGGCCGTCGTCATCAGACGGCCGTGCCGTCGAAACGTAAATATAGTATCTACCGTAAGTGTCCTTCTTTTATGTTTCTGTATGTTTAATATTTATTAACCTAGTGTTTGTGTGTTTGTGCGTCGCCGGAGTGCGTCATCTTCAAGAGTATATATATATATATATATATATATATATATATATATATATATATATATATATATATATAAATTCACTGATAGTCATAACAAACACAGAAACCAAAACACAAAAGAGGAAAAACTCACTGGTTCTTGAATTTTCGGTGGTCCAACCACCTTTCTCAAGAGGAATTAGGAACAGAACATTCTTAGAACAGAACATTCAGAACAGAACTTCATTAGGAGTTCTGTTCCTAATTCCTCTTGAGAAAGGTGGTTGGACCACCGAAAATTCGAGAACCAGTGAGTTTTTCCTCTTTTGTGTTTTGGTTTCTGTGTTTGTTATGACTATCAGTGAATTTACATTACACGTTTGTGGGTTTTCCAAAAAAGTGTATATATATATATATATATATATATATATATATATATATATATATATATATATATATATATATATATATATATAGAACATTAAGTTTGATATCCCACGCAGCTAAAGTTATTCTCAGGATCATCAACAAAAGGATAGAGAGTAAGGCAAATGATTACTTAGGGGATGATCAGTTTGGGTTCAGGAAAGGAAGAGGTACGCGTGATGCCATTGCAGTAATGAGATCACTAGTCGAGAGAAATATAGAATACAACCAGGACGTTTTTGCCTGTTTTGTAGATTTCGAAAAAGCGTTTGATAGAGTGAATTGGGAAAAATTAATGCGTGTATTGCAGAAAATAGGAATGGATTGGAGGGACAGGAGACTGATCCGCAACCTGTACATGTCTCAGACTGCTCAGGTGCGAGTGGGGAACGGAGAGTCCGGATGGGCAGTGTTAGGAAGAGGTGTAAGGCAGGGTTGCCCATTGTCACCGGGACTGTTCAACGTATATGTAGAGGAAATGATTAAAGAGGCATGGGAAGAACTGGAGGTAGGAATGAAAGTCGGAGGGGAATACGTAAAATCGGTTAGGTTTGCTGATGACCAAGCATTAGTTGCTCAGTCAGCCAAGGGGTTGCAAGCATTGTTGAGTGAATTGGAGGTTCAGTGCGATAAATATGGGATGAGAATCAATATTAATAAAACAAAGGTTATGCGATTTTCCAGAAAGAAAAAGGCTAAGCTAAATATTAAAATAGGCGGGGAAAGAATAGAGCAGGTAGAGCAGTTTACATATCTCGGAAGTGTTTTGGACCAACACGGTCAAAGTGGTAGGGACGTAAGGAGAAGAATTGCGCTAGGCAAGGAGGCTTTCTCAAAGAGGAGGGAGTTGATGACGGGGACGTTGAGTAGGGATGTTAAGACAAGACTCGTAAAAACTCTGATATGGAGCGTAGCTATGTACGGCGCGGAAACGTGGTCGCTGAAGCAGGAGGATAGACGTAGATTGGAGGCTTTTGAAATGTGGGTGTGGAGAAGAATGGAGAAGGTGAAATGGACCGAAAGGAAAACAAATGAGGAAGTGCTAGAAATGGTGGGGGAGGAGAGGGGTTTGTTGAGAGAAATCCTATGGAGGCAGGAAAAATGGATGAAAGGCGTATTGAGCGGTAGTGGAATGTTGAAGAGGGTAATAGAGGGGAGAATGTTGGGCAAGCGTGGTAAGGGTAGGAACAGGATAGGGATGTTGGACGGGATGAAGGGAGGAAAGAAGTACACCGAGATGAAGAGGGACCTGATATAGATTAGTTTGCTAGGTGGGGAGTTACAAAATGTTTATTTGATAGTTGTGTCCATCCAAAAACCTACCTTAACCGGTAGATTACCTAATAATAAATAATATATATATATATATATATATATATATATATATATATATATATATATACATTCCCAAGAATTTAAATATATATATATATATTCATTCAAACAGAAATAGGTATAAGGAAAGGGAATAGGAAAACACATAAAAGTCGAACACAGGACATGTGGGGAAGGTGGTTTTTGAGCAGATCACGAAAGTAAAAATATTTATGTGTATAATGTGTTTTCCTATCCCCTTTCCTTATACCTATTTCTGTTTGAATGAATATTTGTGCGCCGTATGGCGGGATTTTCAAGTTTGAATATATATATATATATATATATATATATATATATACACACACACATTCTAATACGAAATCCCGCCATACGGCGCACAAATATTCATTCAAACATTAAAATAGGTGTAAGGAAAGGGGATAGGAAAACACTAAAAAGGCGAACACAGGACATGTGGGGAAGGCGGTTTTTGAGCAGATCACGAAAGTAAAAATATTTCCTTAACCGGGATTTGAACACCGGACCTTCCACTTGCCGGGCGGACGTGCTACCAGTTACATCACCAAGGAAACTTAATTTACCCTGAGATCTGCGATGTTTTAAGATGCCCAAGTGCTCCGAATCATTTGCCAACGGAAGGCTTTAGGGAGCTGTTCCACCCACCAAAGGAGAAATAGACAGTACACACAAGAAGAGGGGACAGTTGGTTATATGGCTCACCTCTGCTCCTGGCTATGCGTGCCACGAAACGTACTGTTCCTATTCTATATGATACTATATGCTTTTTAACCGACTAACTAAGTTATATATTTATGAACCTGGCTTTATGATCAATAGAACCTTACTCTCAGCACCAAAAATCCTTAACCGAAATTCGAAAATGACTTGATTTCAAGTTAAGGATGCCTCTACTTCAGCAGCTTATGATTCTTTCATCATGTCCCTTCCCAATGATTGCATCTGAAGGAAGGTGGATCTACATTCGTCGCAGCAAAACGCAAAATTTACTTTTTACCAAGTGAGCACCACCTTCATTCTTAACACCAGCAAAATGAACATAAGGGACCCATTTACCTAGGAGCAGCCTAATAAGATGTCACATCAAGAGAGTCAAAACCACACGCACGAACTCTTAAATCAACTCAGAGAGAGAGAGAGTTGAACGTCGGATAACAAATTAAAGACGGAAGCAGGAGGAGCAAAATGAAATCCACAGAGATGGGGAAGGGATGAAGCGTGGGTGCGAGAGAGTGAGAGAGGAGGACAGTCTAAAATTAACACGGTGGTAAGTAGAATGGAGCGGGAGGGAGGAACGGGGAGGGAACGGAGGACGGGTACGGCAGGGAAAGGTGACAGAGCGGGTGATGTAGGTAGGATCTCCCGGGGGCGTAGAGAGGGAGGGAATGTGGGCGGAGAGGGGGCTGGGTGATCCTGCTGGCTCCGAGATGTGACGGTGCGGGGTGGCATGAGAAGGGGAGAGGTGCAAACGTAGCTCTAGCGATGAATAAACACGCCCTCCTTAAACACCGACCGCCTCCTACAGCGTGCTCGCGAAAGCAAGTGTAGGCCTGGAGAGCCTCCAGCGTTCCCCCCTCCACGGGAACCCTCGCCCATCTCCTCAACTGACGGTGGGTTAGGTTTCGAGGCATTAATTGGGAGAGTAGAGCGCGGCTTCGGGAATCAGAAGCGACGTGAGCGGGACCGGCGCGGAGGGGCGAATGCAATATGAACGGGTAGAGAAAGACCGGGAGGGAGGGGTAGGAGCAGAGGGGAGTGACGGAGGAAGGGTGTACGTACCGGTGCCTCCGGGCCATGACCACCTTGCCATACATTCATATCTAGGAGGTCAGGCCCAGGCGGCACGTGAAAAATAGATGTAGGAAGTTCAATTGTTCATGAAGGCAGGGGGAAAAGGTAGCCTAGCAGTGCCAAAATGAAGATTAAAAATTTACAAAAATATTATACGTGACTTCAATATTGATCATGCACCTCACACGGCATGTAATAGTTGATTCTCCTTTAAATACCGACAAAATAGACGCGGATTCATGTTTAATTCTTAATTTATTTTAAAAACGATACCGCCTGCAACTACGTAACACAGAGTACGATCATCCATGCGTTAATTTTTGCATAATTTGTTAAATACCGTTGGATTTTCATAGAGATCCCTGGTTCCAAATTCACCCAATTTTAGTTTATGTATCTACTAAGTTAAATTGACAGGTGCATTTTTACTTTGATTGGAATAAATAGTATTTACTTTAGTATACTCGTACAATAAAAAAACCAAATAAGTTAATACTGAGGTTACAAAACCAATACATACTTTTGTTTGTAAAATACATAATTGACTTTTGTTTATTTTTCTTGAAATGTACAATCTTTTATTATATTTGTATAAAATAACATCATAAGTAACTTGTTACTAGTTGTTATTCAGGAAGAATATCACTGATTTTATATGAATGATGCACGATAGTTTATTAATAGACTAAAATGCTAGTTAAAATGAACATTAATTGTCTTACATCTTTTAATTTGTACCTTATTTCCTTTATTAATGTGGAGTCAATGTTAATCAGCTGTTAATCATCTATCTTACTATCCTGGCAAATTACGCCTTCCTGCATAAGCAATTCCTAAGCATATATTTTTGTGCATATCTTTTAGGAATTGTAAAACTGTCCTCCGGTGCAGGGAATTTGGTTGTTTCAATGAGAAGAAGTTTTAAATGATACCCTTACACTATTTGAGAATGTCATTCTTTTTTACGGTAATCACAAGGTCATCGTCTAGTTTCCCAGGTGAGCAGTAGGTGAACATACTCTTGGAAAAACTAAAACTTTCGTTATTTTAGTACTATCGGAGGCTGTTTCACTATAGTATCCGAGAGAGATTCTAATACCGTTAGCCATGAAAATCCCAAAAGTTGTTTCAGAAGGCCATTAGATCATCTTTGATATTGTCGATGAGTAACTCCCTTTATATTTGCGTTGGAGAGAATGTAATATCACATTTATACGTGATTGATAAATTATTTTTCCTCTTTCCTATCTCTTAGAATTCTTTCAGCGGACATAAATATGCTTTTGTATTTTCAACGCAATTTACATCATCTGACTTCAACAGTGTACAAGTACCGTCATGGTTCGTTAATACTGTGCTTTCATCCCCAATATTACCTGTTGATTCTGCGTCTCGTTATTATTAGGATTGCAGTTCTAGTGCGATAAGAGATCAGTCATTTGATTATTATGCGAGTTTTTCCACATAGATTCCAGGAAATGCCCATGAAAAACGAAAAATGTCTACAACGAAAAAATATAGTTTTTGCCTTGCCTTCAAATTTGTATTTAGGTACGTACTTCAGCGAAAGTGGCCACTGTCCCCTAAACTTGTAGCTAGTTATGTGATTGGGTATGGGGAAAATTATTGGTAAAAGACGTAAAATATATTTCACCCTGATTTATATTATTTATATTTCTCCTGAATTATAAGAGGCGTAGGTGTGCAAGCACAGTGTTGACTCATGGGACTCGCTTTTTCTAGTTGTGCTTTTAATCCAACGATCATTTGAAACAAATGAAGATGACAGAGCTTTAACGGAGTCACCCGCTATGTGTGCATTATAGTGCAACAATTTCAGAGAGTAAAAATCATTCGCCTTGACCGGGATTCGAACCCGGATCCCTCGATATCCGGCCGAGTGTTTCAACCAATTAAGCTACCGAGACGTCCTCTTACACTCTGAAATTTTGGGGGCTTTAAAGGAACAAGATGTTGTGACGAAATACCGTACATACAATGTCGCAGGCATTCGTAGTCGTGCGCGAGGCGCCACAGTCCACGATGTTAATAAAGCCAATTTCAAACACTTAGGCTGTTCATACCTTAGACAATTTTCAAGAAACTGTAACAGTAACTTTAACGGAGTCACCCGCTATGTGTGCATTATAATGCAACAATTTCAGAGAGTTAAAAATCATTCGCCTTGACCGGGATTCGAACCCGGATCCCTCGATATCCAGCCGAGTGCTTTAACCAAGTTACTGTTACAGTTTCTTGAAAATTGTCTAAGGTATGAACAGCCTAAGTGTTTGAAATTGGCTTTAACCTCGTGGACTGTGGCGCCTCGCGCACGACTACGAATGCCTGTGACATTATATGTACGGTATTTCGTCACAACATCTTGTTCCTTTAAAGCCCCCAAAATTTCAGAGTGTAAGAGGACGTCTCGGTAGCTTAATTGGTGAAAGCACTCGGCCGGGTATCGAGGAATCCGGGTTCGAATCCCAGTCAAGGCGAATGATTTTTACTCTCTGAAATTGTTGCATTAAAATGAAGACAGATTATATTCGCCGCAAGTAATAACAAAGGTTTAACCAGCGATTTAAAGCTGACATTTCCCTGTCCAGGGAGTGCATTGTTCCTGTAGTGTGGTCCTCAGAACGAGCACACGCGTATTGCGTCCCGGTGTCATTCAAAACACACTATTTATGAACCTGATGAATTCGGCCACTCAAGGTATACCTTATTGAAAGAGAATGGGGAAACTCCCTCTTACATTCAATACCAAGTTTCTTCGCAAAAATGTGCCCCCCGAGTCCCGTCGCTAAGTTAATCAGACCCATTCCACCATTCTTTTCACTCTACTTTCCATAAATTGCATCATTTAGCGACTGGCGACGAATGCTCTTTCCCCGTCACATCCATTCTTAAGCAGCACTGCATTATGCATCACTACACCTCGCAACCCCACTCGTTACGATTCTCCTCTCTCGGCACCCACCACCTCCTCGCCTATCACACCACGTCCCGACCACTCGGTCCCTCCATCCCATCTCTGCCCCCCACCCCACCATCCTCCCTCGCCTCGCGCCTCCCTTTTCTCCGCCAATACGATTCAGTCAATCCCTCCTCCAAAGGCCCTTCAATCAACCTCCTCCGGCCCGCTTCCCTCGCCACCCTTCCCCCTTCGACACTCCTTTCACCCCCTTCGCCAAACACACTCCCTCTATTTCCCTCCTTCGAATCCATCACCCGTCCGCTGGCAGCATTTCCCACTCATCTCCCTTGCGACGCCAAACCCTGCCGCTCTCCCCGTCCCCGACAACCCCTTTTCCATCTTCCGAGGGGTCGCGGCGGAAAAGAGAGGGCGGGAGAAGGAGATATAGAGAGACAGGGAGGGGTTGAGGCTCCTCCACCCGCGTCTTCACTTAAGGGTCACTGAATTTTAAAAAGACGCTCCAAAACACCAATCGCTTCTTCTTCCTCCTCCCCCTCCGCCACACACTCTGCGCCTCCTGACTCTCCCGAACCTCAGCCGAGCCACCGCGCACCGTTCCGCAACGCCACCCGCCTCGCCCTTTCTCCGCCCCATACCCCACTGCCCTCGGAGCCAACGAACCCCCCTCTCCTTAAGTATCCCTCCCTCATTTGGATTCCTCGCAGAGGACACGCGGTAGATACTCACTATTTTTACCGAGAGGACCCTTTATGTATATTGCGTGTTTACACACACACACATATATACATGTATGTACATATTTGTTTTCACATATATGTATATATTTATGTGTATATATATATATATATATATATATATATATATATATATATATATATATATATATATATATATATGTATGTATGTATGTATAATATCAATCACCGGACCACGTTTTACGGATCGCTCGTTCACCCGCAACAGCATTCTCCCCTTGCGCCATTGGTCGAACCCTTCTTTTGCCCCCTAAACGCTCGAAAGCCCCACACGCATCCTCTCGCCATCCGCAAAGGGAACCAATAAGTACGCTAGGCTATCCCCCTTAATAGATCACCACGCCACCGTCACTGGAGCCAAAGAGGCGTTGGCGCCTTTTCACCTTTTTACCATTTCATCTCATGGTGCTGGAAGTGAAAGAGAGAGAGGAAGGCGGTGGATTTTTTCCGAGAATTGATTGGCCTTTACTGGATCAATCTTTCCATCTCAGTGGGTGGTCGTATTCAGGGATGAGTTTCAAGGGGCCTTGGAGGGAACGTATTGCTCTTTAAAGCTTCCATTAGTGCGCGCTACCAGAGAAGGATTTATTCAAATTGCGAGCGGTACCTTCTGGCTCACCCAAGCATTAATTGAATTCCCTTTTCTAACGTGCACTTTTTGGGTGCCGAACTTAATGTCTCGTTGATCTGTAAGAATGGGTGACCACAAGGTAGCCTGTTTCCGAATTAATCAGTTTCACGATGGAAATGTAAGAAAGGTATTTGAATTTTGGAAACGTGGCAAATATCCATGGAATTAAAATAACTAAGCGGTCGCCGGCGCTGAAAATTAAACATAGGGAAAAGAATCGGCAGTTAATTTTTCTCCTACCAAAAGTTTCCAACATTTTCTATGTTCACATATTTCAACTTATCTCAACACTTAAAATTACCGATAATGATATTGACTGTGTCTAGCACTCCTTCGAGGGAGATTGAGATTTTAACGTACCGAATATGGGTTATCGTGACAAAAGATACACTTTACTAGGTTATTTGTCTATGGCGAAGCCATCATAATTCCTCTGCCTCTTACTAGCAGCGAATTACTCCAAAGGCTTAAGCGACAGATTTTGAAAAAAAGAAATAGGAATCAATCCACCTTGGGTGGGGGAAGAAAAGGGGAAGGAGAAGATTCAGAAGTATGCTCTGAACACAGGGCGAAGCAGAGAGAATATAAATGGGGTAGGGTGGTAAACGGAGGGGTAAAAGCAGCTCCTGAAATAAAGAAGCAGAAGGACGGGTGCGTAAATGGCAGGGAATTTTAGAAGTAAGGAATGGAGAGAATTGAAAGTGAACAGGTAAAGGCGGCAGTCAAGGGAGCGCACACAGAAATATAGTTCTAAAAATTGCGGAGAGGAATGTGAAGGATTCGAGGGGTAGGGAAAATACGGTGGTGAAGATGAAACATGGGTGAGCAAGAGTAGTGGAAGGGAACGAGAGGGGAGAAATGTACAAAGGAGGAAGGGAAACGGAGTGGGGATACATGGGTTGCAAGAGTGGGTCCTGGAATACCGGTGGACGGAGTTGCCACGAACTATCGAAGGGGTGAAAGGGGAGTGAGAGTGAGTAGAGGGGGGGAAAGTAGGGCGTTTGGGGCGCATCGGGAGCATCGGAGGATATGGGGTGGATTTTGCCCTCGTGAGTGAAATGGTCCGTAAAGTGAGGATGGCGATTCGGAGAGAGGGAAAATATAGAGAGCAAATGAAGGAGAGAGAATAAAGAGGAGGCAGGATAGGGCTGGGAGAGGAAAAGATGGATGAAGGAGAACCCTGCGAGGGGTTTTCTTTGTGGGGGCGGAGGAGAGGTTTCAAAGGACGCGCAGTTTAAAGAAATAAAGGCGGAATGAGTGAGGAGACAGAAATATGGAGAGGGCGGAGGATGTATGGATAGAGTGTGGGAATAAGGCATGGAGGTTTAAGAGGGGTGGGGACGGATTCTTGTCATGGCGGGAGCAGAAAAGAGTCAGGGCAAACAAAAGGAAATATTCAAGAAGGCGAAGGGAAATGTGATATTTTGAATAGAGTGGAATAAAAACAATAAGTCGAGGGGAAAACGATGGCATACTGAAGGGATACGAAGGAAAGAAAAAATAATCGAGGAGAGACTTATAAAAGGGATATCCGCCTTTGTCTCTCAATGACGCCCCCAAACAGTCACGTTTATTCAAAGGGAAAATCATATTTAAGCTCCCATATTTACGGCAATAAAACTATCATGAATAAATTGTTGTATTAGCGAATCAGATACATGGTGGTTGTGTTTCAATCTGAATTTAGTCGGCTTTGCTAGGGACCCCAATTACTCATAATGAAATACGGAATGTTAGAATCCGTCTGGAACAAAACCAATAAAGATTACATCGGAATAACGATCTAGTTATAAAATGGGTAATCCAAAATCCCGTATATTAATCGAAGCAATAGATCGCATTTATTACCAAAATTGGATGTTTGACATCAAGAGGCGGCAGTTCATACATAAAATGTGTAACATGGAGGGTCTCGGATTTTTTCTATATACAAACACATAGATTAAATAAAAGAATGTTGAAATGAGGGTATCGAGAAATATTGATGAAACTCATTCCAGCAGAGACTGCAAAACAGGCAGTAGAAAACTTAGGAGAAAAAATTAGTCTTCGTCCCGCACTATAATTCTCGAAAATGTTACTAATTATACTAATATCTAAAGTTTACTAATTATTGAAGTTGGTGATGAAAACCTGGTTCTATTATTGGCAACAAATACTCAGAATCAGTAAAATACACTTTGAGGAAAAAAATTTTCCTGCTGTCGTTATTATACCTGTAAATTGTGTACCTTGTAGATGTAGGTCCTGGACAATCATGAAAAGCTACTACACATATTTCCAGATTTCTGAAACCGCTCATCGACAAGCAAACATATCCTACGTTGCACTTCAACTACTCACGTCTGCATTCGGTCAGAAGGGTTTATTCTGATCTTACCCTTCCCACACTAATCTAATTCTCTCCATCTATATCGATCTTTTGTACTCTACAATTTTAAAATATTTTCGTACTCTTTTACCGCAGGGAAAAATAAATCATTTTCAAGCTTCAAAAATAAACCTTAGCACATTTCTACTTCATTCATGATAAATGTTCAACCTATGCAAACATATTATTTAAGTTTTCACACCACTATATTAAATTAGCGTCTCGCCGAGCAATCATAAATCAAAACAAAAGCTTACAGCAGAAAACAGTAGAGTTCGGAAGGAACGCAAAAACTCAGATCCCGTTCAAAATCAAACGCCCTTAAGGCAAGGATTTCCTCTTTAACCTGGAAAATATTTTGTTTTTTTTTCGCCACCCCGAGCCGATGGATTCTAATACAACGTGAACAAGAGAGATGACGGTATTGTTTATCCGCCGCAAGTATCTGTCTTTGGAGCATTCTTTAGCACCGGAAATACGAAGCGGAAGTGGAGCGCCGGGGACAGGGGACCGGCCAAGCTGGACTTGACCGAGCGGAGAGGCCATCACCACTGCGATGGCGCTTTTGCAGCCGGTGTGAAAAAAGGGAACTGGAGATTGCACAATAGGAGGAAGGGGTGAGACGCAAAGAAGGGTATTTGCTGACATTTGGACAACCGACGCGTCGAGTGGCCATGGATGGAGGAGTCGCTGCTGGAAATGTCACTGGTTCGTGGGAAGTGCGTTGGATAAGGATTGAAAGGGAGAGGTGGGAGAAAGAGAGGGCGATTGTGTGTGTGTGAGAGGGATGAAAGTGGGGAGGGAAAAGAGGAGGAGGAGGGGGTAGGCTTGGCTCACTGGATTTGGCGGGATGAAAACGGTTCACGGCTGGGCAAAATAAATACAGGCAAGGACTAAGGAATGGCGGTAACAGGGGTGAGGGCTGGAGGGAAGCGGGATCACGTCGGAAAGATAGGGTGGAGAGGAGCAGAAGATCACGATCACCGCACGGAACATTGGGTGGTGACACCGACGCGGACGCTGATTTGGAGCTGAATTAAAATCGTCGAAACGCACAAGCAGTAGAGAACTTAGGAGAAAACTTGATCTTTGAGTAATTTCAGTGATGTTTTCCTATTCCACATCCGATGACGAAGGATAATTCAAAGTGTCTTCTGGAAAATTATAAACTTTTTGGCAAGATGAACAAACACATTCATCTAAAAATATACCTCTATGAAAAATAAATATGGTAATCATCTAAATGACTTCCAGCTAGCATTGCCTTGACGCGGCGGAATTCAATAAGGTTTATAATCGATGTAATAAGTTTTACCTATCGCAATAATCAATTATATATCATTGTAGTTTCACTAAAACGCCATAATACCAACAAATATGCTATCCAGGGGGGAATTGTTAAGATATCAAATATTGAATCTCTCCTTCACCACGCATTTAAGGTGATTGCAAAAGTAAACATGCTACCTAACATGTGCCACAATTATGTCAAATGTTGTAATTTATAGGATACCAGGGGTTAGACAAAGGGGCCTCCATAGGCAGATGAGAGCGTGTAGAAAAATGCAAAAAATACAAAAGAACAAAAAACCGGAGATCGAGGATAAAGATAAAATTCTAGAATTACAATGGCAGTCAAAAATGTAAAACAAAAAGTATCATCGTTTAAGGAATCAATTTAACTCGAAATAGTGTGGAATCACCGACATCATTAAAAAAAGAGTGTGATAGTATAAAGTTATTACGTCATATATTTCACTAAATAAACGCCATTAGTCTCCAAATCATTCAGACATTCAGAAGACACAAACATACAGGAATTAAACACTCTGGTTGGCCTACTTCCAGATATTATGAACAGTTTTTGTGGTACCAAATTTATACTTATTGGTAGAGCCATGTTAGGAAAAACACACTAATAATGAACTTAAAACATTTCGCGTGGTCATTTATTTCTCCATGCGATTCTTAAAACATTTCCTTCGTTCGAATTATTTTCAGCCGATTTTATCTTAGTTTTCACAGACAGTTTACATTATCTGCTACAAAATTTTTTTAATTACGTGAAACCTCATTTAACGTATACTAAATACCTCGTACTCCACAGTATGTACGATATCGTATATGAAGTTATTTTCATAAAATATCTTCAATAACATTGGACAATTTACGGAATTGGCTGTAAGTAGCAACCCCTCCGGCCAATCAAGCATATTATTACTTTTAAAAAACAATGATCCCCAATAAACGTATCTGCTGAACGCGTTAAGAAGATGAATCCAAAATGCCTATGGTTATATTTTAATAGGAGTGACAGCCGTCATCCGGAATTACGAACCCAGAATAACAAAATAGAAGGTATTTGCAACAAGAATGGCCATACCAAAATGATACGACCTCTAACCCTTATATGACTAGGGAAAGTTTCACCAAAGTTAAGGAATGGGATGTCCCAATGGGTATGGAAAAAGGGTGGAATACATACGGTGGCATAATATTTTCTCCTCCCAAGGAAATATAATATTTTGGATAGAAGGAATCATATTACTTGAAAGGATATGAAATAGAAGGTATCAAGATAGAAGGTACAGAATACCTATAAACCAAAGATAGGTATTAGAATTATCCATAATCATACTCATCTCGTCCAAGAAAACGGAGCACTTGAATTGACATCTGTTACGGAAGAATTCGCCCTTTCCCTCTTGGATTCTTTAAATTCATCTACAAATATTATTTTTTGATGTGAAATTGCAATTATTGACCTAAAATGTAGGTCACAGTTGCATTTGAATCATACTACTTCAAAATTACGTCCTTTACGGATGAAGTCATTTCGCGACCCAGAACACTGTTCAAATTAACAAGCCATATTTCAGCACAACAAACACGCCAACGGCATGATTCGAGTATGTGACCCTTCAACTAGTCAATGTGTACTCGTGCAGTACTCAGAAGGCCAGCGTGACCGCTTGAACCGAAAAACGTACCGATTTTACTGCAGGTACTTGAAAAGAGGAGAAGAGAATGAACATTAGTATTTTTTACCGATGCCCTTCAGAACAATCAATTTAAACATTTGAACACATATTCAATCACTACTATTTTATTTATGACTAAGTTAAGTGGGTTCTATATAGTTCCCGTGTCTCTATCCTCAGAAGAAAGTTTAAACTTGATTATAATTTTATTCGTAAAAAAATCAACAATAACAAATATTATAAAAATTCAGTACATCTAACCTTGAAAATTTACTTCAAAATAAGAAATACTTTCAAAAAACAACTTTTAGGCATAATCCACAAATAAAAAGTATTTAAACTACACAAAAATTGAAAATTATCACCCCTAATAACTTATCTAGCTCGGGGAACGAGACTGGGAAAAAGAAGAGGAAGCGATGAAAATCAACAAAGTAGAATAAATAAAATACGAAGAAAAAAGAAAGGGAGTGGAATGGGCGCGCGGAAGAGTGATTGAGATGGAAGAGAAGTGGAGTCTTGGAAAGCATTTGGAGGAGGAGACCGTAGGAGCGAGAAATAAAGAAAGTATAACGGCCAAGGATTGAAACGAGGCATGTGGAGGGAACAGGAGGGGGCTGAACAACGACAGGGAAAACGTCGAGTGCATGGAATAGCGACGAAAAAATGGAACGAAAAGAAAAAAAAAGTGGAGCATGAAAATATGTCCTCGAAGACTATGGGTTGTATTGAGGGCGGCATTCGATAGTCCTTTTGAAAGTATGTCATTCAAAAAATAAGAGAGCTTGATACTGCTTCTCAAAATTACAAGTCTACAAGTTACATGTTCGTAATTTGCGATTCCACTGATGCTATGGCTATGTACTGGAGATTTTTCACAGACAAATTTGAGAGAGTGAAGGCTAGTGCTGTGTAGTTATCCAATCGCTCTAATGTACCTGTCTGTTGTTGTTTGATAAAGTTACAACAACAGTATTATGTTACAAGTGAAATAAAGTTTTGATAAAAGATATATTTTCATCCAAAATATTTTAACTTCCGGAAAGAAGAGGACGATTTCTAACTGAATAAATATCAGGGATACACATATTTTGACACCAGACGGAGGAATGGGTCGTGTAATAAATATTTTACTGCAAATATCCGTTCAAAAAATTTCATGGAACCAGCTCAGAAAAGATTTAAAAAATTTCAATGTGAAAGTGCCGTACACTCAAAAATCCAGTATTATACAGGGTTTTTTCCGGAAAATAAGTGTCTTGACAACTGAGTCTTTTTTGACAAAAGGGGAGTCGTCCACTACGATTTTGTACCTGAATGACAAACTGTAAATGGTGTATTTTACGTCCAAGTGCTCGACAGGCTTCGAAAACGAGTCGCCCGCGTCCGGCCAGCGATCAAAAACATCTGGCGGCTGCTTCACGACAATGCGCCGTCTCACACCGCGCTTGTCGTGTCGGACTTCTTGGCCAAGCACGGCGTGGCAACGCTGCCGCACCCGCCCTACAGCCCGGACTTGGCACACCGGACTTCTTTCTGTTCCTGAAGATAAAGAGGAGTTTGAAAGGAACGCGATACGGGACTTTGGACGCCGTCAAAGAGGCCGTGACGACGTGTCTTCGAGAGGTTCCCGATGATGCCTTCGCGGGAGCGTTCCAGGAATGGGAACGCCGCTGCAAAAAGTGTATGGACTCACAAGGGTCCTATTTTGAGGAATATTAGCTTAAGGTATGTAAAAGTGTAATACATTTTTTTCCTGAGCTCAGTACACTTATTTTCCGGACAAACTCTATATTTCAGATAGTAAATCTACCACTTTAACGCAACTTCCTCAAAACGAATACGTCTTATCGTCTTAATCTTATCGTTTACTCATTTATTCGAACAACAAATTGTCGTCAATATAGGTAAACTTAATGTTATGCAAACATCACTACAATCAATGCAGCATTAATGTAGAAACTTTGGGAGTTGCTTCTACATTTTATTTAGACTTTACAATTGGAAAGAGATAAAACTACGAACACTCAAACGGTTCAGTCACGTCAACACCGCCATCTTTTGTTTTCTATCTTGGTTTATTCTGTTAAAAAAATAGACACATCTTAAAATCATTCCGTATTTCGCATCTATTTTACAATGGATCGTGGAAGATTAATGCTAATCTATAACTACTAGAACATAATAATAAAAATAATATCCAAAAATTCAACCGGCAGATGAAGATCCATGGGATGCAGATAGCCCTTGGCTATCTAGGTTTCATAAACTTTCGACGAGAGTTTTAAACGACGTTACATAGCAGGGTCCTTCAAGGCTATTTTTTATTCGAGAAGGATAAATAAAGAGGTGGGAATAACACGGAAATCTCGTGAGTAGCAGAGCGATGACGCAGAAAGGGAGTGTTGGCGGGGAGTAGGTAGAGAAGAGGAGGTGGTGGGAGGGGAGACGCGGACTGAGCCTGAGAGCGGGAAGGTGGGATGAGGGGGAAAATGGGAGTGGGAGGGATCGGAGGCTGTGTTAAGGGGAAGTGCTAACGCTGTTAAGGGCCTCGGGATGAAATCCTGGGGACAGGATGACAGGGTCCTAACGGAAGAAAATGAGTAAGAGAGAGAGAAGGAGATAAAAAGATGGTGAGAAAGGAGGAGGAGGAGGAATAGGAAGGAGTGAGAGTTCGCCGGCGGGAAGACGAGAGGAGACGCCCCTTGGATGACGGATATGTGAAGGAGTGACGTAGAGGGGCAGGGCGGCTGAATCGGGAGGACGGGGGGTGTGTGGAAAGAGGGATTCGAGACATGTGAAGTGGGGACGGAGGGAAAAGGCTAAGTGCGAAGAAAGGCGTTATTCCGAGGGAAAAGGGTAAAGGACGTGGAGATGTGGGAGAGTCCCTTGCGTGTGCTAGCGCGTGTGCATATACGAGGCAGACGCCAAAGTGTGTGCGTGTGTGTTTCTAGGTGAGAGGCAGGGGACTTTGTCTGCGAGCGTTTGCCAGCAATAAATCACCCGATTCTCGTCCATGATGATCGATCATCATCTTGTGAGCCACCGTCATCACGGCTCTGTAGCTATTTCCCTACCTTGGAAAGAGTAGGAAAGGAGTGTGCAGCGGGTTAGGGGAGGGGACGGAGTGAATACAAGGGGCGGGGTTTGGTGAGAGGGCGAAGGCGATGATGGGGTTGTGAGGGGAAGCAACGGGAGGCGAGTCGGAGGAGATGAGACGAGGGGAATGAGGAGAAGGATCGCAGAATGATATGCTCTCAGGGAAAAAGAAAACAGTTTGAGGATCAGGACTGCATGGTGTCGGGAGGAGTTGAATTAGCGGCAAAGGGGGAAGGGATGATAGAGGGAGGACAACAACCCTACGCCACAAACAGATGAACCACACGAATTCAATGACCGTTTCTCTCGCGGTCGTAAATTTCTTCATGCAACTTAAAAACAACTAGCTCCGACAATCAGGACTTTACCCCACTCTAGGCTCAACGGAGGCTATGCATCAGCTTCCAAAAACTTAGAAACGTAATAAATTTTAGCATCATTGAGCAACTCATTACATTCTATGTTTATACATTGCGAATATAGTATACCTGCAGCAGTTCGACACTGATGGCTAATTACATATGCTATAAATGTACAAGCCTACTTTAATTTAAGTTTAGTATGTAATATACCAGAGAATTTTAGCGCCCTTAAGAATAATGTTTTACTGAAAAATAATTGAGGATGTCACCAATTTTCCTAACTAATAATATATTTCTATAACTCTATTCAGTATCAGGCATTTTAATGCAACATTCAAAATTAATTTTTCTGCGACATAACTTTTGCATGATTTTATAGTAAATAAGCCAATTTAATTTTACCGAGAACTTTAATTAGGATGAATTAGCGAAATTTTATAAAGCCAAGCAAGATTTTAGCGATAGAGATAAGTTATAGCTAGCATTAGAGTTATATCAAAAATACTCACGCTCTTTTGAAAATATAAATTTAAAACATGCATTTTAAACCTCATGACACACAATGACTAATGCCCGACGAGTTGTGGCAAAAATATGGCAGAAAATATTCATCGCATTTTTGGGGTAGATAAAGGATCGACCGTCGACGAGCTTTTTTGGCGAAAGAAAGAGAGAAATCACAGCGACACTAACGACAACACCCGCGTCCCAATCCGACTCATATCCACTCCCAGTCGCCGATTTCGCCACTGCCCTGAGCCATCCTCAACCCTCCTTCCCTGAAGCCACCACAAGACGTCCCTCGAAGCCCATCCCGTGCACCCCTCATATCAACGTTTCCATCCATCACACGCCACACACACTGTCTTCGCGTCACGCCATCCACCTCGACGTCGGCGCCTGAAGCCCATCCCGGTCCACACCCACATCCTCGCAACGCCCTCATCTTGTGCCCTCCATCCTCCCCTCTCTCTCTCTCCATCTTCCTCTCTCTCTCTCTCCATCTTCCTCTCTCTCTCTCTCTCCATCTTCCTCTCTCTCTCCATCCTCCTTTCTCTCTCTCTCCATCTTTAAGGAGAGAATGATAGAAGTCTTCAGCCCTCATAGACTCATCCATCTTGGTGGAGGCGTTAACGGTGCCGGCAAAATAGCTCCCATGGACCCGCGGCCGAGGAGGGGGATGGAGAGCTGACGGAAGGCCGGGCGAGGGAGATGAGGAGAAGATGGTCTCCTTATATCCCGATTCCCATTCCTTCCCGCCTCTCTTTCTCTCTCCTTCTCCCCACTCCGAATCACTTTCTCGCTGGGTCATCCTAAGGCCATCGCGGAACGGGGTTTTCAACAGCAAGGGAGAAGGTCCGAGAAGGGGAGCAGGGAACTGCTTGAGAAAAAAGAGCATATTTTTTTCTCTCGACCCCCTCACTTTCCCGTGCCGTGATTTCGGGCCGAAAACGATGGCGCTGCATCGGCGGAGAGGAAGACAGGGCGGCGGTAAGAAAAAGAACGACATTTGTCGACCCCGTGGGAATCCTACGGAGAAATTGAAGGATGGTTGTCGGGTAGAACTGATACAGAAACTCTTTTTCTTTAGCTCTCTTCTTCTCACGCCCCCTTTTCGAAGGATTTCCAATTGGAGTGGCATATGGGAGCCGCGAGGTTCCGATAGATAAGTAAATTTCTTCAGTTCGTGACTCGTTTCCCCGAAAACTCGTTTGAGAAAAAAAATAGTTATCAAAGTTTCCGGGTCTCACAATTCACCGACATTATTTCCCCAGGAACGATTTATAGGTAGGCACTGATCGAAAATATTCATCTTCTGCAGGTTAAAAGATTAGTCCCAAACCAAGAACTGTATTTCGTTAATCAGGCGTTTTGGAACAGTAAAAATATATGAATTCTTCGTACAGAAATATTATGGTGGAATTCCAGAGATAAGCACTGTAGTGAGATGGAAGTTGAGTGTCGTGAAAACAAGGCTAACACTAGTGAAAGGTAATAAAGGTAAGTGATAGCGACAGAGATACTTAGAATTTTCGAGTTTACACATCATTCTCATGGAAAGTATCCGATCTTACAGAAAAAAAATTTTTCATGAAGAAAAAATATCAGAACCATTTTTCTTTTCCTCGTAGCCAAAATTGAACAAAATTATACCGGTAACTACAGTTTAGGCAAGAAAACCATTCCCGTGCATCATGATATCAGTCTAAGCGTATGGAGCATTGGTATCTTTAAAACTGTAATTTTCCCTCATCCATACAAAATCAATTAAAATCAGCATGTACTTTATACATTTTCATGATTGATATCCTTCTTGAACATCTGTTAAATTAATTAATTTTGCTTCAATCATCAAAAGTTGCATTGAGTTTAAGTTTATCATAATTAATTTGAATGAATAAATAACTACTTCACGTAACGATTCATTGAAACCCTGAATTTATACACATTACAGATTTAGGAGTTTTTTCAGTCTTTTTAGGAAGGAAAAATTAATTATAACTTAGCCTCTTGTTCTGCTTAAAATCCGAAAGGATAGCAAAGGAAGACTAAAGATAGGGGATAAAGGGAAGAGTTCTTCCAATAACCCCTTTTCAAAAGTTTACGGCATGTAAGATAAACGGAGAGACAATGGCATTCATGGTGCTATTTCATAACCATGTTATTTACACCTCTTCAATTTTAGTTTTAATACAACTTAAAACCTTATAAATTTGTTTCATTCTCTTTCTGATAACTAACCGATTAAATTGAGACATAATTAGAAATAGGCCAAATTCCACACCGGGTTATTCTCTCTAATTTCTTCTCTCATGATAATTCTGCCCACTCTAAATACAACCTGATAGTGTCAATGATCTCAGTTGCTAATCGCATCGACGAAAACTACACGTATTCCATTTCGTCACTTTATTTGAACAAGTTTAACTTTTAACCTGTTACAGTGGGATATTAAAGTAGGGAACTATCCCACTATCATTAAACTTGATATAAATTCAAGTAATATATATTCTGAACATCGGTAAAATATGTATCTTATCCAAAATTTTATGTTAGAGTATTAAGAAGTTTATTTCTATAGTTAAAAATTATCAGTGAAAAGAGCTACGAATATAGTGCGTTTAAAAACTCCATCGTGCATATAAAATTACACAGTCGTTTTTACATCAAAGTCCACACCAAAATTCGCGGGAATATCAGTAATATGAAGCAGGAAAATAAATTGGCAAATCTGTTCGCAAAAGATCGTGGCACGATAAATGACAAGTGGACAATGGTATCTGACGAAACTTCCATCGTTAAAGGAAAACACCGTACAGGCTTTTTGCCACAACAGTTAATGTCTTCTCCCGATTCGAAATTCTTATTCTTTCCTTTGGGACTTATTACTCCCTTTTTGACAGCAATCACGGGCATCTTCCGCTCTTCAAGTTCGCCTTTCACTACTAGGTTTCCATCTTTTTTTCCCTACAGCAGATATTGTTTTTCTCCGTCATCTGTTTCTTTTTCCAATAAACTCTTCCGTTAATCCTGTTTTCTAAAGGTCCTCATTGTTTCAGTTTTTTTATCCCTCAAGGCTCTGAACTTTTCCGTTAACGCTCGATATTATTCCTTACCCATCTCCCTTTCCCGTCATCTTGTTTGCATTTCTCTGAATTCCGTCCCCTACACCCAACCTTAGCGCGCGCGTTTTTCCCTTCGCCCCATTTTCTCCCGCTCCCGGCTCCCCAGTTATCTCTAATCCTAACCCCCCCTCCGCCTCCCCCGCGTCTTTTTTCCCCCTTTCCTTGTTTCTCGTTTATGTCACTCCGGAGCCAACCCTTAAAAACCCTTCCCTGGCCCCTTTACGGCCGACCCCTTCTCCATCCCAATTCCCTATCCCTCCCTCTCCCTTGGCTCTCTTTCCTTTATCTTCCTCTCCAATGGCATCCTTTGCTCCTCCTCAAACCTTACTCCTCATTAGACACGTCTTCCATCCCCGACCCATTTTTATCCCCATCCTGCAGAATTTCCCTCGTCAATAGCATAAAGCCCCACGATTTCTCATCCAGCCTAATATTCCCCTTCCTCTACCTTCGAAACCCTCCACGTACCCGAAAAACCGTCCCCTCCTTATGGCAAACCCCTCCGACGCCCCCACTCCCCACTTTAGGGGAAAGGGAAGGTTTCACCAACCCACCATTCCCCTCCGCAACCCGTCCTCGTCTCCGATAGGCTCTCCTTTATGCCTCCTCCCACTCCTGCCCACTACACACCCACAGTTCACCGTCCCTCGGTGCCGACAAAACTAAGCCAATGCTCCCTCCTCCTCCACACACCGCCTCCACTCCTCCCCACTTGCCGTCCTTTGCTGAAAAAATACGGGGGTCGGGGAGGGGATCTCTCGGAGCCGTTCATCCACGCAACCCCATTATCACCCGCTGTCAATTCAAAGCCATACCCCGGCACTCCAAGCCCCCGACGCACAGCACAGCCCCCCCCTCCTTCCCTCGCTCCTCTTTCCAACCCCCTCCGTCTCAACCTCACCTTCCCCAAAAAAACCCTACTTCCTCTCTCCCCCCACACCATGACAAAACCCTACCACTCACACCCTGCCGCCCCTCATGCTCCTTCACCCCTTCCTTCACTTTCTCTTCTCTCTTCCTCCATCAACCCTTTTTCACAGGCCTCCGAGAGCAAGCACCGCCACTAGAATACACACACACACCCAGACCATCTCCGGACCGTTTCTCCCACCCCTTTCGTCCAAGAAAAAGAAAGATCTCCTCTCCTCATGCCCTAGTCCTTTCTCCTCAATTTCCAAGCACAAACATTTCCACTTTCTCTTGTCCTTTCCGCTGTCCATTTCCCCTACTCCCCCTCTCTCTTTACTATTTCCTATTTCTACTACTATTTTTTGTGTGCAAAAGTAGAATAATCTACATTTCTCCGGGCCACCTTGTGCTCCTTCGGCTGACACACTCTCCCTCTTTACATCACCACCCTCACTCGCACTGACACACAGTCGTCTTGCCATTTTATGTCACCCAAACCCCACACAACACTCCACCTCCCTCCGCATATTCACATCCTTCGTCTTTCCAGCTCTCCTTATTTCTCTTTCTTCCGAATACATCCCACCCAGTTACGTCGTGTTCCTTTATTTAACTTTCCTTTCTAGATTTTTACAGCCTATATTCTAGCGCTCTTCTTTTCTCAAAATATGGGAATATTTTAGTAGCCTTTGATATTGAGAATTTTAGTGTAGAACATAAGTATTTATTTTATTATACAGGTCTGTGGTGTACTATGCCCAATTTTTCTTGTTACGAGTACTTGAAAATTAATGCTTATGGGCATTAAGTTATTTCGTTCACAGTATCCCATGGCATGTTTTAAAATTACGGAAAACAAAATTTCAGCGATGTTAGTTATAAAACGAAGGAAAGGATAATGCCTTTATTTTTTCCTACAACTTTTACTAGGAGACTACCGCAATCACAGAGTTGTAAACATGAAACGAAGTAATGCTGACAAATCATTTATAATAGCAGCAATCATCTGGTAATTTAACAATTTTAATTTCATAACCTAAAAATTCTTTTGTGAATTCAAATTAATTTTGCCAAAGGCCTTAACCATCATATCAAAAACGTTTCCTGCTGAAATTTCCGGCTGAGATCTTAATTGTTTCATAATTTCCTCCTGCACAATAAGTCGCTAAATAACTTTGGTCTTAGAAACTCAAGTTCTCTCAAGACTTGTGCGGAAGCAAAGCATGTACGCACTTCTACCATCTATCCACTCATCTGTCTATTCCCTCTGAGGCAATTCCCCTCTCCATTTCTTTCCGCCACCTTTCCTCCTCCTTCCTCACCCTTCTCCCCAACCTCACTCTCTCTATCGTAACCTCATTCCTTTCCCTCGCCCGAAAAAAATCTCCTCTTTTATCACTCGGCCATTTTTCATTTTCCGTTCCTTCATGGGGAGGGAGTGGGTGAGTGGGGCAGGGAGAGAGGTAAACGAGATAAAGGTGGAAAAAGGGGGAACCGGGAAAGGGAGAGATGGAAGCCTTAACGCTTTGCTTGTTTATTTATTGTTTAACTCCAGAAAAACTCGTCCTTCTCAGAAAAAGGAAATATATATTTAAAAATAAAAGAACTCTCACAGTCTTCGCTTCGCACCATCCCTAGGTGCCCATTCTGCACCTCTCTTTCTCTCGATGCTGATAAATTAAATGTATATTAAATATCGAATTCCTTTTACACATTGTTTCAGATACACCAACTTAGCATGGACCTCACCATGTTTCAACGTATTATCTGTCATACGCTCGATTGTATTGAAGATGAGGACCTCTAACAAGAATGCCAGCATTTCTTCTAGTGAAATTTAAATTATACTTAATAATTCATCTGTGTTCACCATTAGATAATGCGATAAATAATTAAGGTGGCTTTTTGTTGCCTTCCAGAGTGTTATTTTTACCGTGACACCACTACCAGCACAATAGAAGACAACAGTATTCAGAGAGAAGGGTGGTGTTAAAGGTAGGATATAGCTCACACAGTACTAAGTCCAACGGCATGTGAAATTAACACATCACGGTACGGGGGTCAGTTCCTTACCCTGTACCGCCGGTGGTTTTCCAGGATGAGACCGTACACGGAAAAAACGGCAGTACCCAATCTGTACGCTTTGCCGGGTACCAGATCTTCCTTTGGAAACCCTAGGTGGCATATGAAAATAACTCATCTAGTGCTAGTGATGAGATCATGTTAAAAAAACTATTTATAAACAGGAATGTCTCGGACAACCACCTCAAATATTTATCTTTCGAACTTATGATGGACAAACACATAAGCATGAGTCCTGGCTACGATGGAACCCGGCCTGAGCCATGTGTCGTGCCCGGCAGCGAGAGACACAAGATTTAAGCGGAAGTCATCGAACGAAATCCTGGTTAAATGGAATGAAATGCAGCATCTGAGCAAAACGTGCAAAAAAACCAATCTAGTTATTGTAGGTAGTTGGAATGATAGGAATATTTAAAACGGGGAAAAGAGAAAATACAAAGCGGGATGTGGAGAATGAAGATATGCGTATGGCTGAGCGAGATGAGCTTGAAGGATTTCGGTGATTAGTGGACCAGTATCATTAGAATAATGTACAGTGGAAGGGAATAGAACCAGCGAGAGTAACAATAGTTCCGTAGAAAAATATAGAATTAGGCGTGGTAAACACAGTGCAGATTATTGATAGAATATAATAAGTAAAAGTAAAAGCTGGACAACGTAATGGGCCATTTTTTGGGTCTACATAGATATAAATAACCATAAGGAGGAAGAAATAGAGAATGGTACCTAATACAGACAATGATTGTGGGTGCCCAGGAGAGTAAATATTAATAATTATTAAAGATTGTATTTGAGTGGAGGGGTACAAGAGAGACGTGAGGGAAGTAGGGTTCTATAGGTTTATGGACAAGAAGTGAAGAGGGGGAGAAATAAATGCAGTTCTAAAGGAGAGAGGGTTTAATCATGACGAATAATCAGTATGAACACCACAGAAGACATAAGTATTCCAGGATGCCAAGGGACTCATGATATGCAGAATTGTCGATTAGTTTAGACTGATCAGTGTGATTAGGCACAGAATTTAGAAACAGCGCAATCAATTCCGAGTTTCCTTGGAGCTAATACGAATTTAGATCATACTTTAAAGGAAATAAAGATTGACGTCAGATCTAAGACGATGACATTGGGAAAACGGGCAAGATATTGGAATGAGGAGGCATTAACTGGGACGAAAAGAATGGAGTCGCACCAAACGGTAGAAAAAAACCAGGTTGAGGACCTGGAAGACGGTAACAGTAGTAGAAAAAAGGAAAAAAACAATCAAGAATGGGGTATCGAAAGTCACAAACAAAATAATAGGAACAGCAAAGAGGCAAAACGAAGAAAAATAATATACTGAAGTGGAGAACTAATAGAACAGAAGCAGCGTGGAGGGGGACATCATCCGAGAACACTAAGAGTTTACTTAGTAAGGGTTAAATACCTGTAGGTACGCTGTGCACAGAGGTTAGAGATTTTTCAGGAAGTAAGATGGAAAAATCCGTGTCCACTACTAAACATATGACAGCAAAATTACTAAATGAACCAAGAAAGGTTAGAAAGAGATTGGAAAGAATACATAAGAAGAATACCTTTTTGTTAAACGATTAATGCCAGCAAATTTAGGCAAGGGAAGAGAATTTGTCGCAGATAGGGATAGCTTAGGACCAAGCAAACTCGATGGGGAGATTGAAAGGGTATTAAGGGAATATAAATCAAAAGAAGTCGTGGGGATAAGAAGAAAATTTTCCCGCGTAACTACTTAAGTTTTTAGGAAAACGTGGAAAGAAGAGCTTTTAAGGGCTGATTCGTAGCATTTATGAGGAAAGAATTTGGCCGAAAGATGTCAGATTAGTGGTAATTCCTTTCCCAAATAAAAGAGAGGCCATCGTGTGTGAGGGCTACAGAACAATAAGTTTTATTTCACACACAGCAGAAGTGGTACTTAGGATCATCAAAAAAAGGATGGAGAGCATGCTTACTTACCGGATGATCAGTTTGGTTTCAGAAAGGAAGAAACACGCGAGAAACCATAGCACGATTAAGGCCAGAGGAGAATAGAACAAAACCAAGATGTATTTTTTGTTTCACACATTTAAAGGGGGCGTTGGATAGGGCAAAGTGGGTAGAATTGACGAATGAATTTCTGAAAAGGGAAGAAAATGTCACTATGACAATACACAACAAGTACACAAAACACAGTACACAAAAAATAATCACTATGGAATGAGACACAATAAAAGAAAAACAAAAGTTATGAAGCTTTCGAAATAAAATCTAAGATAAAACATTGTTTTACCAGGGCAAAAACTAGAGCATTACCTATAACTATCTTGGAAGTATTTTAAAACTAAATGATCGAAGTTGTAGGGACAGCGAAAGAAGAATTGCATATTTCGTATCTTGGAAGTGTCTTGGGCCAAGATGTTCACAGCAATAGGAATATAAGAAGAAGAATTGCGTTAGACAAAGAAGCTTTTCACAAGGAGAAAATTGATGACAGCAACGTTATGTAAGAAGATTAAGGAAAAATATGAAAACTTAGGTAAGAGGCATGGTTTTATACGGCTCGAAAACTTGGTCGGTGAAGTAAGATGATAAGCGTAGATAAGCGGCTTTTGAGATATGGGTGAGGAGAAGGATGGAAAAGGTAAAATGGACGGAAAGGAAATCAAACCAAGTACTAGATAGAGTGGAGGGGGAAAGGTGACTGTTGGGAGAAATCAAAAGAAGACAGAAAGATTGATATCGAACATTTTGAATGATGACGAAATGCTGAAAATATAGAGGGGAGATGTTAGGCAAGCGAGGCAGGGGGAAGAATAGGATAGGGATTTTGGACAGAATGAAGAGAAAGTGATCGGAATGTGTAGTGTAAACGGAATGGGAGAACAGTTTATTTTAGCTTCGAGCATCAGGTTTTTTGTCTTGTTAGGCAAGGCTACGAAAAGTCGACAAGGTCGCAGTGTGCAGTCTGCCTCCGTACAAAAATGTGCCTAAACGGTCGACTATCAAAAGGTAACTGTTGCAATTTAATTCAACATTCTTAATATTTTATTTACGTACACTGATTGATGGACTCCATCAATTAAAAATTCATGCATTATATGTACACACGAGTGTGTGTGAGTATAACTAATACATGTGAGTATATATGAGTCCTAACTAATCTTCCGAGGAAGACCGAGCTGAATCCCGTTGAAATTATCAAGAAATAACGCGCGATGTTCCTTTTATGTGTTCTCATATTGCCTGTTGCTGTCTGGGTTATATGTACATATAACCATAACCCACAAACACAGTAATCAACCGAAGGTCGGTTTAGTAGGTGATGGTAGAGCTAGCTCACCCATGTACCAAGCCCGACGGCGTGTGAATATTCACACATCAGGGTAGGGGGGCCAGTTCCTTTCCCTGTGCCGGTTATGGTTTCCCAAGAAGACCTGGTACCCGAAAAATCAACTAGCTTGGGTGGAGCTGCAGGTGCCCAAAGTGGCTTGCCCGGGAATCGAACCCGGGACCCTCCGGTCAGCAGTCCAACGCTCTACCCGCTAGACCACCGCGACCACCGCAATTATATATATATATATATATATATATATATATATATATACACACATATATATATGTATGTATGTATAAGCATATATATATATATATATATATATATATATATATATATATGCAAATACATATAGCGACTTACAACACTCGAATACAGCTTACGTACAAACAGAAAGTTCACATTTGTAGTAAGGACGTTACCTGCAACTTTGTAAAGTACCTTATGCTTTATGTGAATGTCCCTAGACAACGTACATATGTGGTATTTGCTTTAAAGCGTTTTCTGAAAGGAATACCTTATGACTTGCAGTAAAATAAAAAATATATGCAAAAAAGTTTTACGTTGTTCGGTTCTGATTCGGGAATCCAAAATAACTTTTAAATGCATTTACCAGTCTGTGTATGCGAAAACAAACTTTCACTTCGAAGGTAAAAGTACAATTCCATAGTGAACGTAAAAGAAGACCGGATAATACACAACACACGAATAATCCAGGAACGCCTTGGCAGCTTTTGGTATATTATATCCCGTTTAATGGCTAGGCTGAGAATAAGGAAAACCCCCCTTCAAAAAAATACTCCCCTTTCCATAATAACGCCACTTAGCTGCAGGGGCATCTTCCACACGCCTTATGCTTTCCATCTTTGAGGCTTCCCCCAACGGCCCACGCCTTGTCACGTGCGCCAAATTTTGGTTCTATGAATCACTCTCAGAGACGAATACGAATGAAAAAAAGCCAAATTTAAAGGAACTGCGCGGAGGCGCGAGTCGAGTAGAGGGGCCGGAGATGCTCCGAAGCCTACAGGGCAGGGGGGGGGGCGTTCGGTGGGGAAGGGCTCGGGATCAGTGCGGAGATGGGTTGGGAGAGGGTCTGTGAGAATGAAGAGTGTAAAGGAGAGGGGGATTAAAATGGGAACGGAATAGGATTAGGCGGAAGCGATATTCCAACACTTCGACTGGGATGTTCATGCGACATTGCTTTACGATTTGCACCACCATTCAATGGGATGAACTGCACTGATATTTAAATGCATAGACGATCTGTAAGAATGGTACATGCCATTCTCCAATTTAAGTGTCTCCTGCTGATGCAACAAAATAATCCACGCTTTCAGAAAATATATTGGGTTATAACAAGAAGTAATGTCACCAGTGCATAGTGTCTTCGTCCGTGGGCAGACTAATCGATTTGTACACCGCTACGTTAAATCTACATCACTGACTGATGTCATTCCGATCAATATGTTATACGGATGTCATATTGCCAGGAAACAGCAAGAAATGCGACTTGCTTTTGTGTGCGACACATTTAATTTTGAATATTGATCTTTGCTACAAGCAAAATAGGGAACAACAACATAGTCTGGATAAATGGAGCCATGTACACACAATCCTATAGTATATTTTGTCTTACTGGCTTATTAAAGAGGACGTGAAAATTAGGACAAACTTAACCAAACTACAATATTATTGAAAAAAATGGAATGCACAGTGCAAATGTGATGTCCCCAGTGTACGTCGCGAGTCCGAAAAATACGCGTAGAATCTTTTGCTATTCCCAACGTAAGTAGATGAATTTCACTGCCACGCTAAGATTCTAACAACGCACAACCTCAAGCTAGGACGATCTCTACTATTATGGATGACGCAATGAGGAATGAAGCGGAGAACGTTCGCAGGAGGTACTCCGATTTAGCACCGACCTTTCGATCGAAACGTGCGGTTGACGGCTTCGGGTGAAGGGAAAAGGAGGGAAAAAACAGAACAAAAGGCCAGGACAAGCCATTTGGCGTTGTCCATAATAAACGAACGGAAATCGGCACCTAAAGCGCGTTGTAGATCCGTCAAACGTACATTTTTTGCAGCGAGCAGGGAAAGAGGTTGCACTTCTATTCCATTCCCAAAGGATATGTAGCCTCCATGGTTCCCGACCAGAGATTCGAAAGTGTGAGAGATAGGAACGAAATTTTACAAATAAGAAAATGAGCCAATTAAGACAAGTACGTAGATTACCTCTTTCCCTACTCTATACATTTTTGCGCGTTAAATTAAGTTCAGTAAATTTTGAATTTCCCTTTCAATTAATCATTTTTCAACCAAATGAAATTCTAATTGCTGGTTTTTAAGAATGGCACAATTTGCTTTGGTTACTAAAGAATTGCAAACTTGACATCTAGAAATATTTTCAGTATTTGTTCTTTGAAACTTCAAAGCACGAAATTGATACATTCGAGGCGAAACTGTAGCCTTAAATTCAGTAATATCATCTGGTCTTATCGCATTTCTGAAAAAAATTCTGATAAAAAATCCCTAGGATTCATCGGTTACTTTCATTACTACCAAAGTAAATTGATTCACGTTTAAGGTCCAATAAAAACTAATTTTGAAGAGCCAACGCATGATCTAGGACATAAAAAATATAATTACAAAGTTGCTATTTAACTGCTTTTAAATAATTTTCTAAATATATTATTATGAACATTATTCCAAATGAAAAGTATTAAATTTGGGGAGAAAATCAGATAATTCAATTGAACAAAGTCGAAATATGGTCGCGGACCTTCGACGGAAAAGGTCAGATTATTTTCATGTATACGAAAATCTTGAGCACTTTAGTCGTCAATTTCGTGAGATTGTTTTTACGCCAACTGCTTTTATGCGCCATCATCTGGGTCACATCACGAATATAAGCCTGTGAAATAGCTCATTGAAGGTGTAATGGCAAGCAGTAAAACCACAGGATCAAGCAATTATCGAATGTGACAAGCAATCCATTGCAAAAATTCACGCAACGAATTCGCCTGGATGCCTACCTCGACGCACTGACTGGACACACGATTAATATTGTTTTATAAAGTGCTTTTGATAGAGTAGGAACAGCCCGGCCAATCTATATATTCAAGAAAATAAAAACCTATGCATAAAGAATACTTGGAGTAAATGGGTAATAGTAACAACCGAAACTGAATATCTGGCATTGATAAACAACGAATGTTATGTACTTGTTGAGTTCTGGGTATTTTGAGTGGCACAAGGTACCGGAAGAAAGAAAAGTAATATCCACGTTATTTTCCTTAACATAACCATTTAAACATTTCACATATGTGATAAAGTAATTTTCATTTTCTAACACAGGACCGTAAGTTTCATACAACCCAAGATTGCACTGTCATTTTGATGAAGCATTTATGCCTATTACAATTTCTTTACAGCTCCATTGATTCCCAATATCAAATTCTACTTTAGACGAATAAATATTTTTGCGCTCACGCTACCTTCAATTAGGAGAGTGGTAAAAATGTTGAATACTAGATAATAGTTAAGAAATTATTTGAAAAATTTCAGCTGGGAAATGAGAAATGAGAATTTTATTTCATTTTGTAGTATTCTGACAAGTGGCAACTATAACATATGTTAACACGGATTAGCACAATTTTGAACTGAATTCTACGCTGTAAGGTTACATAATGGAGGAAATCATCATCAAATATGATGGCCATCTCTAACCTCGCCCCGCAATTATTAGATATCCCACTAACAAATCACCGAAACCTAGATTCGAGGCCACTGCCCTCACTCAACGTAAGGATTCACTCCACGGCAACAAACACTGTTTTGAACACCAATATAGAAGATATAACAACAGTGGTATTGTGGATTTGATATATAAGCCTCCCAATACAACTTCATATGGTGAGGTAACATCCCAATGCTGGTGGTCGGTCCTTTACTTTTTATTTTTTACGCTTCAAACTTATAGCAAATACCTCACTTTACAATTCATTTCCATTGTAGATTTAGATGAAAATCCCATTAATGTACGTCGACTCGAGAAAATATTTTTGTAGTACCATTTACAACAACAGAAAAAATATAAAAATTAACGAAAAAGGCTTCATACATTCCATGGAAATCCACTCTTAAAGTAAATAATTTTTGCCCCTTCAGTTCTAGACCATTTTGGTCCCGCGCTCATTTCCCTAGACGCACGATGCATGTGGGCTTGTCCGCGGCGACCCTGAGAAATGATAACCCGATGACATTTGGACCAAGTTTAATTTTATCCTAGAATAGGGGGGGCATGATGGCTTTGGCTATTAGAGGGATAGCTAAATGCCGAGAACAAGCGGATGGCTGGTCAGGGGAGGGGAGGACGCGGGCTGCTAAGAGGGTGTGTGGGGGAAGACACGGAAGGAGGGTTTACACCGAGGGAGTGGAGGATGTGAAGGAGGGAAACCGGATGGCAGGATGAGAGATTGTGTAGGGGAGGGCAGAGAAGGTGGCTCCGGCTGAATGTGGAAGGGGCGGGAGGGATTGGGAGAGGGGAGGGTACACGTCGGTGCGAAGGGCGGGAGAAAGTAAATGGGGGGAAGATGCGGATACGGAGACGGAAAAAATAACGCCAGACTAAGGGAAACCGCTTCTTCCTAGGGAAGTGAAAAATTATTATGACCAAAGTGATTTACAGCGACCTTTATAGCAAGAAAAAACATAAAAAAAGGAGAGGGCCACAGAATGCTAAAGATATTGTATCACACCGAAATGTAAAGCTTGCAGTGGGCTCTCCAGTCTAAGACGCATGGATGGAGACTCGTACCGACTTCTAATGTATTCGAAGACGTGTGGAAAAACGAAAATAATGACGGTTCCTTCGAGTCAATACTGCTTCCAAAATATTGATATGGAGAGACACAAATATTTTCAGGTACCAAGCGTCGCACAATGATACAGGGTTCTAACTGAATGAGTACAAACAAAATTTTACTACCAATATACTTATCGACGGAAATAACACAGAAAATGTGCATCCAAAATGAAATTTTAGGAAATAATATTCAGTATACTATATTATGCAAAAATACATTTACAACTCAAGAAAGGCGATAAGCCTTTTATACTCTTGTTGACAAAATTTAAACCTCTGCCAAAATACTAGTAAATAAAACTGGTTAATCACCGAAGTTAGAAATAGTTAACAAAGTATCATCAAAAACGTTTTAAACAGGAGCATATTTTATCTAAACATATGGCAAAATAACGTGAGAATGCTCTGAGAAGCAAACTTGAAACTAAACATTAAAACAAAGAGACAAAATGATATCTATCATGCTGCTTAGGGTAGATACCAGGTTCACTGCCCGTTTCAACGTTTGGATGAAAATATCCCCAATTTGTTGCGAAGGCGTTTTTTAAAGGACCGTTCCAATATCCTCTTCCATTATTTATTTCCATAAATTCTAGAACTATGCATAACAAATGGCGATTCCGTCAAAAGTTACTACACGGAGATTGCGTGGATAAAATTTCAAGTGCAAAAATATTAAATCCATAAATCATTCACGAGGGAGAGGGAATATAAGCAAGGGAGATATGGAGGGCACTGTTATGTTACCAAGAAAGTGAAACTGCATCGAAGGAACGAAATGGCGGAATGTGAAAGGTCCAGAAGATAAGGGCATCGCAGTAGAAATAACGGCCACTCCTATTCGTTCGGGGGTGAAAGTAAAGGACACGCTGGGTTCGGGAAGGGTAAGATAAATAGGCGGAGAATGGATGGAAGGGGGCAAAGGAAAGGAACTACACAAGGAGATGTATGGAGGGTGAAATCGAAGGGAAGTGTAAAGAGATACGGAGAGGCATAAGAAATAGACCAGGGGTTAGGAATTGCAAAGGTGAAGCAACACACGAGCAAGTACGAAAGATAAGGGGAGTCAGGGGAACGAGGAAGCATAAAGAAGAGAGTCTTGAAGTAAAATGGAGTATTATTTTGAGTTTATCGTGTTGGGGCATTTAAAAACAAAAATAATTACTAGCGATGGTTATTTATTACATAAAATGAAAATTGTTTTTGAGATATTAAAGATAGATATTAAATCGGAACGGGAAAATTAGATTTAAGAAAAAGATCACTAAAGAGTTGAAGAGAATGATTATGACAAAGTTTTGTCATTGCTTATGATTTAAGGATATCGAGGTTCGACATCGTGACGGCTAGAAGCAAAGATTTTCTCTTTTAGAAAGAGAAAATGTCTTTTCTCTTTTAGAGAAGAAAACTCATTTTCAGATAAAAAAGAGAGAAAGTAAGGAAACTTTGGAAGTCAATCTTACCACAAAAAACTATGTTCTGTAGAATATCCAGCCAACAGTATACAGAATCATGAAGCCATCACACTATTTAAATGGAAACTTGTGAAGTGTGACGGGAAACACTAGGGAACAGACGTAATGAACTAAGGCGGAGAATGGAGACAATTTTTTTCCACGACTTCAAGACGGTGTCAGACGACAAGAATCAAGGACAGAGAAAGGGAAAGACGGAGAATAATAGAAGTAGGGCCTTGTGTAATGGGACTAAAATAATTTAGAAGCTACTAAGTTGACAGTAAATATATCTTTGCTTCGTCAAAAAATTTCCACGCACATACGGTTTCATATTTTAATTTAACAAGTGATGCAGCAATTTGCCCAAGATGGGATCTTCAATGAACGCGAATTGTCACTTTTCACAGCTGTTACCGTGGGAAAGCAAGGGGAAAAATAATTCAGTTGAAGCGAGCTAAGTTGAGAAAGTGCAGTTGGACGGCGAGTTCAGAAGCCGAAAATAAATTCCCAAGGGAAGAGCGGCAGCGCGCATAACAACTTGGTGGATTAAAATAAAACGTAAGAGATGGATGGAGTAAAAACTATTGGGGACACGCTAAGAAATTAGTACTTGCAGATGAGGGGTCGAAGGACGCTTGGAGGATGGGGGAGGGCTTAGAGAGGGCGGCAACAGTGCATGCATGATGCGGCGTTCTCGACGGTGTCGGACGGCACGGATTAAGGGGCGCGGGAGGGAGGGGGAGAGAGAGAGAGAAGTTAGGGTTCGGATATCGACGGCGGGGGTTGTAATGGGGTGAGAAGTGGCGTGGTGTGGTTGCTAAGGAGGGACTGAGAGAGGACGATGAAGAGAAAGAAGCAAGCGCCTCCCCTCCAGCCCTCTTACTTCCCGTTCCGTGAGCCCCCCTCGATGCCAAAACCGTCCAAAACTAACAAGCAACCTCCTTCTCCCCCCCCCCACCCCCACAACACACACCGAAAGACCCTCATGGTCCCGCTAGCCCCCCTTCCCCACTTTCCTTTTCTTTTGCCCTCTCCCCGCCATCACGCCCTTCCCTTCGATCACCCCACTCCAAGGCAAGGGGAAGAATTCCCAAAAATTCCCACCCCTCGAGGCGGAACATCATTTGGGCGGTATCCCTTCTCCCTCCCGCATCCTACCCCTCCCCTTTCTCACTCCCTTCCTCCTCCCTGAGGGCGTTCTATCGTTGGACAAGCCACCAAGATATGACATCGTATAACCAAACAAAGATTTTTTGTTCAATTCAGTTTTTATATCTACCAAGGAAAACACCATGAAAACAACCGCATTTATCGAATCGGAAATTGAAATCCCAGACCAGTTCACGGTGTCCTTATGTTACCCTCCAGTTACTACGTGTACTCTCTTCACTTTCGTGCCGTTTTCATAAGAGTACGTTGTTTTTATGATTCAGCTCCAGCTTTTATTGACTGTAACGTTTACTCCTCCGCAATCGCTGTGAAAAATTGCACACTCAACTAAACAATGAATACTACTTCCTAGTTCTTAATTCCTAGTTTCAATGATTTTTAATGTCTTTACTTAAGTACTCCCTTGTTAATTGAGTACTTGCTTTTCCATAGCTGGGTATTACGATGTGTGTACTGTATGTGTATCTCAATTCACAATAACCCTAATTTAGTATTGGAGGCTTTTCCCCATAGGTATTTAGGCATTCTAACGACGAATTTACAACCTAGAAGTAAAATGAACAAAGATTGCGAGACTAGATTTATAAGAGGTATGGAATTAACAATGAAGAAATTAGCCACTCAAGGTCAAATATTAGGAAGCTTTCTTTAACGTTTCCTAAAATTTATCCTCACCAACAACATCTACGATACGTATCAAAAGAGTCAAAAGAGCGCAAGGGTCACTTTTTTCAATTTAATTTATCAGGAGAAAGTAAATCGCCAAGGAGATTAAAATAACTTTATATTTTAGAATATTACTCATCACGGTGACTTCCTCTACTTATGACAATCTTATCCCCATACCTGAATACCTTAACAACAATATCCAAGTACCAAATTCATGCTTTCATAATATATTATTACTAACAATTGCACCGATCACATTTCAAATGACTTTACAAAATGCAATCAAGCTTTCAATTTATTCAAATAATTATAAAATACATAAATATTTTTCAAGCTAGCACATCGTGGGCTGAACTAAATCTGACTACTCTTCACCGCTCACTAAGGGAAGTATTCATACGGTGAGTGTATACGGCCTTAAGTAATGAGTGACTCATTACCTAAGGCCATTTGCTCTAATGTTGCTAAAGCCTGTCTGTAACTTCCCCCGGGAAAATTAAATAATAAAATTCCTTGCAATATTTATCGCCTCAGGTGTTTAAATTAATATTTTTAACAACATTAACATTATTAATGACAAAAAATACCGTTAGGGAAGTAACTCTGATAAACCAAGGGAAAATAGTATGTATTCAAATTATTTATTATCTAAATATTCAAATTATATAATCTAATTATCAGCGGTCTATTATTGTTTATCAACAACCCGTGTACGTAATCTAAAACAGTAGTACAGTGATAATTTCACCTCCGAATTATCCGAAAAAGGTCATGACAAATATTAATACCAACTGAAAATCTTAAAACGGCTTCATAATTACGTGGGAATATTATTATTTGAATAAATGCATTTCAAGGATTTGTGATTATAATACTAGGGTTACGATATTACGGGAAACCTTTCCCGTTAACTCTCTCCGCTGCTTAGTCATTAGTTCCCAAGTTAGGAATATACACCAGTACACGTAGCCAAATAAGTCAAATTTATAAACCGGGAGTAACATCACATTAACACAAAGTATCCATTACTGTTTTGAAATTTAATTACCAATCGAGAACTATCTTTAATACACAGACCATGAACTTTTGACCTTTCCATTATAGAGGTCACTAAAAATGTCATTTTTCAACCAAAGGGCCAAAGCGTATGTAGGTAATACGATGAAATATTTATCAGGCAAGTACAATATAACAGCATCAAACATTTGATACGCGTAAATGCCTTTAGCACCTTAATGGACGTTAGCTGTGCTCACTCCAGGAAATATTAGCAGAAAATTATCCGGAGGCAAAAGTCAGTTACGTGTAGAAGGTGAACTTAGAACTTCACGGTTGCTCTTAGACTTTGAGGTGCACTAAAACAAATCCACTAAAATTTGAAATACTTTTAAAATCCAATAAATGTAATCTCTATTTCGGATGGATTTAGAAGAAACGTTTATCTTATTTTATTAATTGTAATTAATGTTTTCTGAAAAAACTTAAAATAAAACACTAGCTGTGGAAAACAGGCGAGAAAAACACAAGGATGAAGCTAAGGTACTAAAGCAGAACTAAGGGGAAGACTTTAAATTCTGGGAAACTAGAATCACTGCTGTTGGAAGAATTAAAAAAGACATAGAACCGAATATGATAGCTTAAGTGATGAAGGAATTCCACCATGATAATGTCGACACCTCGCGAAAAGCATTAATTTGATGGTTAGGACATACTCCATTACCATGTATTTTTGTATCATATTGAATTTTGAGGGTCGCGGTAGTTCAGAGGTAGAGCGATGGACTTCTGATGGCAATGCACGGGTTCGATTCCCGAGTAAGCCTCACTGGCACCCTCAGCTCCATCAAGGTGTGTGATTTTCAGGTACAATATCTTCCTGGAAAATCATTGGCGGCACCGGGAAAGGAACTGACCACTCTACCCTGATGAATATTGAAAATACAGACTTATCATAATCTAATGAAGATTTCATGGACGTACAGCGAAGAATACTTGTGAATTGCAGGAGAGAAAGAAATTTGTTCAATGCTCCGAAAAATAAGAAATTAACTAACAAGATATATTCTGACGCAAAACCTCAAGTAGCCAGCCATGAAAAGATTAATGAATGACAAGATCGATAGAGGAAGAGCTGTTAGACTACTAGATGTATGTACGCATAGTAAGTACCAAAGGTTAGCCGCAGTAAATCAATCTTCGGATTAATGACAGATATGATCACTTCGCGAGAAACCAATGCAAACAGTTATGCACTCGAGGCAAGCTTACCCCCCTCACTGTTTACTATACCTTGAAAATAAGGGCCCAAGACGAATAGTATAAGATCTGCCGCCAGCTTGATTTCCTCGGTTCCACATTCCTATTTCCAAGGTAGACGTTTGCTTAGGTCGATTATTATTGACTCACCTGGAAGTAAATAAAGATTTTATTAAGATTTTAAAGGAAAAAGCTTGGAATTAACGATCAGAGCAAAAACATAGAATAGTGCGTAAGTAGATAACATGCGCGTCATTGCATATCTGAAGACTGTTGGTTACTAAGAGGGACCAATAAGTAGACCAAAAATGCACGTGATTCATCCTATGAGACTTCCATTTTTAAAGTTATCTTGACATTTTATGTGTTGTTAGTGCAACTGAAGTGTGAAATATTTGCCTCATGAATATCTTTGGGTAAAATATGACAATATATTAAGATATTTTCGATATTAGGAAGGTAATACGCTTACAGGTGACGACGGAATGAGAAAACAAGTTGAAAAGTAGCGACAAAGCTCATGAAATATTAATCATAATTTCTTACTCTATCTCAACACACATGAAGCAACTACTTCACTGTGTACTAATTTTGCACAAAGTTTTAAGATGTACATTATTCCCAGGAAAGTGTGACGTTCAAATGTTAATTATTATCTATCGAATCTCTTTTGCAAGGAACTTACATATTTGATAGAAATACTCCGCTTACAAAGTTATTTATATAGATTCATGCAGTATCCAGAAATACGAGAACGTTCTCTCTCAAAACTAATATATGAATGACAAGAAAAGAAACGCCATTTAACTAAGTCATAAATTAGAAGGACAAACCTAAATAATCTATGAGATCACGTATTTGCTGGAAGGTCAGTAGAGATATAGGATAAGATAAAAAGAAAATGAAGAGGGAGTCCCAAAGTTCTTACGATTTTGATGGATAAAAATGTCCACTAATATATTAGGAATGGAAGCATTAGTTGCTCGGTCAGCCAAGGGGTTGAAAGCAATGCTGAGTGAATTGGAGATTCAGTGCGATATATATGGGTTGAGAATCAATATTAATAAAACAAAGGTTATGAGATTTTCCAGAAAGAAAAAGGCTAAGCTAAACATTAAAATAGGATGGGGGTAGAACAGTTTACATATCTCGGAAGTGTTTTAGACCAACACGGTCAAAGTAGTAGAGACGTAGACGTAAGGAGAACAATTGCGCTAGGCAAGGAGGATTTCACTAGGAGGAGGGAGTTGATGACGGGGACGTTGAGTAGGGAGGTTAAGAAAAGACTCGTGAAAACTCTTACATGGAGCGTATTATGTTCGGCGCGGAAACGTGGTCACTGAAGCAGGAGGATAGACTTAGATTGGAGGCTTTTGAAATGTGGGTGTGGAGAAGAATGGAGAAGGTGAAATGGACCGAAAGGAAAACAAATGAGGAATTACTGGAGATGGAGGGTGAGGAGAGGGGTTTATTGAGAGAAATCCTATGGAGGCAGGAAAAATGGATAAAAGGCGTATTAAGCGGCAGTGGAATGTTGAAGAAGTTAATAGAGGGGAGAATGTTAGGCAAACGATGAAAGGGCAGGAACAGGATAGGGATGTTGGACGGGTTGAAGGGAAGAAGGAAGTACACAGAGATGAAGAGATACCTGATGTAGAGTAGGTTGCTGGATTGGTTTTTTTTTTGGCGTTACAAAATATATATTTGATAGTTGTGTCCATCCAAAAACCTACCTTAACTGGTAGATTACCTAATAATAATTAGGCATGAGAAATAAATGCCAATAAAAATGCACCACTCTGAGAAATAGGTAGATAATGCCGTCATGAGAGGCTATTGGAATTTAAATAATTATTTTACGATCGAAAATGTACCTTGTACCATACAGTATCACACATTAAAAAAAATAAACAAGCCGCTGCCCCGTCATTCATAAAAATTTATTTGAACATGTGATGAGTAAATTTGACGCTGAAAAACGTTTTGACGCAAGAAATGGCATTTGCCGTTAATAAATGGCAACCCTTCCGATACTCCTGAGGAAATGCGTAACATCCGAAATCAAATATAAATTATAAATTTCATAATGGAAGACACTCCAACGCAATTATATCCTCTTCATCAGCGAAATCACAAATATCATCAGTCTTCATTAAAGGCAGCGCGCTCGTAACTTAAAGATCGGAAATCAGATGTGCGTGGACGGCTAGCCTCCGCTAAAAACCACGTTATTCCGTTAGAATGCCATTATATTTCCTCCGACTAAAACAAAAAAAAACCTTTCCTAGAGAGCAGAAAGCATTCTGTTCCTTTGGGAAAAGCAATTAAAAATCACTTACCTTCCTATAATTTCTATCAGAACGGAAGTCAAAATGCCGTGATGCAGGAAAAAAACGATACAGATAATAATGTAGTGGGCTTTGCTCAGAACTCGTAGATTGAGAAATTATGAGGAGGGATTTGTAGCGCTTTTATTAGGCCCGAAGGGAGTTGAAGCTTTCTTCTGTGGCACGTGGAAGGAGACAACGAACATTCACCAAAATGCGTCTAACCCGACTTGCCCCCCCCCCAACCCCTTTGGCCTCCATTAAGGCTATCATTACGTGGCCGACGTCGCCGTCAGATAATTTTGACCGATTTCTCGGGAGTCCAAATAGTATTTATCCCTTATTCGGAACCAGACCAACAAAAACTATCCGACCGCAGCGGTACTCCATAAACAAGAAAACATACCATAAAAACATAAAAAAGCATAACCCCTCGACTCCGTTAATAATATCCGCGCAATAATACTATGTATTTCCTTTTTCCCTCACACGGCGGTTTTCTCGCGTGAGAATGTCTCAATACGAGACCATAGAGGTTGTTCAGGGTTGGGGGACACTAGCAGTGACTGGGGTGATCGACGTAGGTGGGCGGCGTGAAGGGGCGACGGAGTAATAGGGAGTGCGGGGGGAGGGGTAATCGCCGGTTGCGGGGGGTTCCCCCCTTCCATTTTCCCTACTTTTTCCAATGTAAACCTCTCCCTTTCTACTGCTACTCCCTCGGTTACATAAACCTATAATTTGAGGAGCGCCACAGACACTAGGCTCAGTCGGAAGACACGCACGCTGCCGTAATTTCTGGGGGGGGGGTCACCGTTTAACTTCTTTGACTGATGAGAGCACACCGATGATCCCGATTAATACCATACTCTGATGTGTCACTACCGGTGATCACGAACCAACTCGGGAATTCAGATGAACGGATATGAGTTCAAAATTGTGTCCCCTTTCACTGTAACTTATATTTCCATTACTGAAACACTCAAGAAATAATTCATTCCCTTGGAAACCCCTAGGCATATTCTTTTAAGCTACTTCGATGATGGCGCAACATAGTGGATTTGAAACGTGGTAGACGAGGGTGTCGATTAGTCCAAATAAATGCTTTCAGCACTGACCTTGAGATTCGGCACAAAACAACACTACTAAAATGAGAACTATTATACACTAAATAACACAATTATTCTAAGTACTCAGTTCACTTAAATGGTGGGATCAATGTCGGCCTGTCATGGCCATTGCATTAAAATGGAGTAATAATACTGATTAATTGAAATACAGCACAGTCATACAGCAGTCAAACATCAAATCTTCATGCAGATATGTAAAAAAAGTTTCAATACAATCAACCTTTAATGACATAATTTTGGACTCACATTTTGAGAACACCGATCTCAAAAAATTGTGTCATCGATTCATCTGCTTCTTCTACTGATGGCCTTCAAAATGACCAGTTAAAAATCTGAATAAATAAATTGAAATCCAGAGACTGTCCAAATTTATTTAGACAAGATTCAATTCACCGTAAAATAAAAATTAACAATGGATATTAGACCCTGTTATTAAATTTTACAAATAAAAATTATATTTAAGAGAATATTCACTTTAATACATTGAAAAAATTTCATTTTTGTACATTTTCTGCCTGGTTTCCAAAATGTCCAAAATTTAATTTAAAGTTGTTTAATACGAGGGAGAATCTACCGAAAGGCATTCTCTTCCCCAAAAAAAGTGACAAGTCGTTTATTCTTGTTGGATAATTTATTTTTAGCGGAATGATAAGTAATCGAGTTGTTTATTCCATTTTGAAAGGTATTAAGTACATTTATGCAAAACATTTTTTCATCACTGAAAAAAGCTCACGGACGTGACGTTTACTAAAATCAGCACTTATGAAAATTTACGGAACTGTGATCGGCGGGGAGCAACAAGGAAACATAACTTTCCTTTTAAGGACTCTCGCCAAAGCGTCCATTTAATTAGTGGACGCATGAGGAAAAACACCGCGGAGGTAATGCGGCAACATTGCTCAGGTATTTAAAGCACGGAAGTTTCCCTCACAAAAGAATCCATCATTAGAGTCCAGCCCTCCGAGAACAAAGGGACGCCATTGTGATGACTTCCTCCGCTTGTATGGGCATGCCAATCCTGTGATGGCCACGCTTGATCCGCGAGTCATAGATTGCGCACGGCGCGGAAAACCGATTGTCTAAGGGTGAAAGTGGTGCATTTCTCGACTGTGTACAAGCGAGTGTATACGAATGGCATTCCAAATTTCTCTCACAAAGGAAAACATGACTGGTGAGTGAAAGGGGTCTCATACGAATATGTCCTCGACGGGATGTTGATAGCACATCGGAATGGCCTCCTCGGTTAATCCGAATTTTCCTCGCCCTCATTTATATAGGTTATTGCCTTTCGCTTAACGGAAACAATTAGAGTAAACAATGCGGTAATTTCCTAATCTCCTGCAGCGAGGAAAGCACGCTTAGAGCATGCAAATGATTCAGTTTCGTTGTTTGGCGAGGGTGTGGGGATGGAGCGAAGGAAGAGGATGCTGGAAGGGAGGACAGGGTGGAAGGCGGAGGAACATGACGTAGCAATTGGGACTAGAGCTCCGCCCAACTGAATCACCGCAATGGGGGATGGAAACATGTGGACGGAAGGATGATGGCCTTGACATGGAAAATCAAAACTTTTTACAAATACTTATTTCTCAGCTCCCTTCCACCTCTTAATCATTACGTGGAAAATAGGAAGATACAGCATTACAACTAGATAATGTCACCTCAGTTATTCGAAAGTATGCTGCCGACTGAATATTAATTATGCTTTAAAGAAATGTTATATATTTTTCAAATAAATATAGGACTTGATCAATACCAAAAATGCTTGACCAGTGCTACAATAGCAATTCAATACTTTATCATTAACACAACTGCCATGTGGCCCGAATGGGTGGACAACTGTAAAATTCTGAATTAAATTTCTCAAATTACTACAAAATAGAAGTTGTTTTTTATATAAAACTCAGAATCAAGTTACAATGAAACACACTCCAGAATCTCGGAAATATTCATAATGTTATTAAACAACGAGATGTAAAATCAAAAATGATTTCTAAAATCATAACATCCATGTTGACTACGAAATATGAACTTAAAAGGCAATATCAATACTGAAAGAAAAGTCAGCACTTAAGCGTACAAAAAAATTAAATTGTATTCCTTCAATTCGTTGGGACAGAGCAAATTTAAGTAAAATGAGAAAAATAGTGAGGGATAAAGAAAATTTAAATTGCGCCATACGGTCATATGACGGATTCAAAATGTCGATAAACGCTTAAACGCCATGGAATGGATGAAAATTAATGAAATATTTCAATACTGATGCTGAAACTAGGTCAAAAACGACGCTTTTTTTAATGGTCAACTCTTGACAAAATTGAACGAAGCCGTCAATCTCTGGCATATGCATGATTTCAATCTTAAAATTAAATTTCGTATAAAAAACATAAATCTATATCTTCTGAAGGATGCACTATGAAGCACATAATTACAGCATAGACAGTTAAGAATACAATTTTCGTTGCATGCGTTTCAATGTACCTTCTTGAAATTATTTAGAGATGAAACACTGATCAATGTAAGGATAGAGAGAGAGAGAGAGAGAGAGAGAGAGAGAGAGAGAGAGAGAGAGAGAGAGAGAGAGAGAGAGAGAGAGAGAGAGAGAGAGAGAGAGAGAGAGAGCGAGAGAGAGAGAGAGAGAGAGCGAGAGAGAGAGACAAAGGATTCAGAGACAAATAGGAATTTTAAAATACATATTGAGGAAATTTGTGCGTGTTAGACTACACTGTCATGCTATGGCATCAGAATGCCGATAAAAAGCCCAACAATATTCGATGCTAACAAAAATGCATTAAATTTTTATAACTCAATAAATTGAAACTAGGTCAATGATTCCGGGCACGCATTCTTTTTGGTTGGAGACGAATAACAAATAGAGAGCTCAGCGCTGTGTTCACAAATCTGTTGCATTTTTGCTTTGGGGAAACTAGGAAGTGGCCGGACAACTATGTAAATACGACTTCTACTATATGCAAGAGCTGTGCGAGTTGGCCCGAGGGAATTGCGTGCTGGTCGGCAACCTCTTTCATTCCTTCCAAATCCTTTCCTCCTCCCCTTTCTTCTGTCTCATTTTCTCCTCGCTGCCCTCGACTCTTACTTTAACTCTTCCCCTTTTTGCCTTCCACTACCTCTCACACCCGCCCCCTCTTCTCTAAGGGTCAAATCCAAGCCTACCTCAGCTCACATACAACGAATTGATCGGATCTTAAAGGGAGAAGCCGGCGAGCAAAGATACCGTGTTTTTCAATGTTCCTCTTGGCCATTTTTATGACCTTTACATGCATCAACTTATATGCCACAGTCTAAAATTAATTGTTTCTGTGAAACTATGCTCAACATGAATTCTCTTGGGGGGTGTGTGATTTTGCAGCTGCTTTTGATGCACGACTGAGTGGTGAACGAGATTCTTTCGCCGCGTAGACAATGTGAAGTGTACCAATAAAAAGATTCTTTGACTACCACATCTGCACTTTATGGCCACCCATAATTTATTCTTAAGGAGGGGGGGGATTTAGATAATTTGATTTCAAAACTGAAAGTATATGTTTCTCAGCCATTCACGTTCAATGAATAATGAAAGAGACCAGTCGGTCTGCAACGTGATGTTTTCCTATATAAATAAACGGTAAACTCACGGGCACTTCGTTTTACACATGGTACAAACATTCACTTACTACTTGTTATCAATGAAAAACCAAGTATAAAGTGTAAAATATTTCGGAAAACGTTTGGTCAGTTGTCATCATACAGAGTTCCATACCGCGATCATACATTTTTTTCAACCTTCTCTTACTAAGCAGTATTAAGACTTTAGAGTCAAGTAGGTATTTCTATTACTATCTCTCGCTCTCACCTTTGTTTTATTAAGTACTTAATAATGCATCAGGCGATCTTGTGTTGTTTCAATCAAATGCTTTGCCCTCAATCATCTTCATTTGACCTGTATTTTAGATTACGGAAATGTGAATTCTAAGGATTTGGCAATGTTAATCAATGTAGTCTTACCATAGACCCTCATAGTGACTTAACAAATTCACTTTCAAATTGCTATCTAAAATAAGCGTAGCTGACTGACCAACTCATAAACCACACAATGACAACACCGTTGGCGTTCCTCCTCGAATTAAAGGCGATTCTCAACCCAGGGAAAGCCTTCCTCAAGGGCCTACAGAAAATGGGGAGAGAGAAGATTATCTCCTCCCGCCAATTTTCCGCTCCGGACAATGGGATGAACAAATATCACTTGGCGGATCGCAGGGAAAGAAAGAGAGAGGGGGGGGAGCGTACTGTAGGCCGAGAAAGAGAAGAAAGGAGCCGAGATTCCCCCGCTCCTGAGGCAATTGCTTACCCGTCAACCGCCCCATCAAGAACATGCTGCCCGCCACCGTCTGCCTCCCTGATTCCCCCCTCCCATCCACCCACCGTCAGCCATCTCATCACTCCAAGGCTACCCAGAGACGAGGCTTCCCTCGCCCTCTCCCCTACAAATTGCCTGCACACCCCCAAGCCATGAAAACTACCTCCTCCGCTGCCCATTCCTGCAGAAATCTCCCCCTGGACCTAAAAGACACAAGGGACCGGGACCAGGGAGGGGGAGTAGCATTTTCAAATAACTCCTTCGCTACCACAAAGAAGAATAATGGAAGAATAAGCCATGAAAACAAACTTAAAACTGGCGTTCGAATTCTTCCTTCCGTGCCTTGAGCCCTTATTCTCCCTGATTCTCTCCGCCTTTCCGGTATTCTGCACGTTTGATTCATCAAACCATTCTCAATTTCTCCTTTCACTTCAAATGTTTATGAGAAGTAGATGAACTACTGCCTTAAACAGCATATCGGGTAAGTATTGTTGCCCTTTCTTTAAGATGAAAGGAAAATTAAAATCACTTTGGAATCGTGGAGTAGGAGAATTAAAAAAGGAATCTTAAATCACGATTAGTGGAACTAATTTATAAGGAAAATGTGCAGAAACGGAGAATAGTTATTGAAGAAAAGGAAAAAAATTGATGCCATCAAAAAACGAGGACATTTGCATCCAATGTATATTTGGCTCACAGGATGGAATTAGAGAGGAAATTATTTCATAATAATACAAGCTTTTAGGTGAGTGAGTAACGGCCGTATGCAAACACTGGAAAGAAAATACCATAATTTGAGGTTCGGAGATCTTCAAGATTATGGGAACAAAAAGCAATGTACGAGGGTCATCCGGAAAGTAGTACCCGTTCGTGCCGCATGAAGTGCTGACGACGCGAGTAGCCGCTGGACGAGGTCAGATAGCTTCAGTGGCTTGTCTGCCTTCTCTGAGCCAAGTTGCGTGACGCTAGCATTGCCTGTGTTGTTTCTGTGATTGTTTACAATGTTTAAAAAAATTGAGAACGCCGCCAGTTGTGAAGTGAGGGCAGTGATTAAATTCCTCAATGCAAGAAACGTTCGCCCATGTGATATTCATCGCCAATTAAAGGAGGTGTATGGAGACAATGTAATGGACGAGTCGTCTGTTCGGCGGTGGTGTCGCAACTTCAACATGGGGAGGGGGAACACACACGACGATGAGCGTTCGGGGAGACCGTCTGTCATTACAGACCAACTGGTGAGCTCAGTTGACGAATTCGTGAGGAACGATCGGCGCGTCACAATTGATGACATCTGTGAGCATTTTCCCAATGTTTCTCGAGCAATTGTTCATGAAATTGTTAAACACCATCTGCATTATGCAAAAATTTGTGCAAGATGGCTCCCTCGCATGCTTACAGATGAGCACAAAACCAAGCGTATGGCTGCAGCACTGACGTTTTTGGGACGTTATTCTGATGAAGGAGACTCTTTCTTGACTCGCATAATTCCTGGTGACGAAACATGGGTTTGTTATGCATCACCTAAGAGTAAACGACAGTCAATGGAGTGGCATCATGCTCATTCACCAAACAAACCAAAAAAATTCAAGACAGTTCTGTCCTCCAGGAAACTCATGGCAACCATTTTCTGGGATCGACGAGGTGTATTGCTTATTGATTTTATGGCCCGTGGAGACACTATTAATGCCAATGCGTATTGTGAAACATTAAAGAAATTACGGCGGGCAATACAAAATCGGCGGCGAGGCCTATTGTCTACTGGTGTCATTCTCGTTCATGACAATGCCAGGCCTCAAGCAGCTGGGATAACACAAAAACTTTTGCAGCAATTCAAATGGGAAACTTTCGACCATCCACCGTATAGCCCGGACTTGGCCCCTTCAGATTTTCATCTCTTTACAAAGCTTAAAGACTTTTTGGCAGGAAAAAGATTTGACAGCGATGAAGAACTTAAAGAAGGAGTGACCCTGTATCTCAATGAGCTGGCGGCGAAGGACTATGCAGCAGGAATACAGAAACTTGTCACACGATATGACAAATGCCTTAATTTGCTTGGAGATTATGTTGAGAAGTAGTTTAAAGTATCCTCTTTCAAATAAAATTTTTTATGTTTGTTAATATTTACTTTTGTGTCTTTATTTCACGAACGGGTACTACTTTCCGGATGACCCTCGTACGATTATCAAACTAAGTATTACGATTGAAAACTCACAGCGTGAAAAATCTCTATCAGATATTTTCTAGTTACAATAATAATGTTTCAGTTATTCAATTAAGGATAAAATTATTGAATTTACGTATTTGTTTGTAAATAACACAATTATATATCAAGCTTACTTCTTTTTTTATAACTTGTCTTAGCCATGGAAAACTTTCACCCGATTCCACCGAATCTTAAGCCACGTAATACGAGGACCAGTTAGCAAAAATATTTCGAAGGCCTAATAAACATTGATTATCCACGTCCCTAAAATGTACTCTTTTCGAAACTGTCTATATCAATTTCTCCATAAATTACCCAATTCAGTTTCTCATTCAGAAACGGCTCTTAGTTTTCGATATTTTTTATAAAATATTGAAATTATTATCAGACATGTTTAACAAGATTTATCGGATCTCTTTCTAGTTGGCTGATTTAATCTAAATAGATAGATCGAAAGTATAAATATGTTATGGAGTTGTATAATGTTGTTTTTTTTTGTTAATTCTCCAATTGACGCCAAAGCTCACTGTAGTTTCGAAATAGTAAAGTAAATGGTTCAAATCAGTCTGTCACAAACCAATTAATCTAACTGACACTGATCTCTTTCTCTCTCTCTTGTCAAATCCAATTCATGGTAACCAACATCCTTATTCAAAGAGACATTCAAACCAACGAATTAAGGGTTTACTTACGAGCGCAAAATGCCAGGTTAGCAAAGCAGTGCTCAAAACATTTCGCGATTTTCAATACTATAAAACCTCAGGTGTCCTTCCTCCTATACATACTACTGCAGTTTAATAAAAGATTTCGATTTTTTACAATTTTTACGAGGATGGAACGACATAAGTTCCTAAAATTCACCAAAAGAGGGAATAGGATCACGGAAAATTCACTTCCAGCATTCAAGACCTTAACATTACTTCTCGTATTTCCACAATTTATAGATTTTTCAGCCTTCAATCCATCCATTTGTTGTACTTCAGAGCGCGCCCACCGCGGACCCAACGCGTGACAGCATTTGTATCGAGGGTATTTGCGCGACCGATTCCTCGGAGGGGACGGCACGGCGAAATGTGGGTAAGAACTCAAAGCGAGACGAACAAAACCTTGGAACCATCAAAAAAGAGACGGAAGGAAAACTTCATTAAACCTTCTTTCCGTGACACTACGTTCGCACGCTTTGCTTCCACTTCCCCAGGCGTCTCCTCTCCATACTACCCACTTACCCACCCCTTCTCCACCTTTGGAAAGTGGTCGGGGGGTGGGGGGGGTTCAGGCTCCCCGCTTCACTCGCCGACCCCCTCGGGCTACATAAGCACTCGCTCCCGCTTCGCATCTCCTTCTCGACACAAACTGAAGCCCTTGTCCCGCCCAACTAAAAGATCAAAGACCAAAAGAATGGGAGGACTTCCCTGGAAATCGAGTTTGCCTGCAAATGGAGAACTATTGGAGGTAATAAGGAATGCGTCATTCACTCCTCTCGCTCTCTCTCCCTTTAACTGAAAGAGAAAATTCTTTTTGTTTAGTCGGAAGAGAACAAGGAAGTCGACTCGAAATTGTAATTCGAGCGAGTGAGAGGTGGGGAGACGAAACACAAAAAGAAATGAGAGACCGGTGAATGAGGCAAACGAAGTGGTGAGTACTGAAGAAGCAATGCATTCACTCTGACTGTTCGTGAGGCAATGAGTATGCACTTCGAGTGGGACCAGAAATTCAACTAAATTCTGCCGTGCGTAAGGAATCACCTAAACCTAGAGCTTCAGAGTGAAATTCGTTGGGGAACTAAAAAATCATTCTGCTGATACATGCGCGCTAATGAAATATTTGACAGAGTTCGTAAAGGCCTGCAGAGAGAAAAATAGTAGTGATAATTCTGCTGGCATAAAGGTAAAAACAGTTTTTCGGAAATCCACATGAATACTGATTTACGGAATTTTAGTAAAAATCGCAGGTAGCTGAAATATTCATTTTTGAGTTGAAAGAGATAAATCGCAAATATAAACCTAAAACAAGACACGGATTTATCTTGGCCATTTGGAACAATGCTTTATTTGATACTTAACGAAGCACTGAATTACATATTTGGTAAAATAAAGTTTGCAGGTATAACACGAACATGGATATACGAAATATCATTTTTAAAGGTAACACTTATGCATATGTACACATAGTTTTAAAATATTTGCTAGTCGCAACAAAATCTTAAAGCAGAGAAGAAATTTGAGCGGAGCTAACTTTTAACCATTGTCCATAAGATGCATGGGAAACATATGGATTTGAAGAGCCTTATTTGCACGTAGTTCTAGCCCAAAGAGAGAGTACCTAAATATGCGTTAAAATTTCATTGTACATGAAGCGCAGCATCACCACCCATTATATGCAGATATTTACACCTAGCGCTACATTTTAGACCTACCTATCATGTAGTAACTAAATTATGCACATAATGTCAGCTATTATTTATTAATTTATATTTACCCATCGAATGATAGTTTATTACGAGTACAGATATGGCATTTGTTAGTAAGTCTTTGAGGCCTTAATTAATTAACAATTTCTTTCATAAGACACAATTAAAATAATATCTAAAATAAGAAACTCATCTTAAAATCTTCATTATGAAACATCGAGTAACGTAACTGGTGTCAAATTTCACAATACTGACTTTCTGCAATAGGCCACGTACGACTGTGAGGAAAAACATAACCCATTACCAATTTTCAATAAAGCATAAAGAGTTGTAAATATATCCATCAAAAAAAGTGAACTTATAAGAGTTCTATGGCAATGCATTTGCTTACTTATTCCACTATTAACAGTAAAAACGGGAGTCTACTTCTGGGATTTTTTTATGATTTACAAAAAAGAGAACGTAATAAAATTTGACCCCACGCAAAATTTAAGCTCCAGTCTGTGGGTGTCGTCCTAAAATTACGCGGTTTTCACTCGCCCACCGCCACACTTGAACAGGCTCAAATTTTCCGAATCAAAATCGCCCTCCAATAATATCGACCTGAAAAAGGGATTTGAGAGGGAGGGGGACATATCCGGGAGTCATTCAAAAACTACCCCTGCCCAACCTCTCTCGCCATACGTTGTCAATTACTACAATGCTCCTGGCGTCCGCCGTGTGCATCACACAGAGAGAATGGTGGGTGCCGTGGAGAGGGGGGGATGATTGGAAGGCGCATGTGGGTGGAGGGAGGTTTGGAGAGGTCGAAAGGATGAGTGTGATGGGAGCGTGTGGGAGGCATGGGTTAGCCATGAACGGAGTAGAGGGTTTTATGGAGTGGGGAGGGAGCGGAGATGGGCCAGAGAACGGCGGGAATTGAACCAGACAGTGTGCACTCATCAAAATCTCCTGACCGCAGGCCCTGAGCCACTGTCGCCATAATTCGGTTTCGGGGGCCCTCCGCAGCTAAATTCGCTGCCATTCTTTTTTCCGCCCTCGCATCAAAAGGTCCGTGAGGGTCGAAGAGTGACGTGGGGTGCGGAGGAGTTGGGAGGGGGCAAGCGCTCGGAGGCTGGGCGCTGGGGGGAGAGGTGAGGGTTTTGAGAGCGGGGCAACAAGCGGGCCAAAGAGAGGGGGAAGGTTTTAAGATCCGAGGGACGGTTGGGGACGGAGGGGGAGGGGTTGCGGTGCCCGTAGAGGGTGCGAGTGTGGGAGACGTTAAGGGATGCTGCGTGGAGTGATGGACGAGGGGGAGTCGTGGCCGGCGGAATATGGACGGGAACGTAATAGTGATTGCGGTTGATGAGATTGGCGCGTTGGGGAAGCGACAAAAAAAAAGGGAGGGTGCCTTGCGGGAATGCGCAGGTCCACCCTCTAGACCATGCGCCTGCGGAATGCTATCTATTTTCCCTCTCCGTCAGTTTGCCGTATTGAAAAAGGTCAGCTTGGGAAAGAAGGTGAGGTTTTTGTGTAACACACGCACACATTTCCTTACCACAGGCTCTTCAAAATGAGATACCTTCAATGGATCGCTACAAAACGAAACCATGTGCAGTGCCTGCGAATTTCATTTTACAGGGGTGAACTACCCCTGTAAAATGAAATACATTCCTGGCTTTCCTCGAGACACACCTGACATTCAAACGTAACAAAGATAATAAGTTTTACTATTTCCAAACAAATCAATGATTACGAATAAGTTATCATTAGCGAACATAAATGTTGAATAAAGCCTCAGCGTAATAGTTGATTTACTTGGCACTAATGAAACAAAAAAATCATGACCAATATAATCCAATTTTAATGAATCCAGTTAAAAAATATTTACGCAAACCAAATTTAGGGCCCCATTTGTAATCAGTATTTTAAGGAAAATAAACCTTCATATCGACTGCCATTACGGCGATAAAAGTAGCCCTTCTGTGAGAAAAATTACATTTCACATCAGTTGTAAAAATATTTAAATCCAGACAACGCTACTCATGAAAATACATCAAGGAATTAAATTTTAATTGTCACCAGGTGTAACTTGAAAGCATTTTTTTCATGCTTACATCTTGTGTAGTTATTCGAGAGGATAAGGAAATTAATATTTTCATGTAAATTTGATATAAAGATATAAAACTTTACAAAACGCCGTAGAGAAAAGTATGGAAATGGATTCAGTGAGACTCTTGAGTAACTAAATCGGAAGAAGAGTAACGAGTCACAAGAGGGAAATGATGGAGCGGTGCAGCAGAAAAGGACCAAAGAAGACAGAAGGGTGCTTAGTTGTACCGTATGTATTGTACACGTTTTGAATCTAAGCACGCTTCTTCGAAGCGGGAGTTCAGAGTGCATTAAATTTTTATTTCGACACTCGATCGCTAAACAGCGCAATTTAGAGTATCGTGACGATTATTTGTTGCATCAAAAGTCGTAGAAGTGATTATATAAACAATCGAGATATCCTTTTACTGTTGTTCATGTTATATTGGTAGAATACGAGTAGTGCTTAGCCTTCCACCAACTTAGTGTGTAAATTAAGGAAAATAATTTTCTGTCATTGATGAAACTTTAAAAATCAGGAATATTTTTTTCCAGGAATGTAAAAGAGAAAAATCGTTCTTGCCCGTGGAAAAGCTTACGTCCACGAAAACCGTTGCACAAAATGCTACGATAAGTAATGCGAAAATAAATGAACATATATAGTATGAACAGAATTAATCGTGAAGGGTACTCGTACAAGGAAGTCATATTCTAGCGATTTGAATAACGTGGGTAGCTGAAATGATCATGAGAAAAACATAGCAAAAAAAGTGAATATTTTCGAAATCATATTCCCTTTTTATAGTTCCTTGTGTAAGGTTCTTTTCTTGCAAGACGATTTTCTGAAAATGATACCTTTTTGGGATTGTGAACTGTGGTGGAAAGAGAGGAGGAGAAGCAAGGCGTGAGAAATGAAGGCAAAACGATGGGGACGCGAGAGTTGAGGGAGAAAAAAACCGAGAGCAGAACACGATGAGGAATTGAAGGATCAGGCAAGAAAAAGTGGAGATCGTCGCAAGTTGTCGCAGGAGAGTGTGAAAGGATGATACGGCGGCTTTGGAAACGATAGCAAGAAAATGTGGAGCTAAAGGAAATTGAAGGAAGTCGAGGAACGGGAGAAACGAAAGGTAAAAATAGAATGGGATGTAAATGAGGGCATAGGGACACGGCGAAATGCCTATTTTTATCGCTAGTAATAAAAGTTCAGTGCAAGTAAACAACGACTTAAGGAAAATCATCCATTCACCTGAAATAGTGAGTACTATATTTGCACGGCGTCAAAATGCAATGAATCCAAACAAGAGAAAAGAATAACCCATCTTTTCCAAGGAAACTAGTATATATTTTTCCAAACGTCTGAACATTTCCTGGTATAACTTTTTCTACTATATTACCCAATGTCTTATTGAAAAAGTAAATTAAATTCATGTAATACCAAAGGTGAGGGCATCAAGTACTTGTCCTCATTACTAAAATCATCGACCAAGGGCGGGAATTTCATATGGATTATCGATCACCTTTACTTCAACACGAATATTTCGTCTTCTAAATTTGAAGATGAAAAGGACGGAACCATGCCAAATATTTTTTGGGCAATTGCATTCAACGGCAAATTATCAAATAGTGTTTGAAATAAACTAAGTGACAAAGATGAAAATGAGTGAAGATGAAAGAATTAAAACACTACTGCAGACAATACACTCATTAAAAAACATATACCTCAATCTTTGTATTTCTCAAGTTGGGTCTAACATTTTCACGACTTGGTGGACCACCTCATGTAAGATATACGATATAATACCTAATAGACTTGAACAAAAACAAGTGACCTATAAAATTACTTATTTTAAAGTATAAAAATTATACAGTATTTAAATCATAAAACAATTAATTAACCTTAACTCAATACATTAATCTGTTGAATCTCTGGGTGTTTTGAAAAATATTCTCCCGTCATTCACAGGTTTGTCCCAAAGTTTTGTCTTTTTATTCTAAAACCGTTAACCTGCAGGATCTTCCAAGGAAATTTATGACAATAATCCAAACTTCAGGTTAGTGGCTTGAATTCAATGAATTACAACTTCCCATTTCTATATATATATATTCCGTCCCCGCGGAAAATTGCTCTCTCTATAGCTTTAGAAAGGAAAGTTAACTAACTCAATAAGGTGAATATATCACGTGTGACAAAAATAATATTAAATGGCAATGAAGAAGTGCGGGTAAGGGAAGAAGCAGGAATAGAACTTTTGGAGAGACGAGTTAGGCAGCAGAGTGCGGAGGTTCCGGAGGAAGGGTAGGTTGTTCGGAGAGAAGAAGGGGAGCTTGGGGAGAGTTCGAGGGTGTGGCGATGTGTGGGGGAAGAGGAAAAGGGCAGGGGGGATGGGGCGTAGAGAGGAAAGGAAACAGATGTAGATGGTGTGTAAGAGATGCAGGAAGGAGGGGGAGGGGAGGTGCAGAAGCTGAAACGCGGAGATGGAGTGGAAAGATAAATATTTTCGGCGTGAAATGCGAGTTGGGATTGTTGCTCGCTGTGTTTGGTGGAGCCAGAAAGTGCGTAGATGATACCGGATGGCGAGAATGGCTAGGAGGGTGCCGCGCAAGACGCTGGGTGGGGCTGTCGAGGGGAAGATTTGGGAGAGAGTAGACAGGGGCGGAATAGAGACCGTAAGGAGGAAGAAGTGGAAGAATACACATATGCGATAAAGGTACAAGTGGGATACACGCGAGTGTAATTTTTACCACGCAATAAAATATTCGCCAGGCATGTGCATTTTTCTCGACTACCGTTATTCCTTCAGATGTTTCACAAGAATTGTAAACTGTATTTTCATTTCTATATTCTTGTTACTACGACAACTTAAGTACTGAGAAAAGACGTTTTGCAGGCATACATATAAAACATCAAATAAAAACGAGAGTCTGAGTTTCTATAGCCCGCCTGTTGCCGCTCAATTGTACTCGACTTATCGAGTAGAAATAATCCAAATTTTACTTAACTGGTTAGGAAAGAATATACATGCAAAAAGAAGAATAAATAATGAAAAACGTGGTGATTATAATGCATTACCGATAAGTCCACTTTGTCAACATCGATTTATTCTTTTGTTTACGACAGGAAATAGTGCATTGCAAAATCTAGACTTGATAGAAGTAATTTGTCAGTCAAAATAATACTCTCACCTTAGTGATCATAAACTGTAGATTTCTTTTGATAGCGAAAGGTAAATCTAGCTTCATATTAAACCCCACTGTGCGTTTGAAATAAATTGAGAGGATGAGGGCAGGTTCTTTAGCTGATCTATTTATCTTTTGAGGTAAATATCAGGTCATAATTAAACACCCGTCGAAATGCAACTTGAGGTAAATAATAGATAAGAAACCAAACTCTATTCATCAATCGATTGCAACACCCTGTGGAATACAAAGCAGTTTGAAAGTGAAATTTAAAAATCATTTACTTTTCACCACAAAGCACATGAACCTTGATTCCGAATCAAATTAATGCCAGGAAAATCTGAGTTCTATTCAGTTTATTTAGATGCAAAATAAGATGCCTGGAGATGACTAGGCTATACCTGTGATAATCGCAGCCGAGGAGTCGCTAATACAGACGATCTTTGAGAAAAATAGAGCTGATGAACACCGCGTGGCAGAGACCTGCTCTCCATATAATATAAAGAAGAAATACAAATAGCTTCCGGTGAGAATTTACGGCACCCCCTACGTTACTCTTAAATTGTACGTGATACAACGGATTTAAAAGCGAGAATAATGAATACCGAGACATTCCGCCTTCTGGGGAATTCGAAACCCAAAATTGCGGACGGAGATACAAAACATTTTGGTCCCGCAGAGAGGACTCCTATTCCCAAAATATGGATACACCGGGGAGAAGAAAATAGATGGCTGGGAGAAGAGATGTAGGGGGAGGGAGAGAGACGGAGGAAGTGCAAGGGAAGGGTGCGAAGGATTGAAGAAGAAGAGGCGGCCGAGGAGAAGTTGGGAGGAAAAGAACAAGGTGGAAGAAGAGCATTGCCGCGCGCATGGAGGAAGGAAGCGAGCGGGAGTGTTAGGGTGGTGTCTCTTCCCACTAAGTTGTGTTTCGAGAAAATGGAAGAAGGACATAAATATGAAGGGAAAGGAGGCGGGCGGGTGGTTTGGTTGGTGGGTGGGCATCACGGAGAAGGAGGCGGAGAGGAGGAGGGAAGTATAAGAGGGAGGCGGACAAGGCAAGCAAGATGTAGTGCCGCGTGGTGCGGGGGGAGAGGCGAAGCAGGGGCTGGATGGGAGAACGGGGGGTCGAGGAGGGAAGTGTGGGGGGAGTTGGGACAGAAGGGAAAGGAGGGAGTTCGAAAGAACCGCCCCGCGTGAGTAATGCCCCCTTTGTGGGGTGCGGACAGGCTTAAAGGCAGTCGTTCATACTCGCGGGGGAAGTATATTACTTCTGTGAAAGCGAGAGACTTCTCCGCTCTTAAGAAATCCACATTTTTATATTTTTGTTCCCACTTATTGATACGATAAATCTTTATTTATTTGATGAAGCCAAAGAGAAACTTGCGGGTGGGAGGGGAGGTTGATATATATATAAGCCGGATCGGTCGCAAAGTAATGGAGGGAAGAAGTTGTCATTGGTTGGAATAATATATAAATTACCTATCATGGATTTTTCAAGTTTCTCATTGTTAATTGGTGGTCTTTCCAAATCCTGGAAACGGTTTTGGGAATTACGAATCACTTACTTGTATCATTACCTTGCCCCAAATGACTGGATGTTCGTGCGCTAAGAGCCATTTCATTTGTAAGCACGAGACTGCGAGAGTCCCTCTGAATAAGAAATTGAGAACGTCGTGAAAGAAAGGCTAAGGCAAATGTTTCTTGAGAGAAATATTAGGCATCAGTTGCTTTCTGAAACATCAATGTATCGATAAAAATTCAACTCATTTAGATGTTTATCAATGGAATAAAAATGAAATTACTAGTTCTTTCATTATAAATTTTTCTCTTAGAGCCATTTGTAAACTCGAAATATCAATAAATTGCGGAACGGTTATGAGATATAATGCTTATATTCACAGAAGTTGAATTAGCATTCATTGATATCAAAGTCAAATGTTTCTATACACATTAAAATCCACTCCACCTGAAGAAATTGAAAAATAGACGATGAAATACGTAAATCGATAAAAATAAATTAAGACTACTCGACGAAAACAGAGAACTGACTTTCAAAAGCTTTACCAAGTAATTATTATGTCTGTGATAAAATTTTTAATCCAGTTTAGTAAGGATGGTAGTTCGAAATATAAAAGTTCGAAGACATATTATTTAATGCAACACGATTGTCAATTGTGGGTTGTTTTATTCTAAACATTTGATATACAAAACTAAACGCAGTAAATAGAAAATGTAACCAAGGGCCCCCTTTAAATTCAGATAAGTGCCAAAAATACGTTGAAATAATCTAAAAGTGCTTACAAGTAGAGTGACCTTTTTAATTTTACTAAAGCCGTAGAGTGAATTCAATTTTTAGCAAAGAAGGAATCGAAAGTAGATTTTAATACGAGGATATTTATTGCCACTTATTGCGAACGAAAAAAACTTGTTGGTTCATTAAAATCAATGCAGCAATATTTATGGCCCCATAAAAATACCTCGAGGACAGATGAACACTGAAACTGAATTTCACAGTTTTTTTACTCCGAGGAAGCACCGCTAAAAATGAATTAAAAAAGAAATGAGACGGATAAAAAGAGAACTAAAGGTAGATAAAAAAGGAAACTGCAGTGGAAAAACGTTGCTGAAATGGAAATATAACTTGGGAGAGATATTATAAATGGAGGGAATGTATTATCTGCTTAACAGGAGTTATCGAAATATTCATCACCGAACATGTTCCGAAAATAATGAAAATGAAAAGGATATCTATTTCGAGAACAAAAGCATATCCCATCTCTTCATCAGTTACGTGAGATCATATTTTTAATAGACCGCTGCCCTAGATACGACTTTACAAGAAGGCCTTGAAATTCTGCTTCGGGATGTGTTAAATTCACACTGATATTCGTGCAAAAATAAAGTGCCCCATCACCAGAAGGAAAGTAATTCCGCCCCACGATTTTATACACACCTGCTTCATGGGTTACCAAACATTTTTCTTGAATATAATTAACGAAGATTATTCTAAACACCAAAGTTTGTCCCTAAATAGGATGTGCTGCCATAAAAAACAGATGATAGCATGTGAGAAGTCTTAATTAAACGATGTTTTACTATTCAGGTATAAAATATAGCCATTAAATATTATCTATCCAACGAAAAATTGGAAAACAGTTCATCTCTATTACTCTGGCTTTGGTAAAGTCACCGAGCTTTAAAAATAGTAAAAAATGGTATTTCAATTCAGCTCTACTATTCAGTTGTACCAAATAATTTTATTTCACTTGGACACTGGAATATCGATGTGGCAAGAGCATTACATCGGACATGTTTTACTCAAATGTAACAATAGGGTTTGTCTTATCAAAATATCTATAAATATATTTATGGATTCTAGACGACAGTTAGCATACAGAGTGAAATAGATTAATTTAAGTAGCAGAAACACTTTCGCATTAATGATGTACATAGATCGCAATTCACTTTGATGACAATATTCTTCAATTTACAAAATAGATAAAATAAAACTCCGCGGAATGAACTTTTTGGTAGACGAAAAAGTGACCACCTTGAAATCTTATTGGCATCCCTAAAGATAGATTTTATTTTGTAGCATAATATAAATATGAAAAACTCTAATTAATTAAATCCAAATAATAAATAAAATTTATAATGTGATCAGTAAAATGTTTTGAGGTTCCCGTGGGCGTGCTAACGGCGAACGAATATTTGGCCGCTTAATTGTTGCTGGCGCCTCTGAAAACATTAATCGCAGGTGGCGATAAATAAAATCCATTGAATTTAAATCTCCCCTTCTCACACTCCCTCCCTTTTCAGTCTGGGACTGAACCCAGTCATGCAATATGGGAAATAAACACTATCTCCGAATCTCTCGCATGGAATGGAAGGATGTTAAGTAGACACGGGGGCGAGAGAGAGGAAGTCCGGGCGGAGGTGTGGGAGGAGTAGTAGCAGAGCCGAGGAGAGGGACGGGAAGGGAGAGGACGAGGCCGGAGAGTGGGGAGGAAGGGGTGGGGGCGTGGGCCTTAGAATTTGAAAAGTAGCCAGGGATTGCGGTGAGGAGAAGGGAAGCGGTTCAGAGGCATCGTTTCAACTGCGGAGGGCCACACGGTGGTAGGATATTCCTTTTGGCATTTGAGGACTCCGTAGGCAGTGGGTGGGAAGGGCGGCGGAGATAGGAGAGAGAACAGAGGTGGGGGGGGAGAATTTTGTTGATAGTCCCCGTCCGAAAAAGTGGGTGGGGTCCTTAACACACGCAACTCCACCTCCACTACCTTCCAATACCGTCCGACATCCCCTCTTCCTCATCCCCTTTCCTTTCCTAATATCTCCTCCCTTCTCCTTTCCCGATGCCGTAAAATTCATTCCCCCTTACACCTTCCACACAAATACACCGACCACACGCTCTCCAACCACAGAATTCCATCCCTACCGCCTTCGATTCTCACGTTAGCACTTAACATCAAGATCCCTCCAACTACACTCCTCACGTTAACACCAACCCCCTCCAGGCCTCTCTCTGGCTCCCTCACCTGCTCCCAAACCGTTCATGGTAGTAGGGGGGAAGACAGGAGTCCCCCCTCCAAAAATTGCCCAAAAACCTTGGCATCCGTACTGCCCGCCCACAGGTTCCTCCAATGCCACGCGCACCTTTACGGGCCAGCACTCCCCTCACGGTGTGGCTAGCACATGATGGAGGAAGGGTGAGAAAAATGACCGAGGGCCTGGTGACTGGAAAAGGAAAGCCTCGGCGGAATTAACGGCCGATATCAAGATCATTGGATGATGAATGAAACGGGCCGGAAGTCAATAGCTGATGTTTAATGTTGTTCGGGGTTGAAGGGTTTTGTAATTTGTTCAGAGAGCGCGAGGGTATTGCCACGAGAGACAGGCTCAGGTAAAAAAAATCATATTACTTCAAATGTGACAGCTTTTAATGGCACACGTTTAAATTGCTTGGGCCAACGAAGTATGACCAAGGCTTTAAGAGAGGTCAACTAGTCTGTGCCAGGAAGATAACGCTGGGGTTATAAAGCATGGGAACCAGTAGAGGAATTGAGGCTAGAAAGGCAACGAAAAATTGGAACACTCAACTTTTGAACCGCTGTGTTGTGTCATTAATGAGAGTCCCAATAATCAACTTACTATTAAAAATTGGACTGAACAAAGCGCTGTATCATAATTTTTTATGGTGGTTAAGGGTAAATAAATAACAGATACAGAAAGTAGAAGCGAAAAAAATGAACATGTTTCTAGAGGATGATTATAAAGAGCCAATTGATACACTTAATAACTGAATAGGTATTACGAACAGTTAGAGGAGTCTAAGGAATATTTTAAGAACGGATAATATTATAGGGTACAAGTTTATGCATAAAAATGGCAGGAGACGGTTCAAGAAAAAAATCTGACCCGAAAGAACTACACAAGAGGAAAATGCTGGAAGAGATAATTAAAACGAACAATTGTGCAAGTGTAAGCCAAAAATTTATGGACATAAAGAGGTGATTCGATGGAAGAGTTAGTTGAATTAAAAAATCTTAGAAATAATCAGTGTTGATGACAAAATATATTAGGTGATTGGTAGACCTTGGTCATCACATCAATACGTTCCTAATCCTTAGGATAGGAAGACACCTCAAAGTATAGTTAAATGTTACATCTCATTAAAAATAAATTATGTTTTTTTTAGTATCTTAAGTACCTAATTAGAAAGAACAGTATTTACTGATATCAAACGTTCTATATCAGTGATATATTTCGAAAATTACAAAATAGCAACAAATTATTTGAGGCAATTGAAGCAAATTCTATAGGGGTAGATCAACATATACTTCACACATTCCATTTGAAAAGTTGCTAAGTTTTCCTACCGCTAGCTTTCGCACAAACGAACTGTGGCTGGGCATAAAATTCAAATCTCTATCTCATTTAAATCTCATATTCACTCTCACTCAAATCTCAATCTCATTTAAATCTCACAATCACTCTCATTCAAATCTCAATCTCATTCAAATCTCTAAAATGTGTATAGACCCTGAATAATGATGTGATTTCGGTTTGAATGATTTAAATTACGCTATGAAGCTGATTTAAGGTTAATTGTAATAAGTTTCCAAGTTACTGCATTATTCTGAAGCAACCAACAGAACATTTTTCCCAAATAAAAAGAAATATGACCATTATGTCGGGCATACCTTATGACTGCAGTAAATGTGCATATTGGGGTAACAAATTACAATCCAGAGAGCATAGAAATAACGAGGTCAGCGAAGATTAAATAAAAGTAATTCGGATCTCAAAACCTTTGAATCTACTAAAGTATGAAATAAGAAGTTAGCACGCGATAAAAATGTAAGTGAGAAATTTTTCAGTCACTCACAGTTATCGTGCGAGGTATATTTGGAGAATAGAAACTTGTTAGGAAAAGGGCACAGACGGTGAAGCAAGGATATATGAAGGTTGGGGCGGAGGCAGCACAGGAATAAGAGGGGTAGGGAGGGATTTTTTGACGTGAAATGTATAACAAACGAGGGGAGGTAGGGACAGAAGGAGAAGCAGAGGTGTGATGGTAAAGAGGTGCTGGGTAGGATAGTTAAGGTGGAGTGAAGCATGGGGTGAAGAGGACACGGGAGGCTTATGGTGAGAATTGGCGAAGAAAACTCGAGGGCAAGGGATGATGCGGCATGCAACGGGAGGTCAAGGGGAAAGCGACAAGAGAGGGTGGGTGAAGGAGGGAGGGAGGGAGGCGAAGAAGATTGGTTAGGAAGGCATTGCGTGCCGAGATTGAAGTGCGATGCGCCACGGATAAGCGGGAAGAGGGAATTGCAGGATAAGATGGGAAGGAAGTGTTTGGCAGCGGGGGATGGAAGTGGGGAATGGGATGTGGACGAGGAGGGAAGGGGATTGAGGAAAAGTTTCGGGAGGGGGCGAGGGAGAGGAACCTTTCTTATGCAGTGAGATCACTCTGCCCGATACGTGTATAAAAATGGAAAAGTGCGCCAAAGTTAAAACATCTGCGGCACATGTTTAGGGATCATGTGATCTTGGAATTTATTATTCATGTTTCCCTATTCTGCCCAGAATGTACTTCGTTGAGTTCACGAAGAGGTATCCATCATTGTACTCCTGTCAGCTACATTTTTTCTGGAGATATTGAATGGAATTGATATTGGGGTGGCACCGATCTAATACCAATCGGTGTCAAGGTGGGGGGCCTAAATTATTTGAGTTAGTCGTTGAAGCAACTACATGGAAAACACTCAAATTCTGCTGTTATATGCGTTATCAAACATAAAAGATAATCGAGAATAACACAATATTAATATGAAGATGGTACGTTTGGCAGAACTGATGATCAGCGCACATAAAATAATATGAAGAAGACATTGAATAACCGCAGCAAGTTTGTCATTGTAAGTAATTACTGAACAAAAGTTAACGGGAAATAAATTTTACAGATGAAAAATTCTCCAGATTAGTTATGATCGTATTTACACCGAGAATATTTTTTAAAAATCATCCATGGAGAACAAAAACTACGTAATTTTCCTGAAAAACCTTTAAGCAGCTAACATTGCAGTAACTTGTATGAAAAGGATATAAATACGATTTAAGTATGCGAAAAACTATTGCAATATTAAACACTTTCGGACCTTTCTTCATATTCTTAAAACTCATTTCACATATATTTAAAAAATGCAAATGTGGCTATGCGATGTATACTGAAATCCAGGTGCAAGGCAAGTAATGGTTTCAGTTGTAGTATTTATTTAAAACAATAGCCTTAAAAATATGAAAGATATATTAATATGTAAAATTTTTACTAAATTAGAGAAAAAATAATTCCTCAGAGAGATAATATGCTATACACTCGGAAAATAGAGAAAATTAAATAATGTAGAGAGAATAATAAATCCCCTCTGGTACCTACTTCACCGATGAATGAGCGTTATGAATACAATGATAGTACCCAATGCATATCATGCACTCAGAGGAGTGTTAAATGTTATAAGAATGCGAAAGAAAAATAGTATTATCTGGCAAACTATTTTTATAGATTAAAGATAAGAAGATAAGACTTAAATCACTCCCAGAAAATCCGGAAAAGTGATAACAGGAGAAACATCCTTTGATGTAATAATGAAAATAGATATCCCAGCATAACTTGAGACATTTACTTCAAATAAAATAACTTTAAAAATTCGCTGGAAAGAAAATATCTCCTGTGGACAGATATAACACATTTAGCGCTGTATTAAGCAACCAAACTTTACATAAAAGTTAAACATTTGGCATGTGCACATGCTGTGACCGCATGAAATGATCCTTCACCATTAACCGTTTGCGAGACAATATGAATTTATCTCGTATTTCTCGAACTCTAAACAACTAGCTACTGTGAATTCACATTTTTACACACATCGATGCATTGTCAATGTCATTTGGCTGGGATTAAATTAGATAAAAATTATTTTTAATGGCGCTGTTTCTGCTTTAAAACAAATATATTTCACAATTTATCAACTAGAAATTTATCAAAAACCTTAAAATGACTATGAACTCTATACTGCTAGAAAAATCTACAATCCATCGGGTCATAAAAATCCCGGAGGTGGCGGGATTTTACTGAGATCGAGCCCAACTTGAGGTACTTTCCGGAGAGCACTTGAAGGGAGTTAGCCGCCCCTCGAATGGGACGTAATACTGAGGAACCCTTGACGCCTATCGTTACGTGAAGACTAATGCCGATACCGGGTTTCCTTCCTTCATCCAATAACATCCTGCTCCTACCAAATAACCCACATAGCCCTAATGGCGCAAATGACCTTGGCTGTTGGTCGCCTCCCATAGCAGCTAATGCTTTCGGAAAATAGCATTTATGGCCCCTGCATTAAATAATAACTATTAATTCATGAGGAAATACTTGATGTGTACGAATATAAAATTGATACCCAAATAATGACACATATTTGTAATGGACTTATCTACTGGATTACCCATAAAATCATCTCCGAATTTCGTATTTCCTCCACGGCTTCCCTTCACCTCAACTTGGTGCACAGACTACGAACATTCGCTTCTCTATTAATATAAGAAATGATGGAAGGCTTCACGTAGCTGTTCATTAAAGTGACGTCTGAAATAAGGAAGTGTTGAGGATGTGGAGAGCGGAACTGGGGAGAAAACTTAAAAAAGGGAACGAGGCACAAGGATGAGAAATACGACGCAGCAGTTCGCCTCGGGAAGAGAGAGGAGAAAAGCAGCGCGAAGGGGGAAAGGAAGAGAATTACCCACGTTGGTAAGGGGCAGGGGGTCGCGGGAAGGGTTTGGGGGCAGAACGGGAGGAGAGGCGCGGAGAAGGGACGAAGGGAAAGCAGGGGGTGCCGAGGGAGTGAAGAAGAGAGGGAGTAGGTTATATGGACGTGAGAAAGAGAGCACTCCGAGGGAATCAATCCCCACTCCATGTTGGCCGCTTTGCTCCCGCAGGATGGTGGGAGGAGTGTGGGTGCAGCGCATAGGAGAGAGGGAAAATGGGAGGAGGTGGTGGACGGAGGGGGTTGGGTAGGACGGGTGGGCTCTCCGGTGGTCTGGCTTGCGGGGGAAGCGGGGGGAACGCCGGGCTGGGCGTGGCGCTCTCCGGGGTTTGAAAAATATGGGCCACGCTCCCCCTTCCCCGCCCGTATTTTCGTCCCCTCCCATTCCTCCTGAGCCGCTCCTCTCCTAGCCCCTCCGGCTTCCTCGCCCCCCGTTCCATCCCCTCACCGAAACACACCCTCGCACAAACACACAACCTTTTGCAACCTCACCTCACATCTCCTTCCACGCTCAAACCAACTCCAACAACTCCACTTCCTATCTCGCGCCAGTATATTCCCCTTCCCTCGCCAACTATACCACCACCACACGTCCACGTCTCCTCGTCCCCATTCTCAGTTCACCTCCTCGCTCACTCATAGGAAACCCACATCTACCTCCCACTCCCGATCCCTCTCTCTGGGCAACGCCCCTCACCTCTCTCCACTCCTTCCTCTTCTTCTTCCGCGGGGGGAGGGAGGGAAAGAAATAGAGAGGGAGAGGGAGGGAGGGAGAGAGAGAGAGAGAGAGAATTAGAGAATGGGAGTTGGAGGATTCGCAAGAAGGACTCACAGAGTCTCGGCGGCAGCAAGAAACGACAAGGGGGGCAGACTTGGCCTTGAATTTATATGCAATATATTATACTCACCCCCGCCACTCCGATAAGGCTCCTCCGAATCATACGATCGTTTTAATTGCCTGAATCCGGAATAATACACCTCGTAGTTATTTTTTGTCGCCGATGCGATTAATAGGATAGATACTCCCCATTTTTTGTAAATGCTATCTGCAAGTGCTTTATCGGTGGCGAATTGCAAGAAACATGTTTCCATTCATTGGTGGCCGTGAGAAATGTAACTACTGGTATACTCAGCTAATGGGTGGGTTTTAACAGAATTTTATTTCAATAACACGCCGTCAAAAATTGTTTTATAGCCAGAAAGACATATGATCCCTGCATTTGAAATTGACCGCAAAACACTTATTGATATGAGCTTTCTAATCACTGAGGTCAGGTACTAATTTTCCTGCGTGACTATGCCATCAACCGTGTATTTAAGCTCCATATCCGATGAGAATTGAGCAAATCTCCTTTTTCATTATGGATTTTGAATTAATCATAAAGAAAAAACAAGATATTCACATTTCCACAGCCGATGGAAAATTAATGTACATTCAATATGTGACTGTATCATTCTTTATAATCCCATGAGTTATAAAGAATTATTTAAATTAAATTCAATGATTAATTTCCATTTAATGTGCAATAGTAAATGTCAAAAAGTGTTGATAAATAATAGCAAGGACCTTACATACCTACATAAAAAACTCTATTTTAACATGCATCGAGAAAAATTGACGGAAACCAATTTAAATAACAAATGTTAAAGAAAGATGTATTAAACTAAACTTAAAGTTAAGGATAAAGTGTTTTTACGTTACAGGTACGTGACAGCTGGACCTATAAGGTATACCAATGCATTGGAGCATTAACGCTCTAAATATACACTATTTTTCTTAAGATGAATTTATTTACAACCACTTATGCAAAACTTCCTAATGCTACAAAAATAATTGTATTGAGATCAAAAGCTTGATATCAAAAATGTTCCAAATTTAGTTTACCCTGTAATTCTTCGAGATATCTATTTTAATTCGATTATGTTCACCAGGCATATTTTTAATGAAATATTAGCCAATAAATTTGAAAAAAAATGTCCCTATGATATCACCTGAAGGTTCCGGGAAAACGTTATCTTAGACGAACTGTACTCTTTCCATGATACACCAATCCACCATAAGGCTGAATTTCAAAAATATATCTTTACTTGATCCTACAGAACCGAAAAATGTAAATTTTTATCCTCCGCTCTTCTAAGGTTGTAATCCAAAACGCTATCAAATGATCCTCCCACACCTCTTTGTTCACAGAATTTGGAATTTTCTCCAGCTCCAATAAAGGCTTCGAAGTCAAATCTACGTAAAAACTCATAACCTATATATTGGAGTGGCTGTAGACCAAGCCGTGCCTTTTTCACTAAACGAACGCAATCTGAAACAGTGTAGCCCACATTTTATAACATACCCACTCTTTTTCATTCCGTCCAGAAAATTTTTCACGGCCCGTGAGCTCTTTGGATTAAGCATAGAATAGGACTCTCCATGCAAGGACTTCAGAAATTGGAAATAATGTGGTAGTGACGAATGGTTGACGGCGACAAAGACATATCATGGGTAAGATGTGGTAAGGAGAAGAGAGTGATGGATGTGGAGAAAGCGAGAAAAAGGTGGACCAGAGGAAGGAAAGATAGGACAAGATTGATCGAGAGGGGGAAGATGGGATATGAGGGAAGAGAAATAAGGAATGGAAGTGGAGAAAAGATAAGGCCAATGTGGAGGGAATGAATTTTAGACGAACTTACATACGAAAATAATAGAAGAGAGATGAAAATGAATAGGTGGTATGGAGGGGATGAAATACCAATGACCTTGCATATAAAAAGAAAAAAAGAAAGATGAAAATGAATAGGTAGAATGGTTGGGTAAGAATAAGGTTTGGAGAAACCGATAAACATCGCGAATAAGTAACGGCAATAATCCTTCATCTAAAAAAATCTAATTAAATGAATTTTATATAAGGCGCTCTTAATCCAAATATTACCTAGAGATATTACTGCGACTGCTTCACTTTAAATAAAACGAAGATGAAAAATGTTCGCACAGGGGGAGAGGGTATGGGGATATAAACATCGCGAATAAGTCACGGCAATAATCCATCATCTAAAAAAATCTAATTAAATCAATTTTCTATAAGGCGCTCTTAATCCAAATATTACCTAGAGATATTACTGCGACTGCTTCACTTTAAATAAAACGAAGATGAAAAATGTTCGAACAAGGGGAGAGGGTATGGGGATGATCAGTGGACACCTCCTTTCCCTCCCATCATCCAACTCCTCCCGTCTCAGGATAGAATTTCGACCAACTATGTGGATGAAACGTTATAGTCCTTACCACTCAAAATTGACTCTGGATTCGCCCCCAATGGTTGCCGCACAAACAAAAAGGATTGTCAATTGCTGATTCCCGCCAATGGCTCGAATATAACTTACCTGAAAGAAAAGTAAACAATATATAAATACAGGCTGAGTTATAATGGTCACTCAATTATGAATTCTATAATTTATGATTTTTAAACAAGTCAAGGAGAAAAAAATTGATTTTATAAAAAAATAATTATCGCTTTAACCAACATTTTAGTATATAATTCCTTGTCTCAAATTAATAGATAAGGAACCTTTTGAAAAATTCTTACTGAACATTGGAAAAATGGCAGTTGGATTTATACAAATTCGAAATATTCATACTGAATTAATTAAATTTAAATATATATTCATCGTTCACGTCAAATTTTTGAAGCCTACATTACAATCTTTCAGAGCTAATATCTCTATAGATATATGGGAAAATAAAAGACTCACGGAGTGCATATCCACAACGTAAATTTGGAAAGGAGAAATGAGTACCGTTTTTACAAGCCTACTATTATAGTCAAAAGAGGAATTAGGATACGATACTGAGACCGTTATTCGGTGGTATGGAATGGTAAAGTGGGGTCAAACAGTAACTTAGGTCAGAAATAATGGATTATAATGGCTAATAAACTAATAAAGTCTTACCTAAGGGTAATTTCAACGAGCTATGATAACATTAGTTTGGGCTCAATAAAAATTTGTGAAGGATAATACCCAAATGGTAATGAAGTTTTTCGCAAAATTACACGTTAAATGGGAAAAAACAGAACATAGGATGTACACTACATTCATAAATAAATACAAACATATGTCATGCATGACATACATACTTTCTGTGTAGTTAGAGTCTCCCCAAAGTTTAAATTATTGATCACTTCAAAAATTTTAAAATAATCCATCCTATTTTTTACTTATTGTTAAGCGACGCTGCTATTTACAGATATAATTATGAATTTAAACCAATTTATAAATAAATTCCACATTCCACTCCTATTTGGAGTCACACGCACAAGCGTATACACACACATAGGTATACAAATTTTGAGTTGGAACTTAATAATTATTGCTGTCTAAATCAATTAATAAACATTCATTCTCGAGTAGAAAATCCTGGTTTGTATCATATATATAATATATTGCAGTTGGAAACTAATATGCTTCTTGAAATACATCGTAAAAGACAAAATGGTATTAAATATAACATATAATATAAGCATGTGTTTAATTAGCACCACGACAAAACGCAGGATAGGAGTAGAAAGCCATCTAACAAAGATTAAGGAAAAGGGAAGTGGCAACCTGATCAGATTCTTTCTCAGACATGGTTAAATGATATCATCAAAGCCGACGTAGCAGAAGAGCTAGACAGGAAGCTTTGAATCAGACACGCGAAGAATGCAATGGCACAAGCCAAAGAGTCGGAGAAGTGACATTTGTAGGCCGAAGGAAGTTAAGGGATTAATGTACCAAACCAATCTTATTATAAAATAATAATAATAATAAGGAAAGGTGGTGAAGGAGTTTCCCCAATCACACCTTCCCTTTTTTTATTGCAGAAGCAAATACAAACGAATAGCATATAAAAAATATATAGCACGATATGTTGAGGGGGTTCCTGCTCACGCTTAATCCCCCTTTAGTATTCTGATATAATTAACATCAATTACACAACATGAGAAAGATATCAAATAAGATGACAGAATAGAATTAAATTACAAAAGTGATGCTGGACTCGAATTTAGTACAATTAGAGATAATTAGTTGTCGAAGGAATAAATATTATTTTATGATAACACTTCAGTTTACAAAGTCATACAGGAGTTTATGATCGTACACTAGGAAAAAATATTACTCGTTAACTTAAAAATAGCAATAACATATGATTTACTTATAAAATAAAACATACAATACAATTAATAATTCTATCAAACCTTATTATACCATTATCAAATACTATTGTAGCATTTTAAATAATTGGTTGCAGTTATGCTTAAGGCAAAATAGCACAATCTCACACATTTTGCTTTCCTTATAAGTCATGCTATGCCAAATTTCATGTCTGGGTTTTAAATACTGTAGGCACTCCTCTATTCTATGCTTAGCTGTGTCTTCTGTTAAGCAGGTACTACATAGATTAAATTATAAAATATAAGGAACTGTTACTAGTAACGTTGAGGCTGTTTAATATATGAATTACAAACTGGTACCCGTAGTAACTGAACCCGATCATGACGCCATTTAGAATTATGCGATGAAATTTACACGTTCCCTTGGATTGATCGTAATGGAATCTATAATGTCAAAACGGCATGGCATAGTGCGGGAATCTGAAGGGTGATGGCAACCGATCTATGCGTAGAGACGAGGGACAGCGGGAGTGAAAGAGAGATTATGAGCAAAATGGGGTGTGTGAATGGACGACGACGCTGAGAGGGGAGAGGATTTCGGGGGAGAATCCCTCACCCCGCCACCCACATCCCATCACACACATTCTCCCAATTCTGCCCTTTCCAACGACCTCCTCCCGGAATTCCCCTTATTCCAAGCCTTCTCACCACCCATCTCTCCTCCTGTTCGACGTTTCCGAGGGCCTCTGAGGAAAAGTGGTGGTATGAGAAGGGAAGGGGTGCATGAAAAATCAGGAAAGAGGGTGAGGTGAAACAAGGGCGATGGCTGAAAACGTCCCGAGTTAAAGGAGAGATGCAAGTTGAAACGCACACACAGCAACGCCGAATCCTCGAATGGGTGTGCATCTCAAATTTCTCGCGAATATCGATCCAAAAGAGAAGGAAAACATTTCATGAAAGTATGCCGGGGAAATACTTACGAGTGCTCGTATTCCAATACTACACTAAACATAAAAGGTAACTTCAAAGCACAAATATCGATCAGGATATTTTTTAACGTAATTACGTTTTCGTCTCCAAATATAAAAAAAGATCTCTCTGGGCACAATGTCTACCAAACAGTAAAATCCATTTCAAGTTCATTTTATAAATACATTTGGCATATATTTCTTTTATTGGCGTTCTTCTATTGCAAAGGAAAGGACAAGTGGCTTGAAACGATTTTTCTTAAATGGTGAAGCAATCTCGAAGTCTCTTTCATAGGCATCACATTAGTCATTAGTAGTAGTACTCCGTAGTAAGTACAGTCAGTAAACACTTAAATTCTTAGTAGTGCACTCAGGGAATACTTAAGTAATCTGCATTATTCAACATTAATGTCTTTCACACTGAATGTGAAATTGAGTTAGCAATAACATATCGGCCGTCGAATCAAAGAAAGAAAATCATTTCCTAAAATAAACCAATTTTCAGTATTGTAGACTGAATCACAGGCCTACAAGAGGGTTGCGTGTTTAAATGAAGACCTTAAGATGATGTAAAATTACACTCCAATTGGTCTTGTGTATAGTTTTAATGGGTAGAAGGTGATCGAGAAAATGTACGTAAGAGAAATGGGAGTGAAAATGAGGAGTAAATGGAAAAGAAATGGGGATCAAATTAGAAGAAAAAGGATGCATATGGATGCTGGACAGGGAAGCAGAGAGAAAGAAAGGACGATCTCGTTTTCTCCCTTTCCTTCTTGTCAAATATCTACGAGTTCCGAAATTCCAAAGGTCTTCCTTCCTTCATTTCACTTGTCTATTAATTCTGCTTAGGCCTCTATGGGTAGAAAGGGTCCTCGGGAGGTAAGATGGAGAAAGAGAAATTAAATTCTTAAAAAATAAAAGGGAAACGGAATAAATAGTATCCGGAAGTGGTTAGTCGTTTGAATTCAACTCACGTTTCCATTGTTTTGCAGTCTCTTTAAGTAAGAAGTCAGTGCAACAGACACTCCCATTAAAAAAAAGATCTTCCCGAAAAGTAAATATATTTCATTGCTCTTTGAAACGCCTATAGCTTGCCTGAGATTTGGAAAATTTCACGAATTCATATGCGAAACTGTGTGCTACATAAACTATAGCCTTCACATGCATGCATATATTCTGATGTATGAACAACAAACATATTGATGACAATTTCCGTGATCTTTTTCTAAGTGAAACATTTTTTAGTCATTATGTATTACTGAACTGCTTAGAAAGACATTCAGCGTTTTCATCTCAAGTCCCAACAAGGTTGATTATATGAGCTTTCACATTATGACTAGAGTAGAAGTGTTCCCTTTACGACTTAAGAGATGATTGCATATGTGATACACATCATGAGTGTTTACAAGTACTCGATTCATGAGAGGAACTGCTCCCAGAATACTTAAACACCGTGATCCCTGCACTGAATGCAAGCATATTTGAGAGGCTTAGACACAACGTCGCAGAACCGTAAGTCATTGGAAAATAAACAGCTTTCTTGTTTTAATGACTTGAGAAGGAATTGCGACGAGCTATCATTCAGAATCTCCATTGTTTGGTTTTTGTTCTTTGCTTATAAAATCCTATTGCATTATTTAGTGCCTACCATTAGAACTTAGCCCGGCGCATCGAATTAACTGAATTAAATTCATCATGATTATGCGAGAAAAGTCTCTTAACCATAGGTTTTCGAATACATCAATAATGTTACTGATACTAATATAGTAGTGACCAATGATGTTGGCAAGGTGACGGAAATCTACCAGAAATGATATTTAATGACTCATAAGTATATTTACGGCGGAGAGCAATGAATTAAATTTAGCAGAGTCAGTAATATATCTGTATAAATAACTAATTATCCACCTAACACTTCTCAAATATTTAATTTATAAAAATTACCTGAACACTTTAATAAAATAGATTACATATGAGTATTCTCCACGTCCGTGTATTATAAAATTTTCTGCAAAATGAAAAATCTTACTGAGAAGAAAACCCTGATATTCCCGATGACGGTTTATTGATACCTCAAAAAAGATAAAACACAGCCCAAACTTCAGCACTAATTTATTTTATTCCACGAATAACTGTCAAATAGGAGGTATACCTAATAATGTATTTTATTATTCCGAACTCTCTCCACATGATGAAGAACTCACATGTTCACGCATTAGTTCGGGGACCTCAATTTTTTCAGCTACTTAAGGTAGACGGCTAAAACGAAGCAAAACGGGAGTCGTTTTTGGACGTGGTAATATTTAAAAAGATTGAGACACCATCAATTTCATCGTGGATGCACAAAGAGCAGCTTTAATCAAAAGATTACGACAGCTCAGCGGCTGGATGAATATTTAATCCCCAAACAACAGAATACGCCAGACCTTCCAGCTATCCTAACTCCATCACTCCCTCTCATTCTTACGTGACCAGATACTTCAGCTTCGTCTCATCGCCTGACAACGCCAAACGGGGCTCTTCATTATTTCAGCCATCTATGGTTTAAACTCGAAAACCCTTTCCATTACCAACCTATCCCGAATACTTCGAGGCGACCACGAAACCCTTTACCATCCTTCCTTCCCCTCCACCTCCCTTCCGCAACATCCTCTCCCCACTCGCGCTCTCCTTAAAGGAATATTTAAGCCACCCTTGAGCCCTCAAACATCTCCCTGGAGACGGTCCCCACGTAGAAACTCATCTTCCCACTCTCACCGAACCACACCTTAAACCTCTCCGGCACTCCCACATACCCACCTCCCCGACAATCATCCTCCGTCTCCCGCTCCACTCCGTACCTCACCCTCAAGACCAATCTCTTCACACCTTTTGCGCTCATCCAATCAACACTCAGGGTAAGGAGAGAGAGTCTGGTGAGCTGTGTGTCTGTGCGCGTGCGATAGAAGGAGAGAGAATTGAGGGTAGGAGAATAAAAAGATTGCCTATCCCAAGACGACCACTACGAACCTCCCCTTTTCCCTTCCCAACCCTCGTCACTGAATTTTCCCACCACTGAAGGGCCAATTTTCTTTTAAAGTTCCGTCGACCTCTTCCTTCGTCCTACGGTCCTCGTGCTCTCGCAACGTCCCAATTTCTTCTCTGCGTATGCGCCTCAACTCATTCGCATTTAATTTCTTCGGATATCACCCCCGATCGAGCTCGCCGTCCGCGTCTCACCATCCCATGCCGCGCACGAAAGTCGGCGTTTCGTCTTCCTCGCCATAAACCACCCCGTCAATCCGCCATTCTGACGAGTATTTCCCCCGTTTCCTCCTATTTCTTTTCCCACAATACATATTCCAAATACCCTCCATCCCATTCGCACCCTGTGATCATCCGGTCTTCCAGGTTCAGCTGTCACTCGACCATAGCAGGATCATTCTGGTTTAAATAGAACCCCACGGGTCTCGTCCCGATTAAATACAATAGTTTAGTTGCTCGGAGATTGTTTATTGCTTGCAATAAAGAAAATAATCAAGTGAAAAAGACAATAGGCTGCAGTAATACGGAGGTGCATGATTCAATCCTTAAAGAAAATACAGATGACGCAACGATATTTTTTCATGATTCAGATTCGATAGAAGAACATTTTACTGCATGTCAAATACCGTAATAATCAAAAACTTAAGGTTGAACAACTTTTTGAGGTCACATAATAAGAATTAGAATGGCGAAGAGGCTTTGTAACCGAAAGACCAACTATTAACGGAAAACTCTACCAGCAGAGACATAAGTAAGAATACGTTCAAAGTTTTATATGGAGTGCACTCCGGATGTGAGAAATCGACAATAGAAGCTGCTGAGAAAGAAAAATGGAGGCGAGAGAAATGTGGTGAAATAGAATAATCCTGAAAATAAAATATAAAGGCAGAGTATCAGTTAAATCAGTACTTCGAAGAGTGGGTGAGTATTGAAGCCTGTATAGAATCTAAGAAGATGAAAAGGAAAATTAGAAAGGAAAGTATATCCTGTCACGATATTTTACGATATCATAATTGAAGGAAATATTGAGGGAACCCAATGAAGAGGAAGTTCTAGGATGCACCACGAGAAGTGGGCTTTGGAAAATGTTGGTGAGAGGAACTATGAGGAAATTAACAAATTGACAGGGAACGGGACATTTCAGGGAGCAGCTTCGCACCAATCCTCGGTTTAGTCGCCCATTTTGATGACTTTGCATTTTACATTTTTACGTAGTAAGACAATTCACAGGATAATATCATCCAACATTTATGAAGAACCTTTGAAAATATTGGATGACATTGTTTCCACTCGTCAAAACTTTGGCTTGTGTTTTATTAATGATGTGAATCAAAAGCGTTCCAATTGTCTCAATTCGTCAATATCAGACTAGAATCGATCAAATTTTACTGTGGCGTCGGGTAGGTAGAGAGTGCTTTAATACTGACTAAATCAAACAATTAAGTGACCCAAATCATTTGAGTTCAAGTATATATCATCACATTATAGGGGATATATTCTATTGCCGTGCTACGAAGTTACCTCAATTTAAGTCCCCTGAAAAAACACCATTTTACCAAGAAAACTGTCAGGCAATACCCTTTCATTGTGTAAGCATACCACCCCGCCGCCGTCCTTTCCCCGTCTCCTTCCGCTTCCATTACCAAATGCAATTTTACCTTCGCCCCGACCATTTTTCGTCCCACCTGTGCACAGGTCAAAAAACCTAGTACCTATTTCAAAAGATTTTTTCACCTTTGCCAATGGGAATGCAGAAGAAAAACCGATTTAAAGGCAACTCAAAATCGATTTTCGGTCCCAACGATGCCGCCATTGTCACAAATTTTTCCCCGCAACAGCGGCCTGCATTCAGCGTCTCTGATATCACTCTTCTTGGCTCGACGAAAGTGGTATGGCCACCGAAATGTAAAACTACACATGTGCACTTTTTGTTTGTGACTGCTAAGTGTTTAATATGTACTGTGTTTCCGCTGCTCGACCCTCCAACAGTGTCTAAAAATTGGCTGGCACAGTCGTACCAAATACAAATAGAAAAAGGAATTAACTCACCTAAGAATTGAATTTTCGGTGGCACTAACAACTTATTCAGTGGAAGCAAGAAGTAGACTCAATGTGTGTGTGTGTGCATATATATATATATATATATATATATATATATATACATATATATATATATATATACATATATATATATATATACACATATACATATATACAGACTCAGTCTGACCTGAAGAAGGCCTCGGAGTAGGCCGAAAGCTTAAATCATCTACAGTGTGAGTGTCCTTTTACGTGTTATCTGTTTTATTCTGTGTTCTATTGTGCCGTCCAAAAGTTTTATATATATATATATATACAGACTCAGTCTGACCTGAAGAAGGCCTCGGAGTAGGCCGAAAGCTTAAATCATCTACAGTGTGAGTGTCCTTTTACGTGTTATCTGTTTTATTCTGTGTTCTATTGTGCCGTCCAAAAGTTTTATATATATATATGTGTGTGTGTGTGTGTGTGTGTGTGTATATGCATGGATGTATGTTTGTATGTCCAAAATATATAATTTACTTTACATAACCCATAAAGAGCTTAGGGTATCAATGATAAACATTCATTTGAACTGAGTGACGCAGTTACATTAGTTTGGAAATCAATACAAACTTATTCGCATGGCCCACTGTTTTCATAGAAGTGCGGCAACTGAGTTGATAAATTTTAACCTTTTCTGTGGGTTTCAAACACAACCTCTTTCCGTGGAATGAAAAAATATGAAAGTGATAGATGCGGAGATACACTAAAAAATTTACAATCCCGGTCCCAATTCTGAATCCATCTCTCCGAAATCGCTGCACCACACCTCTCCGCGTAATACACATTCCGTTACAACCCTGGGGAAGAATTTGGCGTGAGGTACTCGGTCACCGTTATCGCATCACAGGTCAAAAACTTGGGTTGGAATTGATGAGGATACTGATATACATATAGGTGGGCATGTCACCAATGCAGCAGATGTAAAAGATTTGGGGACGAAGTATAATCGTGAGAAATCTGTAAATATTCTAATCTATATTTTAGTAACTAATGAGATTCAGGATCTAAGGACGATTGTGCATCGTAAAATAGCAGCAAAATTGAGTCGCAGAACACGCATTTGAATATTACTTGAGAAAAAATTGAGTCTGGTGTTGTGAACATTACGAAAATAAAGCATTAAAAATCACTTTTAAGTACGTATCTGATAACGGCCAATGTAGTACAGAAAAAGGAAAAAATATTTTTTTAATTTAATGGTACTTCACGGAAGAAGGTCACCGTAAGCAAAAAAGCTTTGCAAACCACTGTAGGAAGTAGATATGAAACAGGGTGACAGGAAAAAAGAGGGTGGAAGAAGTAATAATAAAGACCGCAGAAGAAAGGTGTTAGTGGAAATTCTATGAAGGATCCAAGCATATAAACACGATATTAAAAGGCACTGGGATGCTCGCGGCTGCAATGAAAAGGAAAATTCTAGGGGTGGAGGACATTAGCCAATCAAACATAACAGTTAGAAATTGGACGACGAAAATATAAATTATATGCCAAGTTTTGAAGAGAAGAAACTTTGGACCGATGATTAAGCTGAGAAGAAGTGTTCCAGAAACATTATAGAGTAATAGTCTAATAGACCTGACTTAATATCCATCCTAAACGAAACACTGAACAATAAAATACCTATCTTAAACAAATAACTAATATTTCATTCCCACCCTATCTTTTACGTGAAATAAACATAGATTAAACAAATATATTCAGCATTTGAATGTCTTAAGCTGTCATACAAACTTGTTGTAATTAGTATTGAAATGTATTGTTAACAGAAATATATTTTCACCAAGTTTCTCACATTGTTTCTCCACTATTTTCCTACCTAAACTGTGCGTCGTCACATCAAATTACCTTAGCAGTAGTGAGCTTACATAATAATTGTTCCTACTCCAACCCTGTACGTTGGACTCTCCCCTCTTCAGCGTAATTCCATTGTCACATTCCCACATCTTATTTTCTTAGGCGTCCTTAAAAACATCCTCTTTCTATATTCTCTATTTTAACCATGAATCTTTATTATTTTCTTAATTTTATCCTCCTTTGTCCCCCCCGAGACAGAACGGGGCATTAATTCTTGAACACAAGCCATGTGTTCCCTATCTCACATGAAAATTGGGTTCTAAAACTTAAACTGTTCCTCATCTCGAAAGACAAACAACGCTACATAAAAGACAGCACATCAATTTGATTTAGTAATAATGAGGTTTCTGTAATTAGAATCATTGTTCAATTCTATTCGTGTGCATGTGCACATACACGTGTGTGTGTATATATATATATATAGACTAGTCTGACCTGAAGAAGGCCTATATATATATATATCTTTTGTGTTTTGGTTTCTGTGTTTGTTATGACTTATCAGTGAATTTACATTACACGTTTGTGGGTTTTCCAAAAAAGTGTATATATATATATATATATATATATATATAATCTTGAAAATGACGCACTCCGGCGACGCACAAACACACAAACACTAGGTTAATAAATATTAAACACACAGAAACATAAAAGAAGGACACTTACAGTAGATAGTTACGTTTCGACGGCACGGCCGTCGTCATCAGAATCCTGATGACGACGGTTGTGCCGTCGAAACGTAAATATCTACTGTAAGTGTCCTTCTTTTATGTTTCTGTGTGTTTAATATTTATTAACCTAGTGTTTGTATATATATATATACATACATATATACATATATAAAATAAAGAAACATAAATAGAGCCGAAGATTGGTTTAGTAGGTGATGGTAGAGTTCACCCAGGACTAAGCCCGAAGGAGTGTGAAAAATCACACATCAGGGTAGGGGGGCCAGTTCCTTTCCCGGTACAGGTTATGGTTTCCCAGGAAGATCACATAGCTTGGGTGGAGCTGCAGCTGCCCAGAGTGGCTTCCCCGGAAATCGAATCCGTGACCCTGCGATCACTAGTCCAATGCTCAACCCCCTATCGCGACCGCGACTCATATTATACGAGGGTCATCCTGAAAGTAGTACCCGTTCGTGCCGCATGAAGTGCTGACGACGCGAGTAGCCGCTGGACGAGGTCAGATAGCTTCAGTGGCTTGTCTGCCTTCTCTGAGCCAAGTTGCGTGACGCTAGCATTGCCTGTGTTGTTTCTGTGATTGTTTACAATGTTTAAAAAAATTGAGAACGCCGCCAGTTGTGAAGTGAGGGCAGTGATTAAATTCCTCAATGCAAGAAACGTTCGCCCATGTGATATTCATCGCCAATTAAAGGAGGTGTATGGAGACAATGTAATGGACGAGTCGTCTGTTCGGCGGTGGTGTCGCAACTTCAACATGGGGAGGGGGAACACACACGACGATGAGCGTTCGGGGAGACCGTCTGTCATTACAGACCAACTGGTGAGCTCAGTTGACGAATTCGTGAGGAACGATCGGCGCGTCACAATTGATGACATCCGTGAGCATTTTCCCAATGTTTCTCGAACAATTGTTCATGAAATCGTTAAACACCATCTGCATTATGCAAAAATTTGTGCAAGATGGGTCCCTCGCATGCTTACAAATGAGCACAAAACCAAGCGTATGGCTGCAGCACTGACGTTTTTGGGACGTTATTCTGATGAAGGAGACTCTTTCTTGACTCGCATAATTACTGGTGACGAAACATGGGTTTGTTATGCATCACCTGAGAGTAAACGACAGTCAATGGAGTGGCATCATGCTCATTCACCAAACAAACCAAAAAAATTCAAGACAGTTCTGTCCACCAGGAAACTCATGGCAACCATTTTCTGGGATCGACGAGGTGTATTGCTTATTGATTTTATGGCCCGTGGAGACACTATTAATGCCAATGCGTATTGTGAAACATTGAAGAAATTACGGCGGGCAATACAAAATCGGCGGCGAGGTCTATTGTCTACTGGTGTCATTCTCGTTCATGACAATGCCAGGCCTCATGCAGCTGGGATAACACAAAAACTTTTGCAGCAATTCAAATGGGAAACTTTCGACCATCCACCGTATAGCCCGGACTTGGCCCCTTCAGATTTTCATCTCTTTACAAAGCTTAAAGACTTTTTGGCAGGAAAAAGATTTGACAGCGATGAAGAGCTTAAAGAAGGAGTGACCCTGTATCTCAATGAGCTGGCGGCGAAGGACTATGCAGCAGGAATACAGAAACTTGTCACACGTTATGACAAATGCCTTAATTTGCTTGGAGATTATGTTGAGAAGTAGTAAAGTATCCTCTTTCAAATAAAATTTTTTATGTTTGTTAATATTTACTTTTGTGTCTTTATTTCACGAACGGGTACTACTTTCCGGATGACCCTCGTATATATATATATATATATATATATATACATTCCTCATATATTATATATACATATACATTATTCATATATTATATATACATATACAAATAAAAAGCTATGTGGTGAGGAGTTTCTGAAGGAATAAATCTTGTTCCCTTCATTAAATATTTCCCTCAAAATATATCAAATACATTTCCCATGTCTTACTTTAAAATTGTGCAATTGCATTCAATGAAGAGGTCTTAAAATTAATAAATATTTATGTAAGATATCCGAATCTCAAGAAGAGCAAAAGATTACCTTCTCCGCTTTTTAAGGACCATCATGAAATTTCGCCTCACGGAATTTCATGCATTCCAAAGCTATACCACCAATAATCTGGAAATACTTTTTGTGGTAAAATGGTACTTAACTTTAAGTACCTCATGAATGGCGTATTAGATAAAAATATTCTTGAAATCGCAAATATTTGTGTATTTAAGATTCCTACTTGGCAGTAATGAAGGTAACCATTGAGAGCACCCAAGCAAGAGTGAAAGAAATACTAAGTGATAGGGATTAGCAAAAAGAATCGAGGTCTACTAGAAAAATTTATTACGATGTTAATCCAAATCCTTTTTATTTTAAGGATGGAATTCGAACTATGCCGATTGCTGTACTACCTATAAGGCAGCACTTGCAGAGTGGATTCAATTCTCCTCATTCATCCAATATGGAGGAAAGTGCACACCGGAATTTTTGCGTTTCAGTCACTTACGAGTTCAACGATAGTTCTTTCACATTTTTTTAAACATAGCTTACTTCTCCTATCTTTCTAATCCGATCGGATCCTCCTCATCCTTACTCATATTTCTGCACTAACCTTGCGCCCGTTCTCATATCATCCACTCGATTGTTCATTTCTCCCCTTCCTCACTTTCCATTCCTTTCACTACTTGCCACTTCTGGCTCCGATAAGTTTTTCTTCACAATCCTCTATCCATTTCTTCTCATTTGCATCCTTCACGCAGCAGACTTTCTTTACACAAATATAAAATACGACCTTCGCTTTACTTGCGGGCAGTACGCGTGCTACAACGCACCAACCCAACGCGCGCATCGCTCTCTCTATTTCCGATTCATCGGCGAGGGCAGGAGAACACTTACTCGTGTTGACAGAACGTAGAATAAGAAACTCATAATTTATATACACAAACACAGACACACATACAGCTAAATGTATATGAATAAATATACACATAAATAGAAATATATTTATATATATATATGTATATATATACACACATACAAATATATAATTTATATATATATATATATATATATATATTTCTATATATATGCACACACAGGCATACATGTAACGTATACGCAAACATGCGTATAAGTACATGTATACAGAGGGGACGGAAGAGGTAAGGGATGGGTTTTGGTAAGTTAGATGAAGTAATCGTGGGAAAATTCGCAGTGGGATGGCAGGTGCGCGGGAGATGCAGGGTCGTTGTAAAAGTGCCTACCGGTATATATAAAATTCCATATTGAACGTTGTTGTTTTTTTCTTTCTACATCTCTCTCTCTCTTTCCCTCCCTCTTCTCTTACAAATACACACGTGCAAACACACTCACTCACTCTCCTCTCTCTCCTCCGCCCTATCAAAAATGCAGGAGAGGCGAAAAAAATACTATGCCGCTCGCACGCTTTTGCATCGCTGCGTGCGTCGCCCGGTGGATTTTATCTTTTCACCTTCAATGACGTTTGAAAATAATACAACGTTTTTACTGCAATACCAAGCGGTGACTCTGCTTCCAGAAACTCGAACAACGCACGCAAGTGCTGGAATGACTCCTGCGGCAATGTCTGCTAGACGAGTGATTTCGAGGTAAATGGTCGGAATATATTATTCGATGAGTTCTCAATGTATAACTAAAAGAATTAGAAAGGCTCTCAACAATGAATCAAATTAATAGAGAGGTTAATGCGATTTTCTCATGAGACCTATAGATGAGTTCTGCTTAATATAACGGTTATCGAGCGAAGATGAAAGGCTCCATTTTATTCTCCTGCCGGATATTTCATTTTCCAAAACCCTTTTTGGCATTCTAAGAGCATGAGATACTGGCTTAGATTTATATTTCCTCAATAGACCATTATAAAATGAAATAGCCTCTGTGTCATCACTCATATGAAATAATTATGGAGTTTAATTCACAGTTTCACCATTGTAACATTGGAATCAATCACTTTCTTGGCGCCGAAACAACGTGATGAACATTATACGTTTAAATCACCTTCACCCCACTCTTTATCCAGCCTCTATATTCTCGATACCGATTATAAAAATTATTCCAGTTTCAATTAAACATAAATAAAATAAAATTTGAATCCAAATGATCACTAAGGGCTATGGGATTATCTTTTAATACCTTGAGGTGAACAGAGTTTTGGAAATGTAGCGCCATCCCTATGAAGATATCAATTTCGGGGGGTCATACTATATAATAGGTTTATTTAAGTTAACTAGAATTACTGTCAACGGTAATGAATTAAACATGCACTAACATGAGATCCTTAACCCTTTCAACATTTTCTCTATAGCTATACCCGAGTTCTCTTCCAGCACAATCATCTCGACGTGAAGAACACAGTCTCACCTCCTCAGCCTCTCATAACCGATTCCTCATCCCACCCAGGACTAACATCCACCTCAATTTCTCCTAGGCTCTTGCAGGCCCATGTCCCTCTCCGCAATCCTTCCCCACACTAACCCACCTCGCCCCTTCCCTGGATATACTATAGCATCTTCGACCTTTCTCCCTCAATATTCATCTTTTATACTCCTCCGCTCCCCACATCCATCCGGCCAACGCTCGCTCAACCCCTCCCCTTCTTCTGCACCTCCTTCCTAAACCTTATTCTCTTCTCGGAGTCCACGTTCTTTGTGGAATCCCTTTTGATTGAGATCAGCCCAAGGCCCCGTGTCTTTCCGCCACCGGCACCACCGCCACCACCACCGCTCGACACCGCCTCTCTCCTTCTTCCTCCCTCTTGCTCTCCGGCGAAACGCAATTAGAAATTAAATGAGGCGTTAAGGGGAGTGGAGGCCAAGGGTAAGTGGGTGCGAGGGTGGTCGGTGGGAAGAGGTGCGGAGGCAGGCGAGGATATTGAGAGTTGTGTTATGTAGATATAGGAGGGCGTAAGAGGAGATGGTGAGAGTGTGGGAGGAGAAACAGGAGGATGATGACGAGAACGAAAGAAGGATGGGGAGAGGGCGAGAGATAAGGCACGGAGAAAGAAGGGGGAAGTAGAGCCTACGGGTCGGAGGCATTTGGGGGATGACGAGGATCAAGCCGCAGCGCAGGAGGGAAGGGACGCGGTTTGAAGAATCTCTTTCCCTTTCTGCTTTTCCTCCGGAGCAGGCGCTCAAAGGAACCGAAGGAGTTTTAGGGAGAAGTTTGGTGGAGTAGGAGGTGGTGGGTAGCAGAGAGAGGAAGAAAGAGGGGGAGAGCGGTTTAGGGGGAATTGAGCCCGGCGGATGAATTGATAAGCGAGGAGCACGTTCATTTCTGAGGGCTAAATAAAAAATCCAGAGCATTCAACGAGCGCTCGTTCATACGGCAAACGGCTGAGGGGAGGTTTCCAGCCCGTGCGAGACGGGGATGAATGGGAGGAATGTGTCACCAAATAATTCTTCCGCGATGTTTTTTTTTAATTTTAATTCCCGCGCGCCAAGCGTCAGCTCGGGGCTCGCTTAAAAATTGTTTTCTTAAAAGCGCTGCCAGTTTAACACACGTGACACCTTTGAATTGACAAGGTCAACTGACCACCTTTCACTTAACTGAGCTCCAATTATCCTTGAATGTGAAGTGGGGAGGACGGTGGGGTGTTGGAAGTACGTGAAGAAAGATATGGGCTCTTCAGTCATTTAATATTGATCAGGAATAGCCATGACTAATTCAGTAGGGAGAGAAAAGGTTTAATGAATGCAATTTTGGAAGGATTTCCACTGCATACCTTTACAGTTATTAACGAATTTTATAATTATTTACGTAATTTAGTACATAAAAACTATATTGGTTTTTACCTCTCCTGTCTGTCACTGCCATTCATACTCGAGCTTGGAAAACTGGATGTTAAACCACTAAAAATGACATTACCTACTTCTGTCTACATTTTTTCATCAAAATATGGCTAGCTATGAATAGCACATCAGTGTTTATGAGAGATTTTGCTAGATAAAATAACTTAAAATATTTATTCCATGCATTAACCGACTCTGCATCTCTGCGCAGACACACAACAAATTTAGACAATTTTATTCTTTTGTTGAAGTTATGTCTTTTACTTTCAGAAAAATGAAAACTTTTCGCCTAATAACAACAAAACCAAAGTCTAAGGGGTATTTTTACGATACTATTCCATTTCTCCATCTATTGAGAACACTATGGCGATATTTATTCTTTCGTTATAACATGAGGATATACCTGCTGAATGCCTGGAATTGGATGTATGCTGTAAGGAGGCGAGGGAAGTTGTTGGCAAAATTTCCTGTCATTACGGTAGTTATACGTTCGTTATTATACTCATTACTTCGCTTTCGTCCTCGTACCGTAATCCGAGGTATGTTTTATATAGTTTCTATTTTTTACGGCCATTTTAAATCAGAGAAATGATGTTCTTTTATTTACCAAAAATTCCACAGAAACATTGCCCCGCTTTCCTCGGAAAGCTCATTCCTCAGTCCCTCCCTTTCCAGGATAAATCACACGGAGTTTCTTGATGGCAATTTCAAGAGCTACAAATTTTGACGGGCTGAATTTATTAACAACAATATGGAACTGCTCACGTGGTAGAGTGCGGCCGCGTGGGAAGGGATTGGCTGGTGTTACTACAAGGAAATGGGAGGGAGGGACGGACGTTGGTGGGTTGGGAAGACTTTAAGGAGAGAGAGCAGAAGGCGGGGGAGAAAGAGTGGAAGTGCTAAGCGAAAGAATGAACACAATAGCAATAAATAGAGGGGCGCCTGGAAAATCCCAAGCGATGATGGAAGTTGGCTGTTAGGGAAAGAGGGAAAGGAATGAGTGGGCGAGAGGGTGGGTGGAGGGGGTGGGCTTCTGGTCTTCGGAAACTCATGGGTTGGGATGAGGTGGAATGACGGTGCCCTCTCTTGTCGACCCGTCGGTGCGTGGGCGGATGAGAGGTGGGATGGGTGAGGAAAGGTGCGAAGGGCGGAAGTGGTGAGGGAGGAGGGCAGGACGAAGGGAGGGGGTTTGCGGTAGAAAGACTGACGTGAGTGCAAAGAGATGGACAAAATACCGGCCACGCCCCGGGGGGCAGCAGTAGGGAAGGTATAAAGGGAAGAGGAGACGTATAAATGTTCGCGAGAGTGGTGTGGGTTCACGTGGGAGGGGAGGGCTGGAAATAAAGGGATTGAAGAGGGTTGGGGAGGAAAGATATGCGACGGTGGTGTGAAGGGTCGGGGTGGCTGGGAAGCGTCCTTTTCCTAGTTTAATGACGTCACGCACGCAACACGTCAAGGTGTCGATCACCAGCGAGGAAAGAAAACGACCTGACTGGACCCCTATTGTAAGGCATCGAAGACTATATATTCTCTATATATCTATCTCAATATGTATACATAAAAAGTAACAATCCACAGATCCGTCCTTTACCCTCCCCATTCACTTACCTACACTTGCTACCTTCCATGGCTTTCTGCTTCCTTCCGCTGATTCCCAATCCTCTTATTATTCCTTCCCATCCACCTCTTGTTCCATTCATCCTCCACTTCATCCATCTCCATATAATTACTTTTACTCTCACGCACCCCCAGCCCGGTCCTCCTTCCTCCAACCCGAAATCCATTATCTCCGACATCGGGTCGACTTCCCCCTTAACCCATTTACCTTTCCTATTTCCACCTTATCGCTTCAGATTAGTCGATAATTTATTCCTCACAACATTCACTAGATCATCGCGGCGTTAGCACGGGATGGATGGTGCCTCGAAGGCAATATAAATAATAACGAATGATCACGAATGAAATTAACTGCCTTAAGCCACTTTTACACACTTTCAACTCGAATATTTTGGCAAGCCATCTATTCGTAAAGAGTTTTGCTTCCGAATAAATCTGTTGTCGTAAATAATTATCATAATCATCTCGAAGTAGGAAAAGATGTGATCATTGAAAAACATTTACCTCAGCTATACATGAAGTGGGCAAATAGGAACTTACTCAATAAAGCATTTAAAGAGATTCGAATTATTCCCTCAAAATTTCCGTTATAAGTCCCAAATGTCAGTGTTTATGTTGGTGGTTGGGATAATTAAAACGCTTTTGGGGATCCTATGTATGTTACCAGAGAAAATTTTGTCTGCTCGTGGTGAATATTATATCTGTGATAGTTAATTCAGTGAGAATAAAAACCTTAATTTCAAATTGGATAATTTGTCAACCAATAACACGATTAATACATTCTTTTTGCTTATTGGTTTATTACGAGGCGTTAAAATACTTATTTTTTTAGGAGAAACTATATATCCAAATTAGAAGCCTCAAGCCCTGTTAAGTTCCCTTAGTTGAGTGAGTCTTGGAGCATTTAAGTCGACCTCAATACAGCAATCTAGCAAACAAAATACATCATCTTCAAAATGAAGACGCCGAATGCGACTTCGGCCAAACTATTGTCAGCATTAAACAACAACGCGGTGAAACCCGAGAATGCAGAATCCTTCAAACAAAATACATGTTTTGCGCAGCAATTTTATTATTCGAGAATAACAATGCTTCCTTTCACTTTAATCATAAGGTGAAATTATCCTTTAATAATATAATTTAATCTATTTTGATTCATGACTTATATACGGACATGGACATATACTTTAAAAATAGGTGAGAAACTCTTAAAGGTAATTAACCAGATGCGCTCATTACAAATCACAAATTGACCGATATAATATTTATTTTATTATATAACAAAAATGACTCAGAAAGGTATTCGTTAGATTATATTATGGTCAGGGACAGGTTTTGGAACAGCGTGATAAATTCGCATAGTTTCCCAGGAGCGGATACTGACTCTGACCACAATTTAGTTGTTTTGAAATGTGACGTCTGTTTAAAAAAAATGATGCAAGGGCGGCGAATTAGGAAATTGAACGTAGAAGCATTAAATGGATTAACAAGGAAGGAATATCAGCAGGCTGTAGAGAAAATGATGGATGATGGTAATGAGCTGAGTACTAGAGAATAAAAATGGCAATGTACCAAGAAAGTGATATCGAAAGCCGCAAAAGACGCTATAGGAACCGTTAACGGAAAAACGATAAGGAAACCATGGATAACGGATGAGATGATTGCAAAGATGGATGAAAGACAAAGATTGAAGAATGTAAACAAAGAGTTAGGCAAATGAAGTACAAAGAGTTAATAAATAAATTGAGAAGTGCGACAAATAAAGCAAAGGAAGAATGGTGGAAAACGCAATGCGAGGATATGGAAAGTTTACAGAGGAAGGGGGAAATTGGTGCGCTATCCAGCAAAGTTAAGCTATTATGTAAGGGAAGTAAGATGGCAAGATCCGTGCTAACACATAAAGATTAGTGGGGTAAGATAATAGTTGAACCAGAAAATATCGAAGAGAGATGGAAGGAATATATAGAAACACTCTCTGGTAGAGAACTTAGGCCGACAAGGTTAGACATAGAAAAGGAACATGACGTAGAAGAAGATAGCTTAGGCCCAGGCATACTCGACGATGAAATAGAAAGGGCATTAAAGAAGATGAAAGCAAATAAGGCAGTGGGGGTGGACAACAGTCCTGTGGAACTGTTGAAATGTTTAGAAAATGTGGGAAGAAGACTCTATATGGACTGATTCGTAGTATCTAGGAGGAAGGAATCTGGCCCTGAAGATTTTGTGAAATCAGTGTCAGTACCTATTCCGAAAAAGGTGAAGGCTACATCATGTGAGGATTACAGAACAATAACCTTGATATCCCACGCAGCTAAAGTTATTCTCAGGATCATCAACAGAAAGATAGAGAGTAAGGCAAATGATTACTTAGGGGATGTTCAGTTTGAGTTTAGGAAGGAGAGAGGTACGCGTGATGCCATTGCAGTAATGAGATCACTGGTCGAGAGGAATTTAGAAGACAATCAGGACGTATTTGCCTGTTTCGTAGATTTCGAAAAAGCGTTTGATGGAGTCAATTGAGGAATATTAATGCGTGTATTGCATAAAATAGGAATGGATTGAAAGGGCAGGAGACTGATCCGCAACCTGCACATGCCTTAGACTGCTCAGGTGCGAGCGGGGATCGGAGAGTCCGGATGGGCAGTGTTAGGAAGAGTAAAGGCAGGGTTGCCCATTGTCACCGGTGCTGTTCAACGTATATGTGGAGGAAATTGGAGGTTCAATGCGATAGATATGGGATGAGAATCAATATTAATAAAACAAAAGGTTCTGCAATTCTCCAGAAAGAAAAAACTAAGCTAAACATTAAAATAGGAGGGGAAAAAATAGTGCGGGTAGAACAGTTTACATATCTCGGAAGGGTTTTGGACCAATACGGTCAAAGTAGTAGTGACGCAAGGAGAAGAATTGCGCTAGGCAAGGAGGCTTTCTCAAGGAGGAGGGAGTTGATGACGGGGACGTTGAGTAGAGATGTTAAGACAAGACTCGTAAAAACCCTGATATGGAGCGTAGCTATGTACCGCGCGGAAACGTGGTCACTGAAGCAGGAGGATAGACGTAGATTGGGGGCTTTTGAAATGTGGGTGTGGAGAAGAATGGAGAAGGTGAAATGGACCGAAAGGAAAACAAGTGAGGACGTACTGGAGATGGTGGGTGAGGAGAAGGGTTTGTTGAGAGAAATCCTATGGAGGCAGGAAAAATGGATGAAAGGCGTATTGAGCGGTAGTGGAATGTTGAAGAAGGTAATAGAGGGGAGAATGTTGGGCAAGCGAGGAAAGAGCAGGAACAGGATAGAGATATTGGACGGGATGAAGGGAGGATAGAAGTACGCAGAGATGAAGAGAGACCTGATGTGCAGTAGGTTGCTGGATTGCTTTTCGTTTGGAGTTACAAAACATTTATTTGATAGTTGTGTTCATCCAATAACCTACCTTAACCGGTAGATTACCTAATAATATTATAATAGCATTAATATACTGATTTACGGTAGGTTTGTAATGGACCTTGGCACCAATGTATTCGTAAGCTCCATTTAACACGCCCAAAAATCCCCAAACCCCTAAGTGCATAATGCAATAACTCATTCTTTAGCTCTACATACTAACTTCCTCCCTCAATTTCACTCAAAATGCCTATTATTTTCCTCTAACCACTTTGCTCTCCCCGCATTCTCCACTGCGTTTCTGTCTTCAGAATTCTATTGCCCCTCAGTATCTCCAGGACCCCATTTTTTGCTTTATACCAATTGCTCCCAAAAGCCGTCTTTCTTCCACTATCATGCCTAAACCTTCATCGCTTCTTTGCCTTGCCGTCCATTTTATTTTTTCTATTCATCTCTATATCTCAAAAGCCTTCAATGTATACTTACCTTCTTGCCTATACGACCAAGTTTCCGAACCATATAAAACTACGCTCCATGTTTACGTGTTAATTAGTTTTAATTTAGACATTTACCCTTCAAGTGCCAGGCAACTCCTGCCTCTTTTTAAACGCTTCATTACTCATCGATTTCTTTTTCTAATATCTCCGTTACCTTGCCCACTCTTACGAAAACAACTTCTCTATCTCTTCTAGTTAAAAAAACATAAAAACAGTAATCTACTCGAATGTGGTTAATGGTAGAGTTCACCCAGTACTAATTCGACGTGTGGAATTCACACATCATGGAAGGGGGCCAGTTCTTTTGCCTGTGCTAGCTATGGTTTCCCGGGAATTTTTCTTCCCCAAAAAATCACACAGCTTGGGTGGACCTAAGGGCGCCCAGGGAATCGTGCACGGGAATCGAACCCGGGTCTTTAGATCAGTAGTCCAACGTCATACCCGCGTACTATCTCGCCCCCTGATAATTTATTTCCCCAAATTTAATGATTACTTTTGTATTCCTATATTTTAGAATCGTATTATATTTGTCTACTTATGATAAACTTTCATCCCACAGCTCTCACGCTGATTTTGAAATGAGCTGATCAATGACCGCATTCCTTTTGGATGACTGACTAACAGATGCTTTATCATCCGCAGCTCTGGTTTGAAGAGGTACCCACCTTCTTTCACTCGTCACTTCGTCCTACTTTCCCGTCCCTCTCTTACCATTTTCTCCGTGCACAAATTGAAAAGAAGAGGTGATAATTGACATTCTAATTCCCCTGCCTAACACTGGCCATCTCGGCACTAATCGCGTTCTACAATTCTGAAGTCTAAGATACATAGTACATTTTCATTTTCATTCATACGTACACTCTCTACATAGGTCGCCTATCTTTATATCCCAATCTTATTTTCAACTAAATACTCAATAATTATGCCCAGTTTACTCTGTTGGACGTTTTCTCATAACCCACGAAGCATAAAAATACATAATATTAACCCTACCTGTCTGATTTGCCTTTTCTGTCTCATCGTCAAGTATTTCGGGTCCTAAACTATCTTATCTGAAATCATATTTCCTTTCTACACCTAATCAAGTTCCCTGGATTACGATCTGTGCCATAAAGTTCCTCAATATAATATTTTGATCATGCTAGAGGCTATTCTTCCTTGATAAATATTCTGGACATTGCATCTCATAGTGTATAAACGCATCCTTTGTTGATTCCTAAATTTCCGTCCGGTCTTTGCAAACTCTCCATGCTCTCTCACGGCTTTCCAGCCGTTTTCCTTTTGCCATAGTCGTTTCTTGCCTCAGTTTATTGTTGATCTCTTTGTGGGATCCTCTCCCTAATTCTGTGCTCTGGTTTATCCATTTACTTTTTTATTCTATCTTACTCATCATACGACCGACAATAAATGACTTCCTAGCCCATTTTATACTTAACCATTGTGTTTTTTCGCTTGTCTCTTTCTTAATTACTGTTTTGAGATATTACCATAACCGATATAGGGCGCGTTAACATCTTTACAACATTAGCGATAACTTCGCGATAAACCTACCGTAGTGTGCTGATTGAAGTAATTAAAGAAAAAATAGTATATACAAGTAGCTCTAGAAAAAAGGATTTGAGAAGACTTTAAGTACTTAACTGAAAGGCCAAGATCAAACATTAGAATGTCTGTCTTATGCACCTCAACATACATACGAGATATTAAGCTAGTATTAAGCAGACATACATGTATGTATGTTTTTTTTTAAATTTGTCGGAAATAATGATTATGCCATTTACGCTAATGTAACTTATCTAAATCTAAATAGATCTTGGGTAACCATAAATATACACGCATACAGCGTGTTCATTTACTGCAACATTTATTTTCACCTAGGTATCAGGAGTATTTCATTATTTTGCCAAATATCATCACAGATCAACCGGAAATTGCATTAATGACAAGAACAAATACGTGCATATATATTTTCGGACCAAATGCGTGCCCCGAGCATGGTGGAGAGCGATGGCAGCCGTCTCTCGAGCGATAGTTTAGGACTGCTTCATTCGTTGAGTGCCCCCACATTTCCCCTCCCTGCCTCCTATTGTATATTAAGTATTCAAGACCTCTGCCTCAGCCAACATCCCTAAAGCGCAGACGCACGGCAGTTATCACATGAGTCCCCATCCCAACCTGTGCAGGTAATCTAATGTACATCAGCACTACCTTTCGCAACTGTACACCTCAATCGCCCCCCACAAACGATCGCCATGGGAGCGAAGACGAGGGATGGAGAGTTGAGAGGCGAGGGAACGGAATGAAAAGAGGGACCTATGGGAGGAGGCGTTGACTGGGAGAGGGCATTTGGAATATACGAAATGGGGATGGGGAAGGGAATGATGCTGTTCGGGTACAGTGGTACATGGACGGCAAAGATAGACCACCAGCCTGGCGGTGTAACTCTTGCCTCTCAATGTTCTTTGTGGACTCATTACCGCATTAGGAAGTCACCAATCGCAAAAAAATACTTCTCTCAAGTGAACCAAAATGTAAAAAAACGTATAGATTTTACTTTAATGTCTGAGTACTAAAATACTTATTGCGGATACTGGATCATACACTATATACTAAGCTTATGCGAATTACATTAATTTCCTAATTGGTAAAATGGCAGGTATATCACTTAAAATAGTAACACTTAGGAAAATAAAGAATTTTACGTTTCAGTTAATCAACACTGACCGCAATTATAAATGCATGGAGAAATTGGGAATTTTACAAATGATTGATTATTAAATAGCGCACAAATGGAATGGAAATAAATTCTAACAGTCGATGTGAAAAAATAGGGAGGAACTTTCAATGGATGGTTCCCTGGTAATAATAAATAGGAAAAAAATCTTTTTCACGAAAAATAAAGCAGTGTTCTGAATAACTAGTTCAACAGCAAATGAGAAAAAAGTTGGAAAATAAAAAAAAAATTATGGGAAAGAGCAGATCCAATGTAACTATTTGAAAGCGCTCCGTTGAAAACACGATCCTTTGACATAAAGGGGAACCATCAGCAATTATTGCAAACCGAAAGAGTTCCACATTAAAGTCGCGCGGTTCTACGGCCTATCTATAATAAATACAACTTCTGGGTAAGATATCGCAAAGGGTTAAGGTGACTTGGGAGGATGCTTGGGATCCCCGCAACCGGGAGAGAAGGCTTAGACCAAAAAGACAAAACTTTTCTAGAAAGATAGTGAAACGCTTACGCAAAAAAAATAGGAGAAGTTCTACCCGACAGGATTAAGAGAAGAATAAAAGTAAGTACAGATAAGGCACGGAAAGATATATACAAACCCGAAGAAGAAGATACCATGGAACTGAGATTGTGTGCGGTGGAAACACGTGGGATGGGAGCGAAGAGTTCCTGGGAGAGATTAGTAGAGAGTGAGGGAGGAAGGAGTGGAGGAAGAGATGTGGTAGGAGGAGGAGAATGGGACAAAGAACGATGGGGAAGAGATTCGGGTGAGGAGAGGGTTTGGGGCGGGAGACAGGAGAGGGAGGGCATTAGAATGGCACACGGTTGTGGGGGGGGAGGATAAAGGGAGGGTGGAAATCTCCACAAAAACACGCGGCCGCGCATAAGACCCGCTTCGCTCCATGCATCACGCCATTAAAGCCCAGTCGCCGCCATCTCCTGGGGCGCAGCACGCTCGCTCGCTCGCCCAGAACACGGGGGCGAGGGACAACTACGCCACGCCCGTGCCCATTAAAAACCCTCGGGGTCGTCGTCGGCGTTCACTTCGGCGGAGGAAGGCGTCCTTCCTGGCGATTCTATCCCGTTACATCACGCGCCTTAAATCCACTCCCCCGCTCCCTTTTGACTCTCTCTCCCCTTTCATGAGGGGTGCGGCTAAGCGGGAGGGATGGAAGGGGAAAGTGGAGTGCAAGTGAAGTAGATCCCTTGAGGGGAATGGGAATGGGAAAGGAGGAGGACTTATGGAAGGAGAAAGGGGTGCGTACGGCGTGCCTATGTGTGCCTTTGTGCCGGAGTATATATGCGCAGCAACCTTCCTGCCGACACACTCTCTTTCTCCACCATAGGCAAGTAACCCTTCAATCCAGGGGAGCCAACTTTCGGAGACGATAACTTAGAATGCACATTTTTCTCCCAAGAATTCCAGAAATAAGTAGACTTTTTGAATAACTCAAAGCAGACGCATGCTTCGTTTGCACGGAAGCAACGTGGAAATCAATCTAATAAAAATATCAACGTAATTTTAGTTTCACATTCTTTAATCTGGGAATATCGTTTGCCTTTATGCTAATGAAATGTTTGATTTTAACACACATTTATACACATACATATAAATATATATATAATATTTTCCATTTGGATGTTTATGCATATGTTTTTATATAATATATAACATTTGGATGAATATACATGTGTATATATTTATACAGTATATATATAATGGTTGTAGAATACCTGCGTTAGCCTATCTTATACGCTTTTAACAAAAATTTGGTTGGTGTTGTTTCCATGAGAGATATTTTTTGTTGTAAGTAATGTGACTCAATTAACTGCACAACAAAACGATATGTTCGACAATTTCTACTGTTTATAACGTTTTGAATAATTTCGCTCATAAAGACAAATTTAATTTGTATCCAGGAATTTAGGTAAGTATAAAATATCTATACAAATTATAAATGTGAGCAAATTAATAGAGTTGTACGTTAAAATTTCTGCTGTAGTGGCATTGGTAAAATTAAGACACTAAAATCTGCATATTCAGTTTACCACTTATTCAAGCATTAGCGACCCATTAAGGAGGCACCATTAAGACGCGTGTCTTTCGATTACTAATTCTGAATTCTACATCTTAATTGACTATTTAATCGTTAACCTTCCCAATTTACCTTTAGTCGTTACTTTTAGATGACATACTAATAAGTAAGTATTAAGCTCATACTAAGTATTCAAAGCTCATTCAGTCTCACAGCAATGTCAGGAATTGGATTATATCTTTTAATCACATAAAATACGAATAAGATGCGGGCTAGAAATAATGATAAAGTATCACGGACAGAGATGTCGTGGACTCGGAATAAAGTGAATCATTCAGGGTCACTCATTCGAAAGGAAGACATTGGAAACTTTCACTCAAGTCCTGAGTCATCCCTTCTCGTAATAGCATAAGTTTACCGAGGATAACGGTCATATAGATGGTTCGCTCTAAAGAGGAAAGACTCCCAAGCGCGAGGTAATAATGTCACCAGGGTCCTATTGAGTGCAGCCTATACCTTACTTCTGTTTATCCACTCCGCTCCATTTAATGGGATCTGGGGGATAAAAGGGGTCCTAAGGTGCCGAAAACCGAGCATCCGGGGGGGCTTCGCGCTAATTCAAATGACTCATTCTTAGCGAACTAATTGGCCGATATATGTGTCTTATTTATTGCCGTTGCGGGGAGGCACTGCGTATAGGCACCCCACTCGCGTATCGCGTTGGTATGTTCTTCCACTGACTTCTGTTCTAAACCGAATGCATTACCACATTGGGGTGATTTCATTGTTTCATTCAACAACATGAGGACTGTGATTTCTGGAAGCTCAGTTTTGAAGCTTACCTTGAAGCAGTTTTAGCGCTTTATTGCCGGCGACAAAACAATTGACCGGGGCCCGAGTTAAATTAAATCCACGGAGTTATTTAGACACCCTTATCGTATTTTAATCTGAGGTGTATCATAGGAATTTTAATTAGAGCGACGCAAGCGTCGAGCGGCTCTAAAACAACGACAATTAATCACCATTCACCAAAGAATCGCTCCTGATTACTTAATGAAATGGAATAGAAAAATAAGTGGCGTAGCATAAGTCATTAACTTTTAACTACGTCGCCTGTTAAGTGGGGTACTCCGCCATAGTCTGAACTGCCCAAAACTCTGTAGTACTGATTGAAACTGTCGCAAAGGACATCATCGGGAAAGAGCACATGAGATTCCCGTGCCACTATCTATAAAAAGTTAACTCGAGCCATCATGGCAGACCTATTAACTCAAACGTGACATAAAAGCAGGAGATAAACGTCTGGCCGTAACTTTAAACGTAATGCCTCAGCTTCCCGACAGCCCGTCCCCTCTCCTTCTGTTCACTCAGCTCTTATCTTCCCCTCAATCTCCTTTCTCTTGCTGCAAGCCTCGTGCTTTCTCTCCTTCCCTCCCTTCTCTTCTGCAGACCCCTCTCACCCCGAGCCACAACCCAACCCTTCTTCGTCTCCTATTCTCCATCTTCGACCTCCTGCGGGGGAAAACTCTTCTGCCGACCAATGTACCAGTGGGGCGCCCGCCTTCTCTGCATAGGCGTGAAAAAAGACCTTCCATCCAACACCCATCCCACAACTACTCCACCCCTGATTTTTCTTCCCGCTGTATCTGTGGGCAGCACCCCCGCAGCGTATGACACCTTTTTATCGTGTTTGGTTCCGACGGATTGACCTCCGCCATTGTTATTTAAATCAAATAGGCCTTCTACCAAACGGTGGGAGGGCGTTAAATTACAACCGTGGTCGACGTGGGATAAACCTCCGCAATAATTAATAAAAAAACCTTTAAAATTCCTGATTAATAGTTAGCGGTATGCAGGCAAGCTGGACGTATCAATTTTGTATGTCGGTAGTGCCTTGCATGACGTCCGAAACACGCTGCATCAAACGCGCCATATTAGTCAAGTTTACAGGGGGAATTATTTCTCGAAATTCTCGTCTCCCTGAAAGATTTATTGGATTATTTGGCACCTCAATTCACAATTCATTTTAAGATGCCACGAAATTTAGTATTTATTAAAATGTTCATAAATTATACAAAAAAACACAGCTGCTAGGCTTCATCGGGTAAATTTGGAATCCAAGTTATGTTATAAATTCACGGTTCAAATTATTTAGAAGAAATTATTTTTCGTATTTTATCCATTAATATTTACATGGAGCACATGCAGGCTATATGTGAATGCGAATATAAACAGTGGGGACGGCAAATCAGAAAACCAGCATGGGATCGATATTAATTTATTTTCGTTTTTGAACCCGAGTAATTTATCGTGTGTTTTTATTCAACTTCTGTTGCCGAAGGCATACTGCTCTAATTTTACACGTACAAAATAAAAATATGAAACAGCTAAACAATTCAAAAGCATAAAATATATTTTTTTCAATTTCCCTCGGCAAAGTAGAGCAATCGGCTATAAGCCGGAGGCTACCGGGTTCAAATCTGACCGATTCCTCGGAACATTCCAAAGTAAAAATCAAGCGAGGAGATATAAGGAGAAGCCATAAAATTTCATGAAATCTGGCTCTCTAATTCTGAATTCCTGATTTCACACGCCTAAAAGGGATATAAATCATATCCTTATCTACAAAGCCAATTAAGCCGTTTAGGTGGTGCTGCCTTACTATTGTTTTAAGAACACTTACTTTTCACCAATTCTTTTTAATTTCACAAATTTTCCTTTTAAAACGTCTTTCATATAAACATCTAATTTTTGCCAGTGATTTTGCGATTTCTTCAAAGGCCTATTTCAGTTTACCGAAAATATCACCATGTACAATTCGTTTATTCAAGATCATTTGAAAGGTATTTTTATCATTTGATCAGGATAAGCTATAACATTTTTCATTCTTTCCAACAGAAGCTGAAAAATTTGGATTAGGTTTAAGCCACTTTCTATAATTTCAAAGAGATTAGGGACCTGATATTTTAATAATCGTTTCGGCCATCCTAGAATGGAAAACACGAATTCTGGAATTTCAGAAATCTGTGTTTATCCATTCTCTAAAGAGATTTTATTAATCTCCTTCATGAAATTTCATTTTATAATTTGCTTAAAACCTATTGCCTCTAGGAAAAACAATATGAAGATAAGCTTTTTCCACCTTTCAACTGTTTTATTCATCACCAAAATAAATTAAGGCATTTCCGAAGCCTATTGAATATTTCGTCTCTGTTTTTTTTTTAACATCTAAATGAAGGTAAAATAGAGTATTAACATCCTTGGTGCTTGATGCTGACTTATTCAAAACGAATTCATCCACGAAAATTAATACATATGCCTGAGATTATACACATTACAATTAGTATTACTTGTCTCTTGTCTAAGCATTCTAGGAATGTTCAAGTTAACTTAATTCACACCTTCAAAATTCTCAGTAAATGATTAATAAATCTTCTTTTGTTTCCCTTATTAATATTTCCTTTCAGATTTTAAGAGGTTGTCTTCAATTTTTGAATTTCGAACCTATTTTTGATTTAAGCAATTATAATATCAAGTTTTTACCCTCAAATTAAGAATTTCAATTAATTTGCATTACCTTGTAATGTCAAACAAATTACAGGTGAAACGAGAAAAACAACAGATAAAGTGAGATCCAAACTAAAAACCTGGATGCGAACGATGAATATCCCGGCAGAGTAATCATATCTATAAGTTATTGCCAACTTCCTGATATTTCATCTGGTGTAAATTCTTATTAATTATTATTTAAATCCTCGGTGGTGACTTCTTCCAAATATATATCCTATGGTCCACCTCGCAAAGACACAAATTTCAAAGGTAATGAATTGGAGCAGTGAAATTTCCGTTGGCAAGATCAGCGAATACTTGGGATTAATAAAATTAGACGAAAAACAAATATTAATTATTTGATTCGCCTCTGGAATGGACGGGTGGTGGACTTCTATCTTTTACCCCTGATTTAAACCTTATGAATTAAGAATAAATATGGATGATAGCTAATTAATGTCGTCGAATTCGGCAACAACTCGCTATGATTAAAATTAGCGGAAGCAATTTTAAGATTCTAATTGGCATTGCCCGCAGTTCAAGCGTAAGGATAACTGCCCGTGAATTCGCTAGACGGGGGGTGGAGATGACAAGCGGGAAGGGAAAATCAGAAGGAAGGGTAAATAGGAGGACGGGAAATGAGGAGAGAAAATAAAAGCGAGGGACGAAAAGAGTGGAGGAAAGCAGGGAGGACGGCGCGAGTGAAATTGCTGGTGATGATAGCGCCATTAGCCCCGGCAGAGTTTGCATAGCGAGCTCGGGATGAAGAGATTGCAAATAAATTTCAAGGGGAAGGCTTTACAAAAGGGGAAGAAAATGAGAGAGAGAGAGAGGAAGAGAAAGAGAGCACGTGGCTGGAAGAAAAAAGAGAAAGTTGAAAAGAGACGGAAAGATAGGCAGGGCGGGTGGAGCGGATGGGGCGGAAGTGTAGAGACATAAGTCGTGGATAATTAAAGCGAGCGAGAGGCTATTAGCAGCCTGAATACAATTATCACCCTAGATAATCACCTATGAAGGGATTGCCTTATATTTATAGCAAGAAAAAAATGCCATAAAACGAGAAAGGGAAACTCTAAAATGTTTTTATTGTGATGCACAAATAATTTTTACACAATCTCCATTAAAAAATAAAACTGAATGCTGGTTCAAACATTTAAATGGTTGAAACATTTGTTTAGTTTTTAAATGCTGACCCTTCAAGCAAGTTGTTTAAACGTCCCAATTATTACGTGATCTGAGAATGCATAAGATGCTTCAACGTGAAGTTGTGCGAAGTAGATGCACTTGGGCTCTTTCATATTAGCTTTAAATGAAACCCATATGTTTAAGTGTTGGGAAGCAATTTCATATTAGTTCATTTTTTATTAATCTCACTGTGTTTCTGGATGACACCATATATGATGAAACATGGATTAATGGTCATGGATGTGATATTTTTCTATTTGGATCATTGAAGAACTGATTAAAAGTTGGTAACTTTGGTTGCATTTTAAAGGTGATTAATGAAGTTCCACGCATTTCATTAAGTTTTTATTCGGTTTTAATTTATTTGATCAAAGACAAAATTCATTTTCTAAAGAATACTAATTATAAATTAATAAAAATTCTTTGGCATATTTCTATTGGTTATTTATGCATAAAATATTTTGTACTTAGCAAAAAATCATTTATTTAATAAGGCCACGAGTAATGATAAATCATTTTTTATTATATCTTGTTTAAAAATTTGTAAAAACTTCAAATATTTTCATATTCAAATAGCCTTTTCCTGTGTATTCTCGAATAAACTTTATTGAAGTGAAGAGGAATGGTTATCAACCACGGTTTTCAATTTCTTTGTAAATCAGCAATAAGCTGTCATCTTTAAGCATACAACGAAATTACAGTTCTTATTTGTTGGTGGTAAAACACCCGTTCATATTCTGATGTCAGCGGATTTAAAAGACTTGAAATATTTAAAACTTTTTAAACAAGAACTTCAACCTCAACATTAAAAATATTTCATCTTTGCTCAAGCCTCGCCTCTAACTAGGAAAACGTGTTTTATACTTTTCCTTTCATTATGATGCCTATTAACATATTTTACCGTATTTTAATCCAAATTCATCGCTGTGAATATAAATGAGATTTTTGCACAGGATATCACTATTCCTGTGCAAAATTCTCTGTTGTGTATGGTGTGATGAATTCAGGTAAAATTACGGTTTTAATCTTTGGAGAAATAATTACACATCGTGGACAAAATTGACCCGCAGTTTTTACTAACGGCCTATAAAGGCATTTAACCATTACATGCCAGAAGCATGAAACAAGTACTTTCACTGTCTCAAACAGGAAGCGTAGAAATCCTACCCAAAACGTAAACTCTCAGAGCTTCCTAAGCGTTGCTCGACGACATTTTCCTACTAACGAACTGAGAAAACAGCTCAACTCACTGGTGAAATAAAAATGGAAAGGCTTGACGAGGATGAGAGGTGGGAAAAAGAGGAGACAAGACCACAATGAGGAGTCACTCGCCCCAAAGGAAACTTAATGGAAGACAGATGCATGGGAGAGAGAGAGAGAGAGTGGGACACCACATGTACACAAGCACGAACGTCGGGACGGGCACGGAGGTACGGGAGAGCACACAACGGCAGAGCGGGGAGAATGTTACTTGGGGGAGGATGGCGTGGAAAGCTGGGGAAGGGTGGGGAATATGTGAGGAAGAGACACGAATTAGAATTAATGGATGCGCTGGGGGTACGCCCAAGACAGAAAGAGGGAACGGATGGAAAATTGGGAAGTGGCAAATATAAACGGGGGAGGGGGGAGAGGAAAAGTACGAGGGCCAACGGGGAGGAGAGTGGGGTGAAGGGAGGTGAAGCTTTAAAATATGAAAGTTAACGAAACGCTAACTTGGGTAAAATCGGGCCGCGAGGGAGACAATGAAATGAAAATAATACGAAAATGACGCGACGGAGACAAAAGATTTTTCGGGGATGAGACGATGGAAGCGGGCGGCAGGGGGGGGGGTCAGGTCGTGAGTCTAAAAGGGAAGGAGAAGGAGAGGGAGAAGAGAGGGAGGGAGGGAAGGGGCGGGAAATAAACGGAGATTTCTGAACGGGGGAAGAAAGAGAGGGGCGGGGGGAGGGGCGTGGAAAAGAAGGAGAAAGAAAGGTGAGAGGCAGCGAGAGGAAGGAAAAGGAGCGGCAAAATGGGCAGAATGGCTGTGGGCTCACTCTGAAGGGACGCGCGTGCACGGCACCAAAGAGATACGAGGGCGGAAGGGGAAAGAAAAGGAGGGAAAGGGAGCGAGAGGAGGAGCGACGCGAAGGGGAAGGAGAAGAAGGGGTAGGATAATCATTGAAGCACGTCTTTCCAGAGTCATTAAAAAAATCGAAATTCCCCAGAACATAAGACGTCAGAAGAAAAATAATGGCTCGGGATAAAAAAATACATTCTTTTCATGGTGTTCCCACTGTTTCCACACGTCATCTGCAGTGTGAATTATAAAATGACCCCCTTATACTCCCGCCATCTTTCTCCCTCGTTTTCGCAAGTCTTTTGTTTCTGCTTTGAGACGCCCCCCTTCTCACGTTCACATAGACACACACACACACACGACACACAAACACAAAAGATAAGGGCATTCCTTACACGCCCCAAGATCCTCTGCAACCATCCTTCCATCCACACCCTTTCCCCTTTCTCATATTTTAAGTCTCATTTTCGTATGTTCGTTACTGAATTCGATGATTTTTCTCCTCTAAGAGAATAGAGAGGACAAACTGGGAGGAGTCAAGAGCGATTCTTGTGAGAAAGGTACGTGTGACAGAGAGGAAAAAAAAGACTTTATGGACTGAATGCAATAATTTGACGTAGCGAGAACACGACGTTGAAAAGGAAAGAGAAAAAGAATTAAAGATAAACATAGAAATACCAGAGAAAAATTCCCAGAAACCAAAGCACTCGACAAAATTAATTCCATATTCAAACCGTGCGAAGGGTGCACTGAAAATCCGATTGCATTCAAAAACATTCCACATGAATTGCGAGGAGTGAATTGATGTCCAGCGTTAGCCACACAAACCTCACCGGTAATTCAGGAGGATGAATATTTTTCAACTTATGGCATTTTGTACGAGCACTTATTGTGTTTTTAGGTGGGTATACCAGACAGGAGCGCTCTGAATCTTCCTGATTGCGACAATGTGACGCGGTGAGCATTATCTAAGGTCGTTGAATCCTTAGGCCATGCTCAGATACATGCATTCCCTTTAACGTTTCTCCCTCTTCTTGAATCTACAATATCTTTTGTATATATGCCTTTGTAACACAAGGTACTCAGTATGGGAATGCCACGTTAAAACCATTAGCATACCGAGATTTACTACCATTAGAATTCCTAGATTCAATATATGACGTTAATTAAACGAATAACAAGGTAAGATTTATTTTTTTATTGGTAAAGAATTATTGCGTATTTTTTTACTCAAGCAATCTTGGGAGAAGCGATACATTATCTTGAGAGAGAAGAGAGATCCAAAGAGGGCGATATAACTTGGCAGGAAGCTTTTCTAGGATAACTCACTTATGACCGATATGTGTATGTTGATTAAAAATAGTTTTGTCTATATTTAATTCATTAACCATAATTTCCATTAACCACCAGGATGTGAGGGAATATCTTATTTAAGGATAAACGAAAATATAATGCAACACGTGTCTTTCCGGAAGAAAATGATCATATCACCTAAGTGTGTGATCCACGTTATTTTCTTTGTCATCGTCTACGAAAAATTTAATTACTCATTGTTCACATATCCAACGCTAAAGGGAAACCTAACCATTCATATTTATTAATAAATAAACCTTTTGAACCTAAAGAAAATATTTTCTCCCCTCTCGTGAGATTAAAGGCAATAAGGTCCATCTTATTCTTCATGTGTTCAAAGTAAGTTTTAAAAATAGCGTAGGGCATAGCCGCGCGTGCTTTAAATCATTCGTCAGCTTCTTTTCCCTAGCTACAATGGCGCACAATCTAAGGACAAGGCACTACATTGCGTCTTCGGTAAGTGAGTTAAGTAATTTGGGGATGATTTAAGAGAATGGAGTGAAATAGGGGAAATACCACATCTGCGGTGACCTTTCTTGCACCCCTTTGCAAGCGAAAGGACATTAATTTTTCGACCCCCCTGTAACACTCTGTAATGAAAAAAATCGGAATACCATAGCTGGTTCAAATACAATACAAATTGGGATAAAGCCCGTGAGATGTGAAAATTTCACCGCAGCGGGGAACCGAAGCTTTGGTGCAGGAATTCCTCTTCTCTCTAAGCACCGCTCTAAGCCGCTGCTCTGCGAGGTTTCAATGAGGGGAGAGAAGAGAGTCAGGGGACGCTAATCCTGAAAGAATACCAGAGGCAATGGCAGGGTGGGAGGGTCGCGTGGAAAATGAGGGAGGGAAGCAGATTTGGTCCAGGTCCTATTTTCATTTCTATGGCAACGGAGCCCACGACACATGCCATCCAACAAAGGAACTAAGGGATTGAAACATAAAGATAGAGACAGAAAAATGGAAAGAACAGGAGAAACATAATTATGGACTCAATCCCAAAAGTCCATACATTTCAGGGTGCCCATAATATGATAGAATACGAGTATATCTCGTCGTTTATTACTTTTGGCTTATTTAATTGTTAAAGCATTCTGATGCCAACCCAAAATGGTGTCATAGGTGAGGGTAGAGCTCACCCTAATCTAAGCCTTGGGATTTGAGTTTTACACTTTCCCGGTACACTGGTACTTCATTTCCCTGAGCCATCTTAGGGTTTCCAGAAACTTCTGGTATACAGAAATTCTCACATCTTGCAAGTGCCTCGGGGCATCACTCAGATTGAAATTCAGAAGTCTTCTGACATCAGCCCAAAGCTCAACAGTACAGTCTACCGTACTGTTTCGCTAACGTGGGGGTATGAAAAATATGAAGCCTAAAAACTTAGTCCTTGAAATTAAGTGGACTATTGTAGACTTTTTCACGTGCGTAAGTGTCGAAAAAGGAAATGAGAAAGGTTTTACAAGCTAGAGGCTCCGAAATTTCTTAAGTTACAAGAAATATTCCGGATACCTGACTAGTTTTAGGGTAAGGTATACAATTTTGTCATGAATTGAAAACAATCATGGATTCATGTACGCTACTCACGAGATGGTACTTTATTTGATTACATGCATTCGCCTAGAAAAAATGGAGTGTGTGCCTTTATATGTTTTCTTTGACATGAGGAAGCTGAACCTCAGATGTGAAGATACTTCTAGAACATTGAGAACTCCCGGTATAGAGGTACTCGGTCTTTGTTTTTTTATGAAAAACGCAAAAGATACACTTCCATTTCACTCCAACGAGAGATATAATGTTATAGATTCACCATTCCCGCTCGCTCTATATTTACTTTCCTCTCATGAACTCCACGAAGTAATAAATATCTATAAATATCATAGTTTTTTTTTATTTATCCATCAACTGCATACGGGAGATCCCACACACATTCTGAAAAAGATGTCAGTGATCGATAGCGCGACCTCGGTCAGGAACTTCACTCGACGCCGTAAGCTGTATTCGTGCCGCGAGAGATTGAAATGCTAATTGCATTCACGCCTACTAGTCCTTGGAACGTTGTCATTACAATATAATATTTTGATGGATACTCATTTATTTTAACTTTAATTTGTTAATGTTCCTATAGCAAAAGGTTTATTGGCAATTTCTTATTGTAAGTCGCAATTACCGTCAAGTCATTTAAAAAAAGAGAACAGGGTGAACAGACGAAATTCAAAATGTAGTTATGATATTTCCCTGTTGAAAATTATGCAAACAGGATTTTAGGGGGAGGAAACGGGAGATGAGATATTGGATCCTTTACACTCAATAACCAAACAGGAACAATAGAGGAATATGCTGATATATATGCAAGTGGGGATTGCTTAAGTTACACATGAAGACCTATTAAAGACTAACTATTACGACTAGCTATAGTTATAGTTATTCACTGTCACCAACTTGTTCTCCAACAATAATTATGTATTTTTCGACAGTTTAGTGCACTCAGTTTTCACGAAAGGAAGCCAAAAGAGAATTATAATGTTCCACCAATTTCACTTGCAACGAATTTTTCCTTAATTTTACTATTCATAATTTTTTATTCATATCTATCTCATTCATCATTTTCTTCTTTTTCATTAATAATTCATATTTCATTCATAATTTATTATTCACATCATTTTTCATATTTTAAACTACTCATAAATGAGTGATATTTTTAAGGAAACCTCAGAACATAACGGTAGAGTTGGAATCCCTCAGTCCAATGTTAGAATATCTACTGATAAATACTTAAAAATAAAAATTATGACAATAACAAAAATACCGTTGTAATTAGTTCTTATTCTCCATACATCCTCAGAAATAGTAGTCTCAATTATCATTAACTCATACTTGTACAAATTCGGCTTGGGCAATCGACACAAAATAAAAAAGTAATCGCAAAACACAATCCAAAGCCACTGAATAAAGGTATTTCTTAAACCATTTGAACGGCGAAACCAAGTAATAAAACTACGCTTCCTCTCCACACTTTAACATCTGAAATATAAACCTGTGGTTTTGGTGAAAATACAAACGTGGTTTTTTAGCCAAAAAAGATGACCTTGCAACATGGTTGTCCACGTAGTAACGACCGTCCGATGACTCTTTTTTAATGATGACCGACGAAGCCTGAGGCCTTAACGAAACCAAGATTCGAGGGAGACACGCCATAGAGGGAAGGGGTGAAAAGGTGGAAGAATATTACATGGGGGATGGCCTTGAACCACCAATCAAAGCACATGAACAATAGCTACGTCGTACAGGAAAAAAGCGACCAAGCGTTTCCACGGGAACAGACCGCCACCAGTACGCCAGTGACTGTATTTACGAGTATGAGCGCGTGTACACACGCCCCGATCTACTACATTAAAGAACAATCAGTTCTCCATTTAAATAACATTCCCAAAATGTAATTATTATTAAATTTAAGGAATATTCTGTCGGGAAGAACGTGAGATCAGACAATAAATAATGCGACTTAGGATAAAAAAGTAAAAATTAGCTCTATAATGTCATAAAATAGGCTAAAATATACAGATCCTATTTCATAGTTCTTTAAAACCAACTATTAGCATTTATAGGCCATAGATTTTACCAATGTAAGGCCCATCCAAATAAATAACCGAGGAAACTTAACTTTATTACACTGGAATCACTTCGACTGATACAACAGTTTTATTTTATGAACTTGAAATCAATGGGTTCATATATCATCTATATAGGCGTCAGTACGTACTATGAAATAGGCTCAATGGTAAACAGTTAATATCATTCGTACCCACTACGTCCCATTCTCTGCACGCATGTCATTCCAAAAAAAAACATGGAAGTTTAAATGACACACGACCTTCTGTAAGTTCTGATCTTTTTCGGGCACGTTCAACTAACATTGAGATACTCTCTGGCGCTTAAATTGAGGCCTTGGCCTATAAAGTGGTGCACATGTGTTCAATTCTGTCCGTCGAAAAGTAAACCTTTGAAAAACATGAAGATGAAAATATTAGGTGAACATTATACACAAAGGCAGAGGAATATGAAGGGAAAAATGCGAAATATATCTCAGGCAAGAGTTATTTGTAAGGAAACTAGGAACTATAACAGGTTGTCCTCTCACCTTATACGTGTAGATGTGCATTCCTAAATTTTCCCAAACGAGCATGATGTACTCGTATTTCTGAATATCAAATTCCAGTCTTTTTTGAAAAATCCTCCAATTTCCTCATTTTCCCCCAAATGTTTGAACAAAATTAATTGCCGATTTTTTCGAGATTTCCCTGTTTACCCGGCTGATGCTTACCTTATCTAACGTAATGGTGATTTAACTCAAGATTTAATTCTCTTTAACTCTATTAATGTACCTATCACCTTAACACAATTAAAATAATTTTGCTAACACAAAGCTCCACATATTGGTATCAAATATGAATAATTACTTCAATAAATCATTCAGAAAAGGAATTAAATGGAAAAATCATCAACAACTGAGGAAAAGGAAAGTCAAAAAAATACTCAGTTTACTATTAAAAAAATCAAAATTGAAAGGTGAAGTAATTTTCAATGTAAATCCCACAGAACTGAATTATCATCATTATTAGGTATATTATCTTTTAAAGAAACTTTTGGAATTGACACAGACTTAACAAAGATGCATTTCTTTGCCTCTCTAAACAAAACAAAACCTGAAAACCGACATTGCCATCGACCCTTCTTCTGTTCCACATACTTATTACCGTCCTTCATTATATTCAAAATGTCTATTTCCTTACTACCCCTTCCTCCTTTGCATACCACTTTCTCCTCTATCACCGACTTGGAGCAGAGGACTCTACCTAATGTAACAAATTAAATAGTTATTTAATGAATTTACAAACATTGGAAGCCTTGAATGGTTGATTTTCTAAAGGCTTTATTCGTCTCTTAGACAAAGAGCTGACATTTTAGCGTAATTTGTGTGAGCTGCTGCTTAAATCACGACCTTATTTAATTCTACCATAATTTACAGTTTAGTATTTAACGATTAACGAATTACCGCACTGGTTGACGCGGGCAGATCAGTTTAATACACTTACAAGTTAATTGACGAGAGTGCGAGATACTGGCTATGCCTAAATGCTGGCTATTTCTTGGAAAACAAATAAGCTCCTAATCGAGGAGAATACTCAGTAAATTCAAAATTCATCAAAATATCAAATTCTATTCCAACTTCCGAATTGGGTTGTGTTCTTATTCACGCTCACTGTCGGATATGCAAAATCTAAACTGTCTATAAGCTTGGAAAATATTTGCACATTTCAGCGCTGAGTTGATATTTGTCACTGATAATTGATCATCGAAATAATCTCCAACTGGTTCCCGCAGTTGCGAAAAAATAAACTTCAACTCGATGAAGCAGGACCGTTTTAGGAAGGGAAACTGAATTAACAATATAACGCCAATGTGCGTCACGGGAGCATAAAATTCGTAGTGTGCCGCGAGTGGCTGTGATCGAGTTTCGACTAACTAAATATTTGTATTCCGATAAGCGAAATGAGTAGAAACGTTTCTTTCTTGAAATTAAACACTCCACCGCGACCAAACAACGCTTTCGTAAAAAAAGGAGAGATCTGACCGGGAAGGGTATGATGTTGGGCCAAAGAAAAGAAGAAAATTCGCGCCGACCAAGAAGAGGAGGTGCGGTTGGCTGCTGGGTAAACACGTCCCCCAGAGTTGATATAAAAAAAAACATAACAAGAGCGTCGGTGAGAGGGAGCAGAAGATGACCATTGGATGAAGCCACTGAAAGGACAACGTAATGAGAAGAATTTCGGACGAGGAGAAAAATAAACATGAGATTTCTCTCGACGGAGAGGTGCGGGCGGGAGAGTTGGATAAACAAGCACGTTTCTTTAAGCCAACGTTTTCGCCATGCGAACACAAAATACTCGCGATCAAAGTACTAAGATTAACCGGTGAGAAATGTAGAGGTGAAGAAAATTAGAGATATTGTGTTCCAAGGATCGGGAGAGAAGCTTGCGTGACAAAAAGAAGCGGAAAATGTGAGAGAGAAGGGGAGGGGGGCAGGAGGGCGGCGTGGGAGGTAAGAGAGATCAGGAGAGGGAGGAATACGAGGCGGTATGGCTGAGGGAAAGAGGAATGAGAGAATGCTCGAGTGGAAGAGATACGGATGAAGAGAATGAGAGGGAGGGAGAGACACTTGGCGAACAAGAGGTTCACTAGAGAAGTACAAAGCCCTTTTGCGATGAGCGTTGCGAGCTGAAATGAAAAGGACGAATTCCTGCTCCTGGGAGCAGAGTGGAGGAAAGGGCATGGAGGGGAAAGGATTGCCGGGAAAGGCCACGATTTAGGGATTTCCTTTACAACTTGGGATCTTCCCAGCACTCGCAGAGCAAGGGATATACTTGCTTTCAGGGAAAAAGAAAGGTGATTTAATAAGCAGAAACTGTAGATGATTTGAGCTTTCGGCCTACTCCGAGGCCTTCTACAGGTCAGACTGACTGTCCTTTTACGTGTTATCTGTTTTATTCTGTGTTCTATTGTGCCGTCCAAAAGTTATATATATATATATATATATATATACATTCAAACACGAAATACCATATATATATATATATATCCATATATATATTCAGTGAACAGGTTGCACAATTGTACTTGAGTCGCGACGCAACGCTGGTTCCCTTGGTATATGGTACGTTACAGGTTTACTTAGTATACCAGACCAGTCCGTATATATTAAATAGTTTTTATGCTACACTCATATGTGCTTTTAGCATAAAAAATGATACCCAGAAGTAGAACCACTCTAATGTTTTAGGGAATGGTATTTTCTGATATGATTGCACAGCATGCAACCGTAAAGTGTTCTCGGGAATCTGGTATTGATACACCAAGAAGGAATATTTCACAGCCGGCTCGATGATCAAACAGGTTTTACAATTTAATCGGTGTAGTACCTTAAAACTTTAACTGATATCGTGCGAAAGTATGTGAAAAAGCTCGATTTTATTACGTTTAAACACTGCACTTTTACTGCGGTCAACTTCAATATTTTAGAATAATGATTTATTCAAGAGGTTGAAAAATTATCAATTAATATTTACCTAAAACAATGAAACAACCTTAAAAACTTCTGGTTACATAGGAAACTACAATAAGAGTTTGGAAGGGACAATAACGGAAATGTTCTTCCTTTAATTTTTTTCTAAAACGAAATATTATTTTTTATGATTTTAATATTTGCGTCAGGTCCTCCTACAAATTGACAGCGTCATCCTAAAAATTAAATCATGAAGCCATCTTCATTAAATTTGTCGTTTCATGATTTTGCAGGAAACATTTTCTAAGCCATGTTTTTTAAACTGACATTTCAAACCAGATCAAAAGTTCGCTACGTTTAATTGAGCATCAGGTTTTCTTCGGTGAACTAAAAACCGTATTTCATAAAAATTGAGCATCATAAGAACAGTAGAATTTATGGAGCACTGACTTTTTCACTTGGAAAACTCTGAATTCACTCGAAAATTACGTGCGCAGAGGTCACAGATTTATCTATGCTTCATTCGAAATAAACTTCACCTATTAAATGTATGCGCGGGAAAAATTACTAGCGACGAACAGCGATGATAAAAACTCGAATTTATAAAAAGGCCTTAAAATATCGACGTTTTCCATTTACTCAGTTTTCAATAACTAAAACGATGCTTCGCTCCATGACTCCGGGCGATGAATTTGGCGGTGCAGCGAAGAAAACCGGAAACGATTTCGGCATCGGTGGTTATGTATTATCACAGAATCGAAAGGGATCACAAAAAACACCCGTTCCGTCGAAAAAAGGCATGATGAAGAGGACAGTGCAAACAAACGAAAAAATATATCACAGGAGTACCGGGAGGGGGGGGGTGTAAAAAATGGAGAAGTCTCGAACTTGGCCATTGCTGGGACGTACAGGTGCAGCGGAATCAGTGATGCGTGCGATGGATGTGGACAGAGAGTAAGGGGAGCGAGGAGACCAAGTTACTCGAAGTTACCCAGAGGGAATGGGAGGTACGAGGGCAGTAAATTGCCAGGTTGAGAAGGGACGGTATGGGGGGTGGTCCACTCTTTAAGCGTCTATGTGGTGGTGAGAGGCGACTGTGATGAGTGGAGCGTTTTATTCCGGACCCCCGAACGACGGCCGCATTTTTTCCATCCCCTAAACCCCACACACCATACGTCGCCGATTCGGCACTTTAGCGTGTGAAGGAAGACCGTCTGTGAGACCCAATCAAGCCCGAGGAAACACAAGTAAGTATTCCTCCTCGACATCTGCCCCCTCTCCTCCGATCACCCACACAGATTGGTCATCGATAGGTGGTTGCACTCAATTTCACGGAAGCGATCCTTCACGCAAGAACGGAGAATCGCATCTTATGAAAAGCCCATATCATTCGGTCACCGATGCGGAATGCCAAACCCCCTCTCCTCCCCTTTCTCCCAACCACCCTTCCGTCTCCGACCCCTCCTTCCTCGAAGTCAGCACGGATGAGGCTTCGCGACGCTCGATTTTACATTTGGCACTGATAGCATCAATATCAAGCGCACATCAAAACAAGGTGACTGAGAGAGATGTAGACTTTTTTATGGTATATCAACTCCAACTCCCTTTCCTCCCCGGGCTTCATTTGGACAATATTGACAATGGTTGTTTACAATACCTAAATGAGCGATATTCATGGATACCATGAAGCTATATTCCCATTACCGAAATAATGTCCGGGTAGATATCGGCAATGGTTGGCACGGCCAATATTTAAATTTCAATGAAAATGCATTGGTTGGCGGACTGACACCAGAATACGATACACCACACATGGACGCATGGGCCGCATTCGATGCAGTGTCTCACCGGCATGATAGCAGACTCTTTCTCTCGCTACGGCACACGAAATTTTTCCCATCATCCTATCGCCTTCACTCATTACTCAATCCGCGGTCATCGCACACGAACAATTTTCTAGTGCTCGGCATACCGTGACTTTTTTACGTCCTTCCCGTCACATCAATCGAATCGCGCCTATCAACTGTTCCAGTCATTAATTTCTACAGCAACGGAAACCAATATATAAATTTGCTGTGAGCCATCCCTATGGTCGAGAGCTCATTGAAATACAGCCCCACTAATCCGAGAACCCACTAATGCATGTGGCCTTTTGTATGATTGTAATATGCTGCGCCTAAATTTAAACTATAGTTAGTGATTAGAGGCAACAGTTTATCCTAAAGTAAACGCTTCCATTGGCTCAATTTAGAATCCATACGATTCCTTATGCAACCTTTAATAGTTCATTTTTCAATCATATGCATTTGGTAGGTTGACTACATTATGAGTAAATAAATTTTACGAAATCATCTTTATTAATAGTCTTTCTAAGTCGTTTCCATAACTAAATTAATAAATTTTCAATCCGTGGAAGTAGACAAATAAGTTTAACCAAATATTTCAGAATTTGTATTGGTTCATTTTCGTTAAAAATGATCCCCATACACATGTCATATGCGTCCTATGACTTCAACGCCCATTAATACGATGGATCGCATAACACGGATAAGAAAGCTAACACCGCAAGATATACGACACAGCATGCATTCTAATTGTTATTTTATATTGTCTTCCACAACTGAAAGTTTGTTTTAACAAACCAAAAGGGCGCATTTTTCGTTTTTTTGAGCATGAGTCAAACTCGAGTATAATATTACATATTAAAAATATTAACTCGTATTTCATTATTTCATAATGCTACAAATAAAACAATAGGAAAATGTTAAATGATGATTTTGGACATTTATTCCGGAACGTATGTCCATGTCTCTATCGTTGAGTAGTGACACTAACTGAACACTTAGCTATGCGATACGTAGAACATTAATTGGTTCATTTTAACGTGCGAATTACACGCATTTGACAATGAATGTGCCTATATAGTACATACATTCTATAAATATTTACAATGGTTAGAGGAATTGGCAAAATTCTTTCTACCATTTGCATTCTCTTAGTCAATGCTTAAGATTATATTCCTTCTTCGTTTCCTCTTCTGATTCAGATTAACAAGGGTATGTAATCTCCTCTCGCATCTATTTCAGATCTACCAAACCGCCTTGCAAACAATATCCGTCTCCTTTCTCCTCTCCGCCTAATTAACACCGATCGCCACTTTTTCCTACAATTTGCCGAACTGCGAAATTCTGCTATTTGACGGTTTAAAAATGCAACTCGATTTGGAGGGCTACATGCGCTTTCACCCATTTTTCGAACAAAACGAATGTAAAATTCCTCCGCGCTTGGGTAAAAACAATCATTTGTGCAATTTTCGCGCGTTTTTTTTGTTCCCTCCTATACCTTGCGAACACCTTTCACACTGGAGATCACGATTCATGCACACAGCCCCGCCTCCCGCACCCCCACCGCCTTATATGGAAATCTAGTCCTTTGTTGTCTCTGTTGAGAGGGCGCAAGGAAAAAAAGTGAAGAGCGCCGTGCGGTGTGAACGTTAGCATCCTCATGCATATTCCAAGAGTGCCCTTAACGACTCAAACGTCAATGGAGTAACGGTTTCAATAGCATTCCTAAATACTTAATATTATGCATACAGGAAAAAGTTTCATTTTACACTCGGTGCATTTAAAATACCCCTGGAGAGGCCTTAATTCATTAAAATGCTCGAGGTAGAATTTTAATAATCCAAGAAAAATATTACACAAACTGCACTGCAAGTGTTTACTGTCACGCAGAACGGAGGCTGACTCGAAGGAAAAACTGTGATGGGGCGTTAAAATTGCCGTTGACCCCTATGGTAAGACGCCTTTAAATTAAAACGTTTCGTTCCTCACTTAGAGCACAAATAGTGTTATGAAGAAACATTTATTAAAGGGGATTATATCCATTTTCATCCGCACAGTGTTTATCAATCGAGCGTTTGAAATTCGAAAAATAAATTTATTAGTTCACAATCCTGATTTTAAATACAGGCGAAATAATAAAATAGCCGCTTCACAATACTTTGCGAGACTTGGCGGCGTGTTAAAGGATGATTCATGGAAATATCACCTCGAGTTTAAGAAGTAGGGCGAAACTTACGACGAAAATTTAATGAATGAGATCCGATGCGCGTTAGTTCCAAAAGGTAACGGGGCAAAAAATAATTTTAGAAAATTTCCAAGCATCAATCCATTCCTATTAGTTACAATCCACATCCTCCCCCTCTCCCTCAGGAAACAAAAGAAGCAAACTCATTAACGGAGGTCTCATATAATTGTAGGCTTTCGGCTTCACGAAAGAATGCAAGCACAAATTAACTCGGAACCTTGTCTGCACCTGGCGGGCGTGCCTGCTCGTGCGCATATATAAAAACATTTATATATATGTATATATATATATATATATATATATATATATATATATATATATATATATATATATATATATATATATATATATATATATATATATATATATATATAATCGAACCGAACCGGGAATCGAACCCGAGACTCTCCGGTCAGCAGTCCAACGCTCTACCCGCTAGACCACCGCGACCCGCAATATATATATATATATACATATATATATATATATATTGTGTTTGTCCTTTATGTGTGTTCCTTTCCCATTTCCTTATCTCTATTTCTATGTGAATGAATATATATATATATTTATTTATACTATATCTCTTCCCGACCCTCACCGCTCTCTCCCGGCTTTTCGAAATGAAATAAATAGTGGGAGGAAGGAAGAGAAAAATAAAGGGCAGAACAACAATCGGCGAAGTCGCAGCGAACGTGCGATGCGCCCTGGCGTCGGCGGCATGGGAAAAACATTCAGGTGGGACAGTTCCGTCGTGAGTGTGGGCGTTTCGGTGGATTAATAAGCGATGGGCTAAGGAGTGGCGAAGCCGAATGGGTAATGGGAGGGGCTGGAGTGAAAGCGGAGGTGGATGTGGGATCTGTGAAGGGGGAAGAGGGAAAGGGTTATTTGGTCGGTTTGGGGTGAGTCGACCGGCCGTCGGGAGGACGTGGTGGTCTGCCTGAGAGACCGCCGTTGTGGGGGCCTCCAAGGAACGTGGAGGGAGAGGCGGCCGAGTAAGGGAAGATGGGGACTGAAGGGGAGAGCTGAGCTGCGAGATTGGGTGAGGAGAATACCCGCGCGGAGATAACGGGGGCCTTAGGTGTTTGGGGGGGACACTGCGTCATAGAGTAGGTCTAAGGATTATTTTCGCGGCTGCAGTGAAAAGGAGCCTGGCGTGTGTTGGAAGGGGGACGAGACACCGTCTCATTAAATATACACGTGGGAAATGAGATAAAGGTTCCCTCCCAAAGGAAGGGGCATTATCACAAGGAATTTAAAATTACCGACTTGTGCTCGATAGCACGGTCCTTACCTTAGCGTCGGTACCCGTCCTCCTTTCCCCTCCTGCTATTACAGATCCCAAGAATTTTTTAATCCAGATAAAAAATGCGCTTCGAGTATTATCCCGAGCTTCTTGCTGAATACATGTTAATTCTTAGAATATCTGTCAGAAGAAAGACTATTAAGGTGCACCGAAGCGTGTGCTATGAAATTGGAAGGGTGGATGATTCAATTAGAGACTTCGAGGTAAACGAGAATGATCCATTACGGAGAAGGAATCGATGACAAAATCCCACACTAATCCTTAAGTTCACTGGTAAAAACATCTTAATCATTATCTATGATATCACGTTTTCAATGAAACGTGATAATTCATAACGGATTCTCTAACATTGTTTCGACGATTTTTAAGTGATATCAAATACGTAGAAGATTAAAAATTAATGAGGTAAAAGTAAGAGGCAAGTGATATTTAAATCTACTCAAACACATCCAAAATAAGAGTTACCCCCTGCCGTACACATTTTTGGTGGCTCGCAGGGTATTTATGTAGATGCAGATGTAAGAGTCCAAATTTGGCCTTCGGGCATATTCGATCTTATTTATGTAAAAGTAAAATGGAGACTCAATTAAATTCGTAATTAAAATATGAATATAATTTCAGGCCAGATACGCCATTTTTCATCAATATATTCTTTATATGCACTATCAAATTATTAATTTTCAAAACTCGTAATCTAAATTATCGCGCACAATATGTCGAGCATTTTCCGCTATCATAATATTATATTCCCAACATTTCCGTACGTAACCCGCCATTTACGATAAATCTCATGCTCCTCCTCAGATATACCTTTCCTCTCTACTTCAAATGCCTTCCAGTAGCACTGCAACCTCATTATATTCTATTTAGCACCATTTGTCGGCAGACTTTCTTAACTCAATGAACAAATATTTCTACCTTTACTCATGATGTCATTCCTTAGTCATTTTATCAATTCTCTATTGATTACTTTTATTTACCTTAATGGGGAGACAATATTTTTACTATCAACAATCCAGAGTTTTTAATGAATCACAAGAATAGAGAAACCTATTATATATTTTCACTTGTCTCCACATATTCCTCAGCACCATTCAACACTAAACATTAACGAAAAATAATTCATGCTTCAACATTTCTAATCAAAATCTTTTATCTTCCCAAATCAGATGCAAGAGAGGTGTTAGAAGATAATATATGCGCTCAAAAGTCTAACGTGTGAGAAAACATATAAATACATTTCCCAAATTCCTGAATATATTCATTAATTACACCCTAATAAATGCGATCAATGACTGAGAAAGAGTTATAACCCAATTTAAAAAAATCTCGGCATTTAGCAAGTCTGATGGCTTTATACGAATGGAGCCGAATAAAGTAATAAGAGAAAAAAATGATGCATTGACTCGAAGTGATCTTTTGCAACCGTAGAATCAGGCCTAATTTGATGATAGGCGTTAGCATTCTTTGGCGAGTGGTATTTCAGTCGATTCTTGAAACTAAAGTTTTCACAATACCTCCATTTCAAAAGATTTGTAGCTTTATGACTTTGTGATAGTTTGATATCTTTATAACTGGTCGCATAAATGCAGGATTACTCCATTTAAAATATCTAGAGCTGTTAATTTTTTGACTGGTGAATACATGATTTGTATAAAGAGTACCCGGAAAAGTTCCGGAAAATAGATTTATTTCAGATATTGCCACAGTGCCTCAAAATTCTTGAAAGGACATCCCTTGAGCGCTGATACACTTTTGCCAGCGGTTTATCTACTACTCGGGAGCCTCCCTGGTAGGCGAATTCAGGAAGGTCCTAAAGGGTACGCGTTAAAGCTTTTTAACGGCACTTGGTGTCCTTTGAGGGATGATATCGCTTGTGGGAATAGAAAATACTTTGCTGGTGCCAAGTCGGCACTGTAAGGGGGTTGGGGAATCGTCGTGAGCTATTGCAGAAGATCTTTGTAAGCAGAAACTCGACTGCTGTTGGTCGTCCGTCAAGATCTTCGGGACTTGTTTTAGGCAGATCTTTCGCAACGCCAAATTTTCAGTGATAATGCTATGCACTGACATCTTATGAATGCCAATACGATCTGCGATCGTGCGCACACTTAACCGACGTCTGAATTCAGCACTTCACGCACATGTTAGGCAAAAAATTGCTACCGATACTTTTTATACAAACCTTGTACATCACACACTGTAAGTATTCGTTTTTCATAATGAGTGGATATTAGATACCCATGCGTGAATATTTCCTAAACTGTGTAATATTAGGCTAAATACATGTATAATATACTACATATACCAGACCCCCGATCAGAAAATTAATCGTTGTTATAATCAAGGATGTTGTGGAACGTTTTATGGAAACTTCATCCTTAGGTAGGCTTAGAAAAGCCAAACAAATTTTTTATAGCAAGGATTGCAAAGTTATGATTACATTTTCCACCATGCATCGAAGCAATTCTGTCACAATACACGTACCTTCACCACGATCTATGCCTACCTTCGGTGATGCATATATTCTTCCCTTATTCCTTCGTAAATCTCCCCCTTTTATCCCTTGAAAAATATTCTTTTCCCATCAAAACTTCCCGACCCCGCGACCTCATTTTCTTGTCCTCTTACATGTCTCTCGCCCCCACCTCTTTATTTTCTTTCTCCCGCACTTTCGCTCCCTTACCCGGCCCACGTCTCCACGGCCCTTAATGCGAGCTCCTCTTGCTTCCTCCTTCGCCCCCACTCTGTCCTATCCTTCCAACTGTTATTCGCGGCACCCACCCGTGCAAGATGCCCGCGACCCATGCAGCCTCCTTACCCATATCCCAACCGTTACTCATTTCCGACTCGCTGAATGTGCCACAGCGAGTTCCCCCCTTAAAAATCTACATCCTTCCAGGGGAAAAGATGGCGAGTTTGTTTCGGAAGTTGAGAGGAGGAAGAGAGAGTCGGAGAGAGTGCGAAAGAGTGAGTCAGTGGGATGGAGAAGAAGCAAGTAGAAGACCAACCGCACACACGAAATTCCGTATACGTACAAATACAAGCCATTGTTGGAGGTGATGATTACGGATTTAGTTGTATTTCTAAGATGCATCTTCCAAATACTGTTAGGATTGAAATAATAGGGGTCATGAGGTTACCGAAACTAAGACGGGAGTCCCTCAGAGCAAGAAGAAGGAAAAACCAGTCTAAATTTTAGAAATGAAAAATCCGCAGAGTTCACTTCTTAATCCATTGGAAATACTTATCGAAAATCCATACTAAAAAGAAAGACTTGTACTTCTCCACAGATTTTATTAAACGGTACAACGCGTTTCACCGACTTGCGGGACCTGATAATCCCGCAAGTCGGTGATTATCAGGTCCTGCAAGTCGGTGAAACGCGTTGTACCATTTAATAAAATCTGTGGAAAAGTACAAGTCTTTCTTTTTAATATGGATATTATATAATTCCAAGAAGGGAAGCCTGAAACAATAGAATACTTATCGAAGAATCTCACTTTCAGAAAATAAGGCACACATATAATACGAAAGGTACAGATTACCTAAGGATAACTTTTATCAACTCGAGCTCCCCCAGCATGATTTATATGGGATCACGTAATAAAAAATCAAACATTGATTAATTTCACTGGCAATAACCTTGGCCATCGGCCTTTCTTTTTACGATCATTGGCAAAACAAATGTCATTATAAATAGCTCGAAGTCGATATCACCCAATCAGATTCTAGCACTTGGCAGATTATTGGCTAGCATGAGATATATTAAAAATTAGGAAAATAGGTGACCCGAATGGAAGTCATGAAGAATAAGAAAAGGAGTCGATGTGATCGAGAAGGAGAGGGCACTGAATGTAAAGCGCCTGCGGTGCGGGCGGTGAGACGAAGACTTCTTCCCTTTGGAGCGGGGTGGGCAGTTCCATTTGGAATAACAGTACCGGATGAAAGAGTGGGAAGATGTGTGTGCGTGTGTGAGATTGGGGAAAGTTGGGAGGGGCAGAGGAACGTCGAAATACCCTGACACTGGATGTGAAAGGGCGGGTGGGAGAGGGGCAGAGAGCGGGGAAATTTCAGGATGTTGTTCTGGACGCGGGTGGGGAAACCTCGAGGATGGAGGGGACGGGTGGTCTGGGGCAACGAAGAAACGTGACCTCAGGGAAGAGCTTCCATACCATTTCGAGATTCTTTCGAGAGACCTTCCCCTCCACCAGCCAAGCCCCCACCGAATCTTCCTCCCCTCCCTCAACCATCATAGAAACGACCCCCCCCACAACCCTCAGATGCGCTAAGGCCAATCCAATCTCCGCCCCCTCTTACGGTTCCCTCCCCAACCCATCCAGAACTCCGTCGCCCACATCACCGCACTTTTCTGGCCGGTTGCTAAACATACACACACACAGCCACAATCGAGCTCCTCCCATTCCCTTCGCTCAAGTTCCGCGACATATCGTACCTAATGTTCCTTTTACCCTCCAGACAACTTACCCGAAAAGCACAAGCGTCCTTGGTAATCCTTCCACCGTAATTTAACAGGGGAGGGAAGAGGATAGAGGATGGGCCTGGTAGAGGATGGGATGCTGAGAATAATCCCGCATCTATCCAATCGGACGTATTTGCTTGTCCTATATTGGCTAGCCATTTCATTCCTTTCCACTCCGCCTTGCTCTGACTTCTTTTCTGGCTATTCCTCAAGAGACGCTCGCTCCTTCATCATCTTATTCCCTCCTCTCGGGCTGATTTTTTTCGGCGATTGACGTAATCGTGTCACATCTTACCACTGACGCGCGGAAGAATCCATTTGTGACACCCCCGGTAACTATTTATGCCCGTTCCATTTTAGTCTCAATTTGCGTAATGTGTTTACGTTCAGAAGGAACTGGCAATGCGTCACATAAAAATTTCTTGAACAAAAGATTCACGACAAAGTTTACATCTCACATTATCCTTCAATAAATAAACAGCATCATTAATATAATACCAATTTCACTGCTCAAATTTCAAATTTATATACTATAGAGGTACATGCATTAGTTGTGTGTTAATGGATTTTTCTCAAGCGTAAGTAAATATCTGTTGGAATGAATAATTTCTTGATTCATGCCATTCTGACAACAATGTCATTCCTACTCTTCACTGTATCTTGTAAAATTGGATTATACCAAGCGTGAAGATTACGGAATACGTCAAGGGCATCTGTAACGACATCTAGTTAATAAGAAATACACGGTAATGTTTGATTCATTCTGATTCACCAACGCATTGCTGCTGAAACTGAACAATATTATCTTCATGTCATCCCCGAAGCGTACTCAAAGAGGCCACTCATAATTTCCTCCGTTGTCTCCGCTTTTCGAGGACTTCAATGCGTTAAAAAAAGAACAGGAAAACGAGAAAAGGGGGATGGGTTACCGGTCTTGTTCGGGCGACAACCGCTCGAATGGAGAACCCATGTGAATATAAATATGTTCCCGAGACTCATTGTGTTTATCTTTTTAACACGTCTCCAACATTTTAACACGTACCCGTGACCACTACACCTCATGTTAAAGCCGTATTATGACACCACAATGTCAATTCCGCCCCGCCCCTTCCACAAATATTTCTTTGCATCCGTGCAAACAGAGGCCGAATTTCGTATCATTTGATAAATCTGCTCTGTTGTTGGGCATATCTGTTTGCTGTACGCTTACCTTTCTCTTTTTTTCTCTCCCCTATATATGGCAACGTTCAATTTTGCTCTGGCAGCAAGGAAATCGGCGTCCCGCGTCTTCCGTATTCGTTGAAACATTCGGTTTACTTTTCCCACGAAGGAGGAAAATTGGTTTTCATAAAATGAAATGAAGTAAGGACCCCGCGACGGCCTCTTCTTCTTACGTCTCGCCCGCGAAATCTCGACGTGACGGATGCCTCGGCGTAAATAACTCCCGCATCCCGCGGAGAATTCCGAGAGGAGTGGGTACTCGAAGGGTGTTTTATTTCCTTCCGGGTGGAAACGCACCTTTGGCACTCTTGCATCGTCATGGGTCGGCAGAGATAATAAACCGCTCACCGTCACTCCTCGAAGGAAATTAAAAGGTAGGGGTATGGCTTTCTAGGAAAAAACGGATCAGAAGAACGCCGTGCGCTTTAACCATGGCGAGGTGGAAGAAAAGACTTCACAGGTCGTGATGCTGTGCAGTGGGAAAATTGCAGCAAGAGCTAAAGGTAATTGTTGGGGTAGCTGGATGAGAGCTGAGGGTTGAGTTAGTGTGATCTGGAATTGGGAAGAAGGGAGTCGCACTGAACGCGGTCAGCGGGATAAGGCGATGCAATGGTAAGCATACAATCCTTCCCCTGTGTTATGACCGCTGAAAATCCATCCGTCGTGCTTTTGAATGCTTAAGAGGTTCTATACGATAGCTGCCCTTAATGTGCTCATTTAAAAATTTACAATTTTAAAAGTTTACAATTTTTGGTACTGCACTACGATAGTCTCTACGATAATACAACTCTCAAGTTTACGAAACTGCGGATATAGCCAAAGAGAACATGGTTCTCTCATGGTTTTGTTGTTCCATCACATTCTACAAAAAGGATTCTTACAATGCTCTTATACTGTTACATTTTATCATTCAGTAACGAAATAACCTACCATACTAATCAGGTCTACGGTTCAAGAAAGTAATATTTCCGTCGTACAGTATCTTACATTTAATGTAGTCACACAATGAGTTGCTATGATAAAAAAGGTACAAGTAAGCGTCGATATCATTTCATGAATGCCTAAATAAAGAATATTTGCGTTTTGGCTGCTTTAGTTCTCCTGGAAAGTGTCCCCTTTAGTCAAGATGTTGTCATAGATTCTATAATGAGATGCGGTTTTAAGGACTCCCGACACTTTTTAAAGCATTCCCCTTACGACTGATTCCACACGATAACTCAAAATAACAAGCGGCAGGAGTTCCTCCGCCATTCATCCCAAAGAGTTTTATGTAGAATCTTCAGGCTGAAGAGAGGACACATCCCATGATAACCACCACCCCACGAATGATTACAAGCGGGAGGGGGAAGGGTGGGGAGACGGCGGGGAAGGCAACGATGAAGGCGGCGGGGAGCTAGCTGATGGCTGGGCGTAGGTTGGCAGCGAGTAGGCAGGACTGGAACGGCCGGAATAAGGAAAAGGATGATGCTCAGAGGGCTGGTTAAACGGGGCGGCATGTTACGACCGAAGGAGTTAGCACAGGAGGGGAGGAAGGGCAAAAGGGAAGAGGGAGAAGATGCATACAGATGGAAAGGGGTTTGGGATGAGATAACTAAGAGTAGAGCTGAGTGGCAAACCATAAGGTCCTCATAGTCTGGTTTATGAATAGTTAAAGAAAACTTGCAATTTAAATTACAATTAACGTAACAACTTGAGGGTCACGATAGAAATTAACGTGTGCAAACGATATCTCGCAAGCATTGATTTTTATCCGCCGAAAATATCGTGTTTGTCTAATTTGGTGGTTGACGATTAGGTGTTCAATGATAATATTAGGTTAGCATATATTTTCTCTCTCGTTTACGATGTCCCCAGTTTAAATCTTACGTGACATGCCGAAAATAATATTAGAAACGAATAACAAGGGAGTCTTCAGGGTGTTCTCAAGTTACGGCAACATTTCCAAAGTTACGCAGGATTAAAGAAACTTAGTTCTGAATTTAAAATTCTACCAAATCCCATTTTAATTGTTTACGGAATTTATTATTTCTAGATTAATTGTTCCACGTACGCTCCCATTGGCAAGAGGCAGTAAAATATCACGCTTATTCTAAATCGGTCTGCCTCTGGTGCTATTTTTTCCCATCAGCCGGCCCTACCGGCGGTAGAGGGGAGATGGGGAAACTGCGTGTCGTTATTTTTTTCCGCAAATTGAACGGCCGAGAACTGTGGTTTGTTAAGGATTGATGGGCGGGAAAGTGTCGGCGTATTAAGAATAAACCCCGGGGACGGGAGAGTGGTAGGACAAACAAAAACACACGGGCGGGATCAGATTCAAGCGAGGAAAAGGGGTCAGGACGATGTGGAGGAGGCTTCGGCGCGGGCTGGACTGATAGGGATTTTGCATGGATGGATGGTAGAGAAGAGTCACTTCTCGCTTTATACCCTCTTTTGGCTCCTATCCTTCCCTCCACACCCACCCCACCAAGTTCGTTTCCCCTCGCGCCACTCCCCAGACCCACTACCGCCACATTCCCCTCACTCCACGTTCTCCAGCTCCTACCCCACCCCCATTCCCCAGCATGGAGTCGGCCTTGCAACCCTTTGCTCTCCAAGCTCAGCGAAGCAAGCAGCAACCTCACGAGCCTCGTGTCGTGAGCCTCGCCCCCTCATTACGGGCCTGCCCCATATTTTTATTAGAGAAAATTGCCGACTTCCTGGTGTTTTAGTCGTGGTACTGTGTCGGTTGCGCCGCCGGGATGAAAGATATCGTGGCGTGTCGCCACCCTTTCAAAAAGCTATGGTTATATACGGATATCTTGTGAAAGTAATTCGAAACGTTTAGTCGAAATGCGAGGAGTTTATCCTCCCTCTGGGGTGTGATTGATTCGTCAGGGGCTCTTTAACACGTCTACAGAAAGAGCTGAACATTCTTGGGAATTTTTTAAGGGTTTAAAGTTTCGAAAATCGACAAGGAAGTGTAAGCCATTAAAACAAACTACATTTATTGAATCGGTGAAGAAGGAAAACAAACTCAGAGCTACTGAACATCCTTTTACCATAGAATTTAAACTGCCTTAAGAAGAGAATGACAAAATATCTATGTGCACGTCAACTGTTAATTCGCCACAATAGACACATCTAATTAATCCAGATAATAGTTTTTAAAAGTAGACTTTGTTGCAAATTATTAAGTTAAGGATTTTAGAAACACGAAGAGGAGTTTATAATTAAGAGCATTTCTTTTAGTTTTCAATGGCGTGTGTAAATTTGGAATTCGGGTCGTGTAAAGTCGAAAGGGAAAGAATATTCCTATAAGGATCTGGTACAACACATCCATAACATCGGGAGTGACAGCTTTCTGAGGATTTATTTTTTCAAGAAGAAAAAAGATACGTTTATATTTTGAATTGAACATGCTCGTTTAATAACATCAATCAAAACATGGAAAAGGAAAGGCAGTGGTACTGACGGAAAACAAACCTGAATTTACAAGATCCATTTTAATTATGAAACGCGTCATAAGAAGACAAATGAAATCTTCAAAAAATAACTTACAGAACGAATGTATTTTAGCCTGAAGATGTGTGCTGTATTTAAACATAATTCACGGAAACATTGTCAGATGAGATTTTGACTGTAGACACGATAACAGGGAAATGACTTATCCCATTTCAACGTTACTGTATTCTCATTTTCATCCCATTTCAGATGAAGAGAACTGCCAGATCATTTTCTTTGGCCGCAATTCAAATTTGTAGGCTCAATCCACAACAGAGTCTCGGAAAAGATAAATGTAATCTTCATAGAGAAGACTTCACTGTGATCTTCCTTCGGACGAAGTGAAGCGAGAGAAAGACAGGAAACGGGTTTAAGCATGGACGTGGACGCTGGGAAGTGAATTAATATTCACTAACGTCGTTTACCACAAAGAAAAGCAAATTATCCCCTTCGATGACTTGATCGGGGTCGTGGTGTGAGGAGGGAATTGTGGGAGGAGGCGTTGGGAAGGGGGGTGTAGACTATTAAGGGACGAAAGAGACAGTCACGCACGAAAAAAGGGCGTGAACGAGACAATTTAAGGCGAGAGAAAGAGAGAGCTTTCGGGGTTTTCCTCCGGGGGAGAAGAGGAGAAAGGGTCGATGGATTTTCGGATTTCGGGGCGAGCGGAAGAGTGCGTGGGCGGCGGAGGGGGCGTGCGTCGTCGGGGGAGCGACAAAAGGGGTGGGGGGAGGCGCACGTGGGACGAGCAGAAGAGAACTTAAGACGGGGAAGATTAGAGGGGGCGGGGACAAGGCAAGAAGTGGGAGATGGGGGAGAGGAGGAGATACCATTGCGAACGTTGGGTGAAGGTTCAGGACGAGAGAAAGCCAGGGAGGATGAAATACGTAAACGCATGGCTGGCTGGGTTGTGTGACGATCCGTTTCGAAAATAGTCTCGCAATGGTGGAGAAACATCTTACGTGGGCCCACGAAGGCATCGACGACGCTCCTCCATCGACCTGTTGGCAAGGGGTCCGCATAGCGGATCAATGGATATCGCCTACATTGACTACATCGCCTTGCTGGGTGTTGGATGTGCCACTCGCGTCCTTAACTTAAAGTTACAGGCTTTCGGCCCACCTTGAGAATGCGTGCTGCGCTCCCTACAGCTAGGTCAAACCCTGGCAGTACCCTCGTTTATTTTTGGGATTTTAGAGCATTTACCTTTAATAATGCATGAAGAAAACCATGAATTGCCTTAAAAAATAACTTTAAGTAAAAGAACGGAAGATATTACAATACTTTTCTGTTAAATTTGAAGGCCAGAGTACATTTCGCCGAATGCCCTACACTACTCTTGTAATCTAATAAATCAGAGTACCCCTCTTCTGATAATAAAACATTAACTTCCGCGCACGAAATTTTTGCAAGCCCCAAATGAATTAAATGGATCGGAGGAGTACGAAAGCGAATGAAAAAAATAAAAATTCAATGACGATGACCACATTGGGTCAACAATTGGCCATATAAGAGCGTCGATAGAGAATCTTATTGTCAACTCGAGACCAGTTTAACCGAAGCACATTTAAACTACAATATCCATATATAACGAAATATCTCTTTGAAAAAAAATTAGCCCTTCAAGTTAATTTTAATTATTTAATATCCATACAAAATGATTCACGCATCTTTTGTTAGTGGCGATGGAAAAGATTGGACAGAGACTTTTCTCCGGGATCCATCATCTACCGCTTTATGTTTTTTCACACTAATTGACGATCACTGACTTTTCCCATTTATGCCTTGCATACGCATTACCGATCAGGTTAAATAAAGGAAGAAAACGAATTTACTTTAATGCTAGCACAAGATATTCCTTATGTTTATCTTAGAATGCGTTTACGTGAATTAATAATAAGTGATAAGTAGGAGATTTGAAAAGGATTCTTTTTCATTGGTTTTTTCCACATTTTCACCCTGGAAGAAACGTTGGAGTCGACGGAGCGCCAACATACGAACATTGGCATCAACGTTCCGTAGCACAATAGGGTCCCACTGGATGGACGTGTTACTTGAGAGAGCCCTGGGGATGTGGAATGGAAAGGGATGTGTTCGTAAACAAGGCTGAAGGATTGGGAAACGAGGAAAGTAACAAAAGAGAGAGCAAGAGGGTGGAGAGACGGAAAGAGGAGTGCGAAGCGCGGGGTGTGGAGTGAAGAATAAAAGAAGGAAGAGGATGAGCCCGAATCTGTAAAAATTTGGATTGTACAAATAGACAGTAAAATGTGACCGTAAATAACGGGGCAGGGCAAACAGCCGGGGGTGGGCGTGGAGGGAAAGAGACCGGGTGACATTTGAAGGGAAGGGGTAAGGACCTTAAAAAGTGGATGTGGAGGGCATGAGCGGGCGTTTAATTGAAAACAGAGATGAAAACAAAAGCAAGGCGAAGGAAAGGCCTAAATTAATCAACGAACTAAAGACGTAAATTAATATGATTCTCTTAAAGCTCTTTCTTTCTCGAAAACAGGAACATATACCAACATAGGATCGAAGTTCGCATGCGACTAAAATATTTCAAATTTTGAATCATTTAAAAAGCATTTAGTCGGCCGCTCCACGTTCAAAACTAAATATGCTTGATCACAGTGCTCCTGTGATGTAACTATAGTCCTTTTCATGGAATATTTTACTAATCAAAGGTCATTTCTGGTGACGTACAATGTTGAAACCGCTGCAAAAACTTTATTTTACTCTTCAAAGATGAAGGAAATCATTTGAAGGAAGGAAAGTAAAGCCGGAAATTGTTTCTGAAAGTCAAATGATCGAATCCCAAATAGAGAAGTACGTTTATTAGTCAGGTTACATAAGGATCGTGCTATTAGCACCACAGTAGGGCAGAGGCTTCATGATTTTACGATACAGGGCACACACCGGTCATGCAAATCTCCTTCGAAAGGGATATTTTTGTCCCGCTTACATCATGGAAAGCGGCAACGGTGAATTTACGGGTTTATGGATACCGTCCTAAGCCACGCATGCTACGGATGGATTGCAAGCGCACTCATCATATTCTTCAAGTCCATTCTTGACGTTAAACCCTCCAAGCAAGCTTAAATAATCTCAGGGGTCACTAAAGATCCCTTCCTATATCCTTCTTAAAATGCACATTAAATAAACCACAGGAAGGCTTTATCTTTTGAATTATAATTAAAACAAAATATTTTGTCCTTAACCGTCATGTAATCAATACATACTTGGGTACGCCATGTAATCCTATGCATTTCTGTTCTAAGCTTTAACTTCTGATGCACCGAGCAGAAATCCATTTCTGTATTTATTCCAAAAACATGTAACTAAATGATTTTTCTTCACAAAATGTGAACCATATCTGCTGAATGTATGAACTCAAACAAAAATGGTAAAGGAGATGTACAATGGGGATAAACTAGATGCTTCTCTCCAGTATCGCATGCCTAATGAGTGCCGCTATTAATGTACTGTCTGCTACGTACATTCTCTAGAATAAAAATACACGAAGTACTCCTCGCAGTTGGCATGCCGAAGTGTGTGCGTGCTACATGGTAATAGGGGTGCACTCGACAATTTTAATCAGTTAAGCTAGAAACTACGTTGGAAAAAATCTACACAAGGGTTTCAAATTAATAATTCAAGTTTAGTTATATTTGAATTTAAAATGCTTACCTCGAAAGGTCACTCGAGGGAATCATTGTGTTATTTTATTTATGGAATTAAAGTGCTTGCTTATTTCACACACTACGTTTACAGCCTAACAACTTCAAAGTTACGTCCAGTAGTATAAAATAATAAACACTAATGAAAGTACTATTTTGCAAGACGGGAGTTGGGTTAAACGTGGGGGAAAATATATATGACGACTTTTCTGAAATAATTATGCATCATTAACGGGATATTTTATGCCATGAAATCATTTATAAACAACGTCATCCATAGCAAGGCTGAATTAATGTGGGAGAGAAGGATCATAACATTAAGCATGAAATACGAGAGTATATTTAATGTTAATCTAGTGCATGTTTTTCACCATTAAGCGGTATGGAACCATCACACAATGCTGGCCCCTCTCACCTAATTTTGTGAATTTCTCGTTTAACGGTGGGAGGCCTCGGGGAAATGCTGGCCAAAACGGACGCACATATGTGGACGGTGACATATAATATAGCCTCTCGGTGGCAGCCTTGACTGAACTTTGTAGAAGTTGCTGCTGTATATCACTAGGAGCAACCACGTGAATTAAATTTCAACCATTATATCTGCACTACTTTCATTAGTATGAAGACACCATTGAAACAGTAATAATCATTAAAATAAAATTATTGGATACAGTTATTTTTCACAGTCACTGTTCCACTCGAAGATATAGTTTAGGTCTACAAAGATAAATGCTTTTTATTCCAATGTTTCTGTTACGCATAGGTATTTTATTTGACCCAAGATGATGTAAAAATGTAGCAAACTTGGACTAGGGATGAAATCATTTTTATTACGTAAAACTGTTATTATGACCCATCGATGAATCAAATGAGGGACTTCAGAAGAAAACATATCTTCAGACGTTAAATTTATCATTCTCTTCAAACGTCAAGAGAATTCTTCACAACGGAAAAATATCAAAGACTAACACACTATCGCAAACAATTTTAAAGTAGTTATTAACATACTGCTGAATGGTGGAGTAGGCTGATTGCCCAGTACATATTAATCGGAGAGTTTTGTTTCAAATCACGCATGAATTGTATAAGCATATGTCTTTCAAAATAATTTCCACCGTTTCCTCTAAAAACTATTACTAGACAAAAACTGCGTCGATTACATTTCAGACAGAAACAATAAATGGCGATCTTATAGTCACCCAAAAATAGTGACTTGGCCAAATTTTCAAAACGGTATGGAGCATATGTGTTTATGGTAATTAAAAAGCCACCTTCAATGTGAATAAAAACAAAAATCATTTAATGATCTGCAGGAGAAGAGCAAATGGCAACTTAGATAAAAACTTCAAGAATAGAAAGGTTGAGGAATTATATAATTTGCGAAATATAGCAGTGATGGGAGTAGATTGAAGGTAACAGTTCACAGAATAACCCAGGAAAATAAGAAATTCTGTCAGAATGGAAATGCGCTGAAAGCCAGAAACGTAGGTCTGCAAGTAAAGAACTTCTTCGTTGAAATTTATGAACAATTCTTATCGGTGACAGCGGACATTCATGGCAGTAGAAGTGAAATATTTGCGGTGGTACTGCTAACTGATTTGCTCACTGATAATATATCCAAATTTACTCGCACATATGCAGACATTACCTATAGTGTGTTTTTCTAAGACTACGTCCTATGTACTTGAGACATTTCCAAAGTTTTTGCAATTTTCAGCGTTAGTAGTTTCTTATCATCTGACCTTCAAATGGAATGAGCAACTTTTCTCGGCATCAAGGTTAGAAGTATAATTTTTAATTGTGATACCAGTTGTCACCATACAAGAAATTATGAAAGTACGACTATAAGGATGTAAGCCTTTGCTTTATAGTATTGTAACTCACATCACATAGCTTAGTTATGGCAGATTGGTAAACCGAGTCAAGTCAAAAGACCTAATGATCACAAGTAAGATGTTGCCTTTCAAATAGTTCGTTTTAAATTCCGTGACCAAACTCATCGAAAAATTGTCTTCGCAATTTATATAGAGCTTTTTCCTCTTATCCTATCAACATAGAGAGCCGAGACTCACTTTACTCATGGCCAACGTCACATTTCATCATTCAACTAATTTTTCCATCGTTGGATAATCAAATTAGATTAATTTCAAATTCGATTCATCCACCTATTCCAGACTATATTTCATAAGCTACTTAATATTCTACGTAAATGGACGAAGGTTGATAATCCTTCCCGTAAACTAACTCATTAATTATCCCACATTCGAGTACATCATGAATTTCTCTAAAACGCCACTGGAAAAATTATATTTTACAATTTTTAATTACTATTGGAGTTCCTCTATCATTTGAAATCATTTATAAAAATCACATGAGAAGTAGGAATGCGATGTTTTCAATATGTATAAGTGATTCGCTTTGACCGGGATTAGGACACGGATCCTGGTTTATTTGATGAATGACTTTTACGCGGTGAACATTTCGCATTTCTGTGCACATTGGCGGATGACTTTGCTAAAGTCACTTTCACAGCATTTTCCACAGTTTTTAAAGTAGGAAATTTACACGGATGGCTAATATCAATCTAAGCTCGGGAAGTTCGAAAGAAACACACGGAGCTCTCCTTGTCAATAACACACTTTTCTTTGTACTATTACATACCACCATTATTATTGCATTATCAATATGGTATTTGACGTATTCGATTCATTCTTACTTGGCACCTAGGAGAAGTAATAGTACTTTCATATTCTGAATGGCGGTCTATTAAAAGACGTAGCGAGTTTATTCCAAAGATATGAACATCTATTTCTTCAATTTATCGAAATTAAATCAAATGAAATTCTGCGGGTTTCATCATTTCAATTATGCAGACATGAGAATGCCTTTTCTAGACACCTGATAAGGTGAAGAAAACTAAAGAAGAGAAACTAAAAACATATCGGAAACTATTTCTTTCAAATGTAAGAAATCCGTGACACTTGCCTCTCAAGAATACGGAGAAGTATCCAAAATCGGGTGTTTACTTTCCACTGACTAATTAAATGCCGCAGTCGAGTATCTCTTCGGATCTTGATCCTAATATTTAGCCGTCCTAATTACCTATCTCCCCAACTAGGAACGTGGGCTCAGCCGTAACATTCCCAAATAAAATATACAGAGGAAGGCAGAGGAGATGAAAAATATTTCCTATATTGTAGGGGAGAGGCGCTCTTACAATTTATGTGTTCTCTCTACCTTGAGGGCAACTTGGCGCTGATATTCCCTTTCCCCCGCATAAAATGGTTCAGCACTAATTTAGAGTTCGGTATCTACTGTAGGTTTTACAATCGTGCAACTTGACTTTTTCCCCACAATGACTCGCAGCATATCAAAATTCCTCTCATTGAGGATATGAAACCCACGGCATGGTTCTACGAGGACACATACCGCCAAATTCTATTCCACTACTACTACGCGCTCGGGGCTTTCTTAATATGGGTGGGAAAAATACGATCGATTAGGCCTGCGAAAACACATTTGCACTAGGGGCAGTGGCCCGGGAGGAAAGTAAATATTCACACACACCCCACTCACGCACTCCAATCGCTTAAAAAAAATGATTTGCTGCGGTAGTGGGCGGGGCCCGAACAAATCCAACCGCAAAATCCTGACGGGATGGAAAAAAATACATGAATTAATCCCTCGCCCTCCATTTAAATCAGACAAAACATTGAGGAAACCCGCATTTTCGGGGCGAGGGAGAGGGAGGGCGAGCGGGGAACACCGAGTGTGGAGCACATAGATACAAAGTAAACGATAAACTAACTACCCAGGGCATCCACGCGGGAGATGACGGCTCAGACAAGAAAAGATCGGAAGAGGGGGGGGGAGGATGGTCCCACCGCGGGCGGAGGGAAAGAAGAGTCCGGTGGTGAGGCGACTAATGCGGGGGAAGGGAAGGAGGAAGGCCATAGCCGCTAAGCAGGGAAAAAATACCGGAGGTAGGAACAAAAAAGACGAATAATTTGTGCTACAGGGTGGAAGAGGAAGGGAGTGCGCAAGGGAAATAGACGACGGATAATGCAGGGTGGGTGGGAAGTGTAGAGAGGGAGAAGGAGAGAAAGAAAGAAGTGATTGCAGCATTTTTATTCACCCGAGCTTCAAAAGTGCTTTCCCTCGGGAAAGCTCATATTGGGACAAACAATCGTACGGAACTTTGCCTGAATAAGCGAGCAATTAAAGAGAAAAATGCTGCGAATGTTTTGGCGGGACTGGCTGGACGTGAAAAAAAGGGAGAGGGAGGAGGGGGTGACGGGGTTAGTGTTGGGCGGGTTGAGCCGTTAAAGGTCTTTGGAGCCGCCGCCGCCGAAACGCTGAGCGCGCGCGGAGACCGGAATTTCCTTCTGCCGCCGCACCCTTCCTTCATCCTATCCCCATCCCCCCCTTCCCACCATCCCGCCGAAAACCGCACCAACCCCACCAACCCACACGCTCCTCCGCATCCTCCCTGGGCTGCCTCCAGCACCGCAACCTGGGAGAGGGGCTGGATCCACACACGTACATACATACAGGCGTATACGGTGGAGAAGATTCAACGATATGACAAGTTCACGCATGAAAAATGCCGCGTCCGCATTCCGCGTGCTCTTGCTTGATGGTTCGGGTTTGTTTGTGGTCCAGGAAAGAGAGAGAGAAAGATATTCACAGACTGAGACAGACGAGGATATGATGAAAATGGGCGAGAGGGAGGGAGAGAAAAGATATCTGACGGAGAAGGGAGGGTTAGCGAGGGTGGTATGAGGTGGTAACGCGGATGGGAAGGGGTTAGGGAAGGGTTTGGTGGAATAGGAAGAAAATAAGTAGGGCACAAAGGCCGGGAAGAGGGATTGGTGGGGTGCGGAGTATGCCATTACGACGTGAGTGCGGTTGGCTTGCTATATAACGCTGCTCTCCCGCTCTCTCAGCATACGGCCAAAATCGTCTCCCCACTCCCCTCCCTACACACACTCTCTCACCCATGTATTGCGAGTGGAACAATAGGGGGAGGGGAGGAAAGAAGGGGTTGAAGGGATGGATGGGAGCGTGTGACGAGGGGGGGGCAGGAAGGGGCCACTGAGGGAGGATGTGGGGGGAATAGGGGCGGTGAAGGTGACAAATGCTGCCGCGCAGGAGATGCGACCCCCTGCCACTGGAATAAAAAATATAATATGGGGCTCGACGCCGGTGAAATGGTCGGTGATTTGTTCTTCCTGCCGGGCATATTTCACAGCGTGCCAGATTTTGATTTTCCGAATGGCGAGGGCGGGGATGAGACGGGGAAGGGTTGAGCGATGGGGTGGGGTCTCTCTGGACGGCCATTGAAACGGCACGTAATTGAATGCCTGGACGCCCTTGTGTGGAGAGTTTTGATAAATTTCGGGAGAATTTCGACGAGCATAATGAATGAAATATTTAATTCCTTGTCGAAGGAATGTCCCATTACAACTCCATTGTGCGAGCCGGAATGGGCGCAGACGATTTATTAGAAGTCGTTTTGATAATTCTGTGAAATGTGGGTGTTTGGGCGTGTATGTAGGTTTGTGTTTATGTATTAAATATATATATATATTATAAATATGTGTGTGTGTGGGAGGGGGGTGTATATGTATATATTTTTGTATGAGTGTGTGCATATATATGTATATATATTAAAAAAATATATTGGCACAAGAGTCATTGAAGATTTTAGCTGAAGGCATTTGTATTTCCGTTTCAGGTATAATGGAAACATAGAATTGATGTAAACCAAAGAAAGATTAAAAAAAGTATTAACCACATAATGGATTGCAAATTCATTCAAAATTGGATACAATAAAACTATACTCTGGTGATTAAAACATTATTTAATACCAGGCGATCACTTGGAATAATCAAAATGTAAATTAAAATCTATGACCTAATGTACGATCCAAAAGAATATAAGAAATAGATATTCGAATATCCTTGATTTTTATACAAACACTAAAAGAAATAAAATTCGGTTCAATTACTTCAAATATTAGACATTAAAATACGTGGAATGTTCGTTAGTAAAAATAAAATAAGCTTTAAAGAAAGCTGGTAAAGTTTCACTGGCGAAGATATGGTTTAGTAGCTCCTCAATATTAATCACTTGCATGACCATTCGTAGGTTTATTCATCCCATAGCAGGGCATATATGGCCAAAATCAACACGAGAAAATACTCTTTCGGGGATATAAGGCATTTGCAGAAAGTACAACTCAGTTATTTGAGCGCAATATTTTTTTTATTATACAATATGTATTCGACGTTCAACGATGTAGAGGGAAGCACAGAACATCCAACCATAAACACAGTAATCAACCCGAAGGTCGGTTTAGTAGGTGATGGTAGAGCTCACCCATGTACTAAGCCCGACGGCGTGTGAATATTCACACATCAGGGTAGGGGGGCCAGTCCCTTTCCCTGTGTCGGTTATGGTTTCCCAGGAAGATCTGGTACCCGAAAAATCAACTAGCTTGGGTGGAGCTGCAATTACCCAGAGTGCCTTGCCCGGGACTCAAATCCGGGACCCTCTGGTCAGTAGTCCAACGCTCTATCCACTGGACCACCGCGACTCACATATAAAAATTAAATTTATATACATATAGAAAAAAATATATATATATTGAAAATAGACATCTATTTTACATATAAATATCTAGTTTATTTATATATATATTTTTTAATATAAATCTCCTTTGGTGGGTGAAAACAGCTCCATAACGCCATCTCTCGGGCAACATCTATCGGAGCACTTTGGCGCTTTATAAGATCGCAGATCTCAAGGTAAATCAGGTTTTCCTATTAGCTCTACTGGTAGAGCATCCGCTGGAAAGTGGAAGGTCCGTGGTTCAAATCCCGGATAGGGAAATATTTTTACTTTCGTGATCTGCTCAAAAATCGCCTTCCCCAGATGTCCTGTCTTCGCCTTTTATGTGTTTTCCTATCCCCTTTCCTTATACCTATTTCTGTTTGAATGAATATTTGTGCGCCGTATGGCCGTATATATATATATATATATATATACGGCCATACGGCGCACATATATATATATATATATATATATATATATATATATATATATATATATATATATATATATATATATATTGTAAGATTGTGTCTTAAAATAGACGCTTTAATTCGTGTTAATATTTATGTTGCACTACTGCACATTTCAAATAAAATAAGCTTTAATGAGCATGAACTAAATTATCACGGCCATTAATTCACAACTTTTGAATTCCATAAAGGTATTACATCAATCATGTACTGAGAAATGCTCCAATATAAAACCTTGCGTTTCCTGAACAACGGCTTAATAATTTAACTAAATTTTACCCAATATTCAACGAAATTTTTGTTTCATTTTATCAGGCAACAATCATTGAAATTAAATAGACGGAAACATGAAAGTATTTCATCGTAATTCATTGTCACTGCTGCACCATTAAATCCTTACGTGCAGGTTTAGACCTAGCGTTGGGTATGTCACTAAAATTGTCGAAAGATTTCTTTCGAAGTGCTGCAATGGTAACTGATACCAGCTTTAGATGGCTACGCCAAGATCAGTGAAGTTCTAGGTAAAATATTAAATAATCATAAAACATGCTTATATATCGAAAAGAAGCTTAACATAATATTGTGAATAAAATTTTTGGCGCAGATTCTATACTAGGATACTTTTTTATTTCATTTAATACATAAATGGAAAGTAGTGGGCGAGTGAACGAAAGAGAAAATTTATTGACACAGTTAATTTTCCTCGCCCATTTAATAAATAACTCGGGTTATTTCAGTCCAAAAACACCTTAAAGTCATCAGTATCTGTGCTCAAAAAGAACCAGGAATTGTTTGAGAGTTATTTAATTGTGCCTTTTATAAATTTTTGGCTTTTGCATGTGTTTTTTTTCTTAATTACGGGTGGTACCCTAACACCCCCCGCCACACGCCCTTGGCATCCTGCCTCGTGTTAAGTAGATTTTATTGTAATTAGGATAAAGACCCTCAAAAATGTATGTTAATTAGCAGGATCTCGTCCAATTTGAAGACAAAAATAATTGACACTATATTGATAGTAACTAGAATTAGTAAGCATCCACATTACACGATTTGGATTATATCAAATAAAAATATTTATCTGGTAAGTTACAGACTGCTTCTGAAATGATTAGACCACAAAGAAACAAATCTAGTGTGGAATTCGTACCGAGGAAGGTAATGGAATTCCTGCAAGGAAAATTTTTCATACGGCATTTGAAATACGGAGGAGACATTTCATGGCTGCGGAATGCCGGAAGAGGAGTAGTAAATGATGAGTGAAAAGAAATGACAGAAGAAAAGCCACGCTGGCCGGAAAATGATATACAATCTCTCCCATTAATTTACATTCAAGGAGGTCAACGGGCGGGAATTCGCCGAGTCCCCTCAAAAGATTTTAATGAATACAGGAAACGAAAATGTTAGAAGAAATATAATTAATATCCTCAGAGTACAGTACCTGGAGACTCCAGGACGTTTCTGGTGCTGAGAAATACTTATAAAATGACGAATGAACTTCCTGGATCATTATAAACGATGGGCATCAATTTTTTTTATATAAGTCAGAGAATACGGTATGGTTTAGCTTGGCAACACACAGGCAATGGATAGTGAATTATATCAAACGATATTTTGAAGTAAGCTGTAAAGAGTAGGTAAATGATGTAACTCAATAAACTACTACACCCATTAAATTATACTCGAAGAAAAATATTAGGCACGCAGGAAACGAAATCATTTTCTAACATGAAAATAACTCAAAAGTGATGTTTTATTTGAAATATTCAATTTTCACGTATACGTGTACGCACGAGTTAATGAACGATAAATAGTATTTGCCATTTTATTTCTTAAGTATAAGTTTCGAAATATTTTCTCCTTTTATGTAAACCATTTTTGCAATGATTCGCATCTTCAAGAATTTTTTTACAGGACAAAACGCTTGAAAAACCTACTTGATTAAAATTTGTCAATTTCACTGTTTTAAAATTTTAACAGGATATATTATTGAAACAATAATCCGTATTTTTGTAAATACAGTAGTAACTATAACTTTAATATGACAGCGAATTGGCACAAGTAATATGTCGTAGCTGGCAGCGCAGCGTGCAGACAAACGAATATATAAGAGGGCAGCCATAGTAACTTTGAAACGATACTTGGACTATTGATTTCGACGTTTAAACTGAATGAACAACATTCCATTTCCACGTCTCACTCTATATCTACGGTTAGCAAGCCTCCGACTGATTTATCTCTTGTTACGAGCTTTAATCCAACCACTGCTCTTTACATGCCGTCCACTCGATACATCACAAGGGAAACATGGGCCAAAAGTACCGTTTCCCCTCGCCCTCCGCAAACAAGCCGCGGGAAAGTGACACTAATTGCAAGATGGGAAAGTACGCGGATAGGGAATGTGAATAGGGCAATTCCAAGCGTCAAACGTTGAAAAACTTTGTCAGTACAAAATTTTCTTCGTCAAAGTACCGAATTAAAACGAGTTTTTATTTGAACACACATGGTATATTTTCATTGACATTAACTTTATTCCAAATCGAAGAAATTTCCTTGACAATGAAGCGTCATACATTTAAATATTATGGAAAAGATCCCTGCAACAAGAGTCACAGTCACCCTAAGTTAATCTTCAATCGCTAAGTAAATTGAAAGCATTAACCTCCACCTTCTTCGATACGCAACTCACAGAAATTGTTGAAGAAGGGTGTTGAAAATGAACTAGAAGCTGCGTCAGACAAATCAGCTATGGCTATCTAGTAAGGTAATTATTATTCCAACATTTCTAAAAAATTAATGGTTTTGTAAAAAATGTATTTATACGTAAACCAAACAGGAGAAAATACGTAGGAAGAGAAAAGGGACATTGGAAAGGTAGAGAAAAGAGATTATATTGATTTTTCTAATGCAATAATCAAATGTGTACTACTCTGTGACTTTCACCTGTAACACACTTAACCATAGTGATCTTCCAGAAAGTTGACTGTAAAAAGAGGTTAAATAACGTGACAAACTAATTTATGAGCTACCTAAAATCCACAAATTAAAGTAAAGACACCTGCTCCTGTCCATATGGCAACTGTAAGTTTCCAAAGAATGCCCTTAGATTACCCTTATTTTGACTAAAACGACAAGGTGTAAGTCTAAAACACACTATCTATATCAATAGATATCCATGCAACCCCTAATATCTAATGCATCTGGGCCTTACCCAAAAAAATTAAAATGCAAAACAAGTTTACGCATCTTGATACCTCAACCGAAAAAATAATTAACTTATCCAGAAAGAATAGCAGTTCCTTTTCGTCATCGATGCGAGTTCAATTGAACGATCAGAAAACATTCCATGACGAAGAATTCAGCCTGTTGGATTATTCTATTGTGGATTTAGAATAAATGAAGAAGATCCGAGAGTGACGATTTTCCGAAAGATGCCGGGTGCAACAAATGACGGGGGTCCCGAGGGAAGGGGAGAGAAGCGGATCGCGGCGCAAAAGGGGACCCTGTGCTCAACTCAGATGTGGCACCCTTCGGAGTGTGTTGGGGAAGAGTATTGCACCGCGAGAGGAAGGAAGGAAGCGAGTGTGGCGTGAAGGAGGGCGGAGGGGAAGGGGGGCCCAAGTTGAGGCAAGGTTGTGTGGTGGCGCTAAGGAGAAGGGACAAGATAAGGAGGGCATGAGGAGTGAGCAGGAAAGGAAGACGGAGCGGGGGCTTTTGCAAATTACCCCATTCGCAGCGCTCGTTTGATGGCATCTCGTTCCGTGAAAAGAGGTAGGAGGGAGAGGAAAAAAATCAAAGGAAAACAAAACTTAGTGAGGAGACAGTTGGCGGTGGTGCGAGGGGATAGGAGAGGGATGGATAGCGGAGTGTGGAGTGGCATGTTTACCAAAGGGTTGCAGGGGGAGAGGGAAGGAAGTGTGTCGGCGCATAGTAGCTGTCATTAGACGGTATCGGGGAAGAATTGTTGTCCTCGACGCATGACGCCTACCATTGGGATGTCTGGAACCGCAGGAAAGGAGGAGGAGGCGCGGAAAGGTGGAGGGCTGGAGGTGAGGAGAGAGATGAAGAAAGGTGGAGTCTATTGGAAGGCGGAGTCTTGTGAAATGGCGAGGAGACACTGGGGGGAGAAGGTTGGGGAAGGTGGGAGAGAAAGAGAGCCTGGAGAAAAATGGAGACCGAAGGAATTAGTAGGGAGTGAGGGAAGACCAGAGGGGGAGATGATGAGGAAAAGGGGAGTTTGATAGGGATCAGGGGGAGGAGGGGCGAGGTTGATGTGAAACGGAGCGGGGAGTGCCTCCTTCCTCGGCGTCGAGGGGCGGCTGGAGGGTTTTTTGGAAGCGACGCTGAAAATGGTGGGTGATGGGAGGGCGGTTGGAGGGGGAAGGGCGAGGGGAGTTGTGCGGTGAGAGATGGCTGTTTGGCAGAAGAAAAGATCTGCCTCGATCGCGGCTGAAGGGGGAGAGAGAGAAAAAAACTCCCCTCGGGGGAGGAGAACTAGGGATAGGAGGAAGGTGAAAAGATAGGGGAGGGGAAGAAGGAAGACAAATAAAGGGCAGGCGGAGGGGGTTTCCCTTCGTGGCGAATAGAGACGTGTGATGGGTCGGATGGATGCCTATGCTGAAGGAAAGATAGCTTTGAGAGACGAGGGAGGAGTTTTTCGGTGTTTAAGAGGTGTGTATGGGCGGGGAAACAGGAGGGTTCGGGGAGTGGATGTAAGTTGGAGAAGGGAGGGCTCCAGAGAAGAGACGGTTCCGGAGAATGACAACTGATTGCCTGTGGGGCGGATATTTGCATGGCTGGCACGGAAAAAGCGCCAAGGGATGACGTTTACGTTGGACGAAAAGAAATACGAGGACTAAGGTGGCGAAATTAATGAACGAGCAAAATTTTCAATTGAAAGTGGTCGGTCGGATATGGCCGCTAAATTGACGAGTATGTAAAAGAAATTTGAGAAAAAAATATGGAAAGAGATTGGTGAGTGTATCTGAAGGGAAAGGCAGAGATCTGTTGAGAGAAGGAAACCTTTGCCATGTCAATGTTTAAACGTTTTGCAAGTCCATATCGATCAAAAAAATTTTTTCAAAGGACTGGTTTCTTTTAATCTTTCTTACATCAAAGACAATAAAATTCATTTCCACGCTTCCAGTTTCCAATACCCCATATTTTGAGTTTCGTAAAAAAAATTGCGGTTGCCAATCAAAACGTATTTCATTCAGAGGATTTTAAATGACCAACTGCGTATTCACTCTTCAAATTTGATGGAAATAGGTCCGTGTAAGCGAAATTCAAAATGTATTCGGCATTGAATAAAATTTTAAATGAACTCGTATAATAAAGAGTTACTTCTGCAGAAATGCTATCAAAAACTCATTTACCACTAGAAAATAAACGATGTTTATTACTTTTTATATAAGATTTCAAGAGACTTTCTAACCATTAAGTTCTGGTTATAGACGGTGCTTCTGACATCATTCTTTTGCTCTCATCAAGCTTTTAAAAATTAAAGAAGGTACAAAATTACGTAATTTTGTCGCATATTTGTTTTTAGTAAGCTATTGTCTCTACATGATTTTATGTACGGAATCTTTTGGATGGGTTGGGGTCTTTGTTTTGGAAGTTGGAGTGAACGACAGAACCCAAGAAATATCGGGTTCCTCTGGGTTATCGGGTTAGTTGCCCAGCCTTCCCCAATGGAAGACCAAGACATCAAGATTCCAATACGGTAAAGTGCTTTCCGCAGGCTGATGCTAGACATTGCTACAACTTTTTTCTAGTTCTCTGGGATGCCTATGATTCTGAAAGAGTTCATTATGGGATTTGACGTTCCATTTTTTGTTGTTTTGCCGCAAAGGCTATTCAGCCTACAGAGGATAAAATTGCAAAAATATTAAAATACCAGCTCTTTCATGTTCTTGAGCTTGCGTCATTGATATTATTTAATGAACCTGAATAATATATGTATTTTTACTGGATGTTAAGATGTGAGTGGCATACACTAGTACCAAAAACATAAAAGACGAAAATTGCAATTAAATTTCATTTTATTTAATATCCAGCATTAAGAGAGAATCTCGAGAAGTGATTTGTTTTTTATAAATGCATTACATTTAATCACATTTATTTCTTCAATTATTTTGACATGGGTTCTTTATCGTAAACATCAACCTATTGCATTTCGGAAAAATAAGGAAGTTCCCAAAATCCAATTCCGAGGGCATTCATGGAGATTTTCCACGTACTTTTACTATATTGTACTTGTTACTCCACTTTAGTGTTGAATATGGGAAACGAACTTCACTTTTCTTATCCATTCTTATTTCTCTCTTAAATATGAACGCACACCATTAAGTACTTGCAAAGTTTCTTTACGTGCAGTATTAATAAAATAAAACCCCTTACATTGTTTTTTTTAATATTGTGAGATATCTACGTGAACTTAAATCGCACTCCGCATTCGCTGTCCCATATATTCCACTCGATTTTTCATAATTTCCGGACGTCTGCGCCATTCAAAAGAAATTCGTTTCTGCTAAGTGTGTTATTTTAGACACTCATGAGTGGTTCCGGATTCATCGAACTACTTATTGTCAATGATATCCCATACATACTCAGTCAACTTTAAATCTGGAGAACGTTTAAGAAAGAAAACCATTCGAACTTAAGGAACTTTAAAACTTATTCTTTGAAATGAGTTCTTTCTTTTGGTAAATACTACTGTGTTAATAATAATTAATGTGCACTGGGGGCCAACCAGCATGAAGCAAAACCCTTTTTGCGATACAAATTTAAGTTCGATTTTATGGAGCCTTGAACTTGGCCGGAAACCAAATGGTGACACAACTAAACCTCTACCATGAATGTTTAAAGTTCACAGACCTTAAGACTAAGGAGTTATCTCTACCGTCACCTATCAAAGATAGTCTTCGCGTTGATTACTTTATTTACAATAACTGTAACTAAATTGAAGTTTTTATGTTTTCCAACTCTATGTTGCAATGCATGCTTGGTAAATTTCATTAACCTCATTTCCCTCTAACCTCTCCCTTCACTACCTACTCATATGTTTTCAGACGCACGAGATACGTCCGTGAAGATGGAAAACCATATCCCAGGAGATCCATATCGGAGGCATGCTCTTCGAAGGTTTGCGCTGAATTATGGCCGAGCCTGGCATTAGTAGGGAATAAGCCTTTCCGCCTTTGGTCTCAATCTCCAAACTTATCCTCAAGAGAGAGGTGCATTCGCAATTTCTCCCCGAGAGCCTTAATTTGTGTGCCTATTTCTATGTTACCATCACTCGCTAGAACCACCAATGCAAATACCCAACTCACCCATTACCCTCCTTGGCTGAAAACCACTTACGGTAGTGTCAACCAAAATGCTCTTTACACTGTTTACCGTGAGTAACACGAGAGGGCTGACCACAGTCTTTTACAGGCTTACGCCCCACTCACCTTTAAATTATAAGCTGCCGTTTGTTAACATAGGATTGTTAAAAATTGAAACAATAAATTTAAAGGGTACTATTACGCGTAATGAGGACGTTGATGGATCCTTTGCGTAGAGTATTCTTACCTAAGAGGTTAACAGCTATTCTGATTATTTTAGTCGTTCTTAAACCTACGAATTTATAAAATTTCTATCAAGTATTTTTTAACAGAAAACTATGTTCATACATTAAACATTTATATCATTTACAGATTACACCCCGATTTTTCTTCTTGATAGACTCTTTCACAAAAAATATCCGGTCACGGCTTCGCCACAAATGAACCACGCGAAATAACACATCTCACGATAAGGCTCCTTGAAAGAGCAAAAAAAATATCTCGCCCATCTTTCCGCTGAAGAGACCTGTCACCTCTAGGAGAGAAGGATACCACCGTGTCCTTTTAAATAATGTCCATCGGGTTGTGGGAGTAAAAAATTTCATCGCCCCAACAGGCAAAGAAGAGATGAGAAGTGCACATGCGGAAGGAAAGGAGCGTGGGAAAGAGGAGGAGAAGGTTACGGTAAATTCGTCCAAGAATCACGGTGGATGCGGCGCATCTCGAGCGTAGGGAGCCATAAACGCTGGCGGGAAGCGAAACGGTTTTGGCCGGGCGAGGAGGGAGGGGCTCTCCGCGGGACCGGAGGGGGGGTGGAGGACCAAGGGAATGGCTGGGGACAAAGGGGCTCACTGGTTGCGCGGGTTTCGCCGGGGCGATATTACACAGATCTCACACCTGCACGGGGAAGAGGAATACGAGTGCGGTGCTGCGGGAGGTGAGGTAGGAGCAAGAGACGAGAGGGTGGAGGCGAGAAGAAGAATCGTGGGGAGGCGGGGAGAAAGAGGGAGAGCTACGACGTCGTAGGGCGCTAAGTGGTGGGGTTAAATTGTTTGAAGGAGAACGAGGAAGAAAGGGAGACGGAAGCATCACGAGCCAAAGGGGACGGCAGGGAGAGGGGAAGGGATGGAGGCGTGGATATCCCTAGGGCTGGATGTTTGTAAGCTCCTGTGTAGCGCGGCTTGGTGGACGGGGGGGGGAGGGCATTGAGGTGCGGGGAGGGTCGTGGCTGGGAGAGGGCGGAGAAGGATGAGATGGCGTTGGAGGGTGAGGCGGGGGAGAGCTTGGTTGACAAAGGGTTAAATGGGGCCGCGGTGAGAGGAGGCGAAACTCCTGGTGCTTCGAGAAGAGAGAGAGGGATGGATAGAGAGAGAGAGAGATGGAGACGGTTTTAGAGGAAGGAGTACCATCGGAGAGGCCCATTAAACTGGAAGCGGAGGGTACGGGGCGGATGAAGTGGGCTCCTCCTCCCGCGCTCCATGAAGTTTTCTCCGGACGAGTCTTGGATGTGGACGGGGCGATGCGCCGGAGAAAGAGGTTAAGAGGTGTGGGAGGGAGAGTGAGAGAGATGGAAGAGTGGCGGGAGGAGCTAAGGGGGAGAGAAGGTTGGGTAGTGCGGGAACCGTTGAATACGGGACCCAGGGGTTGTGGGCAGCGAGAGAGAGATGAGAGGGGGAGGAAGGAACACCGTGGGTTAAAGTACATCAGACTGGGAGGGATCTTGGGCTTTGGTGTTTAGTGGTGCCGGGTGTCCAAGTCAGCTTGTGCCCCTGTGTGGGTGGCTGTGCACATGAGCACTCACACAGGCGCAAAGGGATGCAAAAGGGGGGGAGGGGGAAGATCTGTGGTGAGGCGAAGCCAGAATAGGTGTTTGTTTGCAGTGGAAGGATTAAGGCCCACTTCACGAAACTTGCTTCTTGAGCGGACAATAAACTAGAGATAATGAGTAAAAGCGGGAAGAATTATTACTCTTTAAGCCCATAATCGAGGCTGCCAACTCATTTAAAGGAGAGATAATTGCATCTTCCGCTACTACTTTAAACGAGAGGGTGAGGAGTTTCGTACAAAATTTTGGGTACTTTCCCTCGTGAATTTTACACGAGAAATTAAAGTTTAAATAATCGAGAAATCAAAGTAATTTCTCAACCTAAGATGTAACATTAGAAGGATTTATGTTGGGCTTTAAAAAGGTCGTCTAGTTGCTGTAGGGAAAAAACTCTACCTAAGAATACAAGATATTCATAATTTTAGCATATTTATGTTCCCATTCTAACGTTTTCATTTGATTCAAAACAATTGGAAGCTCCTATGGTAACTTTACGAGATTAAATTAATCACCAATGTAATCAAAATCAAATGCATCGGTTACAGTTGTGGGTTTACCCTTGTTGGATAGGTAAATTTAGGCTTCTCTAGCGAAACCAAGACAAATAACCAAGGATAAAAAAGGACAAAAAGTAAAATCGCCTGGGCAAAGTAGAATTCCTTTCACAAGGGCCTTAAACGAGAATATTTTTGGCCTTCCAAAGTTAACGAGAATATTTTTGCACTGGAAGATCCAATTGTGAACATGAAAGTCTATTCAGAAATTAAGGACACTCAATAACAATTCCAGAATTTTTACGAGAAAATATTTGTCTCGAATGAGATCAAAGCACTCATTTTTTTCATAAAATGCTAAAATTCAATACTGGTACTCAGGCTAAGAATAGAAAAATTAATGCCCTGAAAATGACTTACGAATTATTTTGCTACTCATATGAGGATAGAAAAACGAACTCTACAAGTGTTCCAGAGCTACAGTGACGCAGAATACACCGCAGAATAATGTTGGAGTTTCTGGAAAGTTCAGTTTAATATTTAGCACAGGGGACTTTACTAGTACAGTATAATCAGCAATGTTTTGACCCTATGTACAAAAAAATCCTGAAGATAAAGCAAGTGCAAACTTGTTTCTTCGCGCTACTGTTTCACATATATTTTTGGGAAGTTATTTTTGAAATAGGGCGAATCGCGTCTGATGAGCAGGCTCCTGACATGAAAAATAAAAAAGCTTGGAGCTAAATAACCCTTGGAGGGTATAACACCCAAATATAATGTTTTTATGATTACGGTACGCAAACGTTTCCTCCGATACTACTGAACACAACCAAGGTAACAAATAACACCAGAGCATATATTAGCAATAATAATAATTTTTAATGCATCACTGGGGAACGCTATGGAGCACTATGAAGGTTTTTGCTTGTCAAACTAACCGAGGATAGAGCCGATTTCGCACATCATCGCATTTTTTAATTTTTCCCGCCCATATTATTGAATTTTAATTAATTCTAAGCAAAGCATAAAATATCGCTTTATGTATCACACGCTACCGGAAAAGCGATGAAAAGGAAAAGACTTGAAGGGTTGACCCCCCAACAGGCAATTTGAAGTTTGGAATAGCACTACCATTCTTTGAAATAGGGGGTATATAATACATTATATAAAACATAATGAAAGTCTGTGAAATGCATACCTCCAGGTTCAGGGAGATAGTTCTATTCCTTGAGAAGTCTACGATCTTGTCTTAAAGAATCAGGTCACGTTTATTCCACAGCATTTAATGTTACTAAATAAAATAATCGTTTTACACGGACTTCAACAGAAATCCCCTTGTCGTAAGTTACCCATGAGTGATCAAATTATGCAGCACACAATATATTCGAATAATTATTTTATTTACTTCCGAGTCCGAATATACATGAACAATAAAAATGAACGAATTGTTTGTTGGATAAGGCGTCTAGAAATTTGAGCCTTTTGAGTTTGTTGTCTAACCAATGGACCAGACTGCAAAATGCTCAAAATTTGCTGAAAATTAATTAATATATGTCCCTAAATGGATGCGATCACATATTATCTCATTTGTCGGACAACACAGCCATTCTAATTTCATGATGTGAGGAAATACGCGCTTGCGAGGGTATTTATTTCTCACTGACAAGACTATATAATGCCGTCATCAGTGTCGCAGTCATTGAAGAGAAACACAGTATCTCATTAGTCTCATCTCAGCCAAAGAAGCCATTGCTCACTTAATTCTAGCCTGGCGACATTCAAGAAGATATGAGTGAGTTCTTGGAAATATATTTTCCATACTGATCAGATAAGAGCAGACAGAGGCTTAGCGACAGTTCGACGGCGCTAGGAATTTATCAAATGACCATAATCTTTACTGAATATTAAGTTTGTTTATTGGAAACAACATTTTACTCCATTAGCACAAAACATCAACAGGAATAGAAGTCAATATTACCCCAAAAATATATTAAATTCTAACATTTTAAGCGGTCTATCCTCGCTATATATGTTTTTAGAGGACAAAATAATCGTAACTTCCTATGAACTACGGGTTGTGATGCTGGGAAAAAATAGCCTACTTTTTTGTCCAATTTATTTCAGAATATTCTCTATTACTTAACTCATCAGCTTTTTCATTACAAAGCTATCTACGCATGAAAGAGGAATTAAAATGAAGCATCACATTTTTGGTAGTTAAAGTATCAGGATTTAAAATAATACAAATTAGTATGGTACGTGACAAAGCGTAATTTTCAGTTTCCCAAAACGGGCGATGAAAATAAGGCCTATCCTTGGGAGTCCATATGACAATCGCGATAATAATCTTACTTTGGAAAAGAGGTAGTTTAAAAATTTACTCTGGCTTTTCAGGGGTAGTTTTTACCCTGGAAAACTACATTGAAGGAGGGTTTGGTATTTTTTCGTCGCGTACAAGCACCAAGGAGTAAGGATAAATGTAACAAACGATTCCGCCCGTCCTACCATGTGCTATACATAAGGTAAATACAATAATATAACGCAAACACACCGTTTAAAACTATACGACACGTTGTAAACTATATAATACATAAATAATCCTATACGGAGAGACCATGCATTCCATCTTTCGTGAATGATGTAACGGAAAAGTAACGGGTATTTTTTTATCATTAAGCTTTTCAACTGTTCACAAATTTTTATATGCGTAGGGATATTTTTAAATTTCATTCTTCACGAACGTTATCCTTTTCCATCATCAGTCATCTGAAAGTAGTGTTTATTATAAATCAACGACATCAAATAAATTTGGAGATGACGATCTTTCTATTTCCCACCGGAAGTTCCCTGATAGGCGCAGACAAAATTAGAATTCGTCCCTGTCAGCTACAGCTTACCTTTTCCTTTTTTTTGACAAACGTACGTCAAACATCTGCTACAAAGCTTTCTGAAGGTAACTTCTGGATAAATACGAAATTCGAGAACTTTGAAGAGATGGGACTCGAAAACTTCACTCGTGATGTCGAGCGGTGGGCCAACCCTTTTATGTTCAAGAGCCCCTCACCGAGTTCATTTTGCTACCCCACGGGACACCATCTACTACCCGACCTCCCCCTCTCTTCGCCCTGCGGACCGATCACTGATGCCTAACCCCACCCTCTCCAATTCAACCCCACTCCATTTCCTATTCCAAATGCACACTTACCACCTCCCACCCTCTGTAAACTTTCCAAGGCCTACTAATACGATCGCATCGATACACACTGATTTCAAATTTTAATATCATGTTCTGATTACCAAATACGACGAACGACATAGTTTTTTAAATAAATAAACTTAGCGTTGTTTTTTTACTAGTTCTTAATTACTAGGGCTAATCTGATTCCGCCCCTCAAGTTGTCCAAGGTTAATTTTAAACAGCATTTGAATAGCAATTTCTGAAATTACAGACCTTATGGGTCCGACTAACAAGCTACGGAACTTGACTATGTCTATATACACCCGTCACAATATCTTAACGATTATTATCTAGGACAAAACAGGATCGGAACATGAATTAACTAAAAAATAACACATTGGAGGAATTTGAGACACCAAGGTAACCCTGTGACACCACCGCTGTTCAATAGGGGTACGAATATCGCACACCAACGGCTCGTTGAAGATTAAACATGGTGGACATTTTCAGCCTTCAAGATGATCAAAAGTCTCAAAATAATTTTCTTCCCCAGCAGAAATTACCCAAGCGGCATGATTCCAAAATCGGCGAGGAGGTAGTACCTAAGGGCGCCCGCTAGAGTTAACCCTCTCCCCATTTTCCACCCGCCCGCCTCCGCCCAGGCAGTCACCCACACCCGGACGAACCAAACTCCTCATGGTGACTTCCTCCCTCGCCTCCCCTAACCCCGTCGCACCCTCCTTTCTCCTTGCCACCTCCATCTCCCACGGCCCACCGCGTCCCATTCTCGCTCCTTCACACATCTTCCACAACGGCAGATTCTCGTGCCTAGGCGAAATTAGAGACCCCGGCCCCGGGAACGCGACTGCGGGGATATCAGTGCTTTTAATCTCGCACGCTCGCCATTCAATTATTTTCAAGTGCGCTTTCATTAGATTAAAATCGCCTCCCTTTTTGAACCCGATTCCGACGGCCCCTCGAGACCTCCCGACCCCGAAAGGAACCCTGGCCCCCGATCCCCCTCCTCTCTACCTCCTCTCTCTCTCTCCACCCTTACCCCCCTGCTCGTTTACCCCCCGTCCCGCGACCTCCCCCCGCGCCATCTGAACCCCTTCATCCCGCCTCTTCTCTCCCGAGTCGACCTCTTCCACTCGACCACACTCGACCACTCTCGCCCGCCCCCTGCCTCCTCCTCCCGTCCGCATGGTCCCGCCCTCCATGTATCCCTACTCTTCAAATAACCCCTTGAATTATTCACAAATACTTCCGATTGATTGATCTAGCCGACGTAGACGTTTGGTTGGCCGACAAAAAAACATGGCGACGGACTTTATTTTTTAGCCCGTCTCTCTTTTTCACTTCCTCTCCCTCTCTCTCTCTCTCTCTCTCGAGGACGGCCGAGCAAACACGCCGGGGCAGGCGCGTTCGACCTCTGGTAAACATGCAACGGAAAAAGGGTTAATTAAACAGAACTACGAAGACGATGCTCCTTACCTCACGGTGCATTACATAATTGTGTGATTACGGGAGCAAACGCGGCGAAAATCAAAGTTTGAACAAACACCCGCGAAATATTAATAAACGGTTTCACAGCCATTACATAGAATAGGCGTGCAGCGAACTGTAGTGTTTGCATGCGTGTCCGATAAGTTCCATTAAACACATTGAACCTTGGCATTATCCTAAGCAAAATAGTCCTGCGCGGCGAAATCAGGACGAATTCGATCATTTTCCATAGCTCATTTTTATATTTAACCATACTCAGGCCCTGATACAACGTGGTAGCTAAGCGGATGGAACCTTCAACAGCTCACGAGATTGGTCCATGTTCAAATCCACCTTACTCAACCCAACGTTGGTGGTTTTATTAGCATTAGAACTTCATATTAAACGACAGAAGGCATGGCGAAATTGGCTTCTTACTATAGAAGAGAATATCTGGTATTTCGACGAAGGTAGAAGTCACGGTAAGAATAGGATATCTGCAGTGAGTGACCAAACGTTTTTCACACTCCTAAACCTGCTCAGTGGGAGTCAATTATGCAACTGCAATGCACTTGGAATGTTGCATAGAGTAGGCTTTAGTGAAGGAAAGGGTGATTATGCAAATGCATATTTTACCCTATACGAGGGTTGGCGTTTGGGTTACGCTGTAACTGCGAACTTTGAGAGTATACATGTACCGAATTTTAAAATAGATCACTAAAAGAATGCACATCCCTTCCTTCTAGCAGTTTTTTTTCAATTAAACGACTTCACGAGGAAACTTCTACTAAGTTTACAGAATGTGTCATTAAAATGATACGGCCATTGCCACCGTTTATGTCATTGAGTAGTTTGAGCATACCAGATCATGGCAAAGGAAGGAGAGAGAAAGAAAAGGAATCGACAAGGTACTCTGACGCGTACTGCCCGGTGTACGAGGAACATAGGTGAACATCCCATCCAAGTGCTCAAGTACGTTCGGCAATTCAGGGCCTCACTCTCAGGAAAATGGGTATAACATCGATTCATTCTTTCATAAACATCGCTGGAATCGAATTCGAGATCTCATCGACATGAGATTTCGCTCTACCACATCAGTTTCTTTTAACTTCATTCGTAACTGTAATTAAACACGTTAAGTATCAAATGAATATGTATTATTTTCATCAATCAGGAAAATAGTGTAGCAAAATCCGTATTTTAACCACATCCGTATTCAAATTTAACTACTTTAACCTTAGAAAAACACTATTATATACAGGCAGACACCACAGCCTATCTTGAAGACAGGATGTTGGGTAAGATCCTTGGCTGATAATCCAGCGGGTTCGAATCCTACCTAGAAGGATTTCGGCGTTTGTAGTTGCCCTTCTTTTTTATATTCCAATGAAAAAAATCAAATTTCGCCTGTTTTTGGACTACTGTTGATAGACTAGACTTGGACTACTGCTAATAGACAAGGAGGAATGTGAATTCACAATAAAATTGTCATGGCAGATGGAACACGGGTCATTAAAAATAACTACCAAACGGAATACATAGTTACATTCATTTTTTGCCAACAAATATTTTTTTATATTGAGGCACAATTTAAATAGATTGCTTAAAAATTAAAATAAAAATGATGAAACAATATATTAAATTAACATTGTAATCAACTATTGCGAAGGAAAACTAAATGCAAGTACGAATAATGACAACGGTATCCATATCCTTCGATAGCTTGGGGATTTGAGATTCCCCAATGGACTAGCCAATGAACTATTCAATAATTGAAGGAAAAATTTCTTGAAATTCATGGGAAAAATAAGCAACTGCGATTGAACCAAAATTAAGTCGAGTCCAGTCAGACATACATTCTGATTTACTTCTCACGGGTCAATATAATTCACACCCTGTCACACACGAGCCCATTGTTTTTTCTTACCATTCATACCTAAAGTGAACATTTTCACGGAGAGACAACGAGATCCTTATCTCGTTTTTGGTTCCCTCAAACCCTTGTGCCTCCAAAGAAAATGGAGAAGGAAGAAAAAAATAATGCAAAAAAAAACAAACGAGAAAGAAAGACAGCCACGTCTCCCGGCATAGGCATTCGGCTCCAGTTAGCATTTTCCGGGAACAAAGACGACGGGGGCCCCATTCCCTGATCCGGCCTCTTTCAATCTTTATAAAGACTTCTCCACCCAAAAGAGAGTTGAGGAGAAAGAGAGAGAGATAGAGAGAGAGATCTCTCCTGCCTTATATCCATCCCACCCTTCCTCCTTTCTTTTATACGCCATCACCCCCACCCATCCCACAAACCCCTCCAATCACATGCCTACACCCTCACGCCACGCCCTCCTCCTCGCCCTTCCCGGAATACTCTCCACGCGCGAACGACGACAAGTTCGCCGGCCCGACTTCCTCCAATCGATGCTCGAGAAACACTCCCTTATGTCACTCCCTTGCATGTCATCACAACACACACTTTCTCCGAACTATCTCTCCTTTTATCCATTTCTCTCTCTCTCTCTCTCGAGGGCGGGAGCATTCGGAGGAGATATGGGGTGCGAGGGGATGGATGAGAGAGAAGGGAAGAAAAAAACTGGGTGAGTTTTATCCGCTCACATCATTTGCTCGCCTCCCCGCTACGCCACCCTCATCCTCCCATCAACCTTTCAGTTCCCCAATCCCGTCCCACCCCCCAATTCCCAGCAACATCGCCTCCCTCTTTACGTTAGTACATACAACCGTCTCCCCACCCCCCTTTTTTCTTGTCTCACACACACACACACACACGCGCCTAACACTTGCACAAGCCCCCCGAAAGGCAAAGCGGGTGGAGAAATAAATACCCGAAAGGGAAGAATCGGAACTAGGAAGAGAGAAGAGTAAAAGAAACAAGAAGCCTGGGTTTCTCTCCGCTGCATGCGAGGGAAGAGAAACCCAGAGAGTGACGCAGGCGCGGTGAAGATTGAAATAAAACGAGTCCCCCCCCCGGGCCCCTCAGGCGTGTGGCTTGCTTCGTCCCGTATGTGACACCAAACGGAGTGAGTGAGCTAGTGGGAGGGATGGAGGGAGAAAGGACGGAAAGAGAAGAATCATTCCAAAGCCGACGCGTGCCGCTCCTCCCCATCCCCCCAAACCAGCATGTGGGAACATTTTCAATTGAATTTCAATCATCGGAAGCTTCGTTCCGAACGCTAGGCGGATGAAATAAAAGGTGCGGAGCGGTATAGGGAAAGGAAGGAATGAGGGAGTTTCTCTGCGGGATGAAAGAGTTTCGAAAAATGTTAAAGCAATAACGTGGTGACGCGTCCACGGAGCACCGACGGTTTATTAAACATTTTGAGATTTCCCTCGCACGCCTTCCCGAACAGCGACTGTGTTACCACTCCGAACAGAGGATGGTGGCATAAAAGCCCATTGTTCGCCCGAGTGAACGACGTCTGTACATATGTACACTCTCATGCACGGCACAAGACCAGCCCGGTCGTTGGACGAATTAGATCTGGATGAATATGAAAAGGAAGCGGTGTAGATCACGTGACCCCATTCCAACTTTGTTCTGAAGGAATTTTGCTTCGGCCGGTCAAGTTAGTACTCAGGGCGTTAAATTTAGAGGACTCATAATTGGTCACCAATGGCGCTCATTTTTGTGCGAAAAATTATTTTTATCCGTGAAACAAATGAGGGTAAAAAAGAAGCTTTGCACTTCCACATACAGATTTAATACTTCACGAATATGGTTCCGATGCTGCGCGTCATCATCAGGTGATGTGTGGAAGTGCAAAGTTTTTTTTTTTTACCCTCGTCATGAAAGAATTCCACAAAATTCAACCTGAAACTGTTATATTTACGCGGAACTAATGTTTACGACGCTCACGAAACCCAGTTTTTGCATCAATTAAGAGAATGGGACAAAATCATTTAGTGAGTCGGCCAGAGAGAGGTTTAAACGGGATCAAAGTGGAAATCTAATTGAAAAAAAATTTGTCAAAGAAAAAAAACGAGTTCGCCTTCAAGACTGATCCGGATCGAGAATTCGATACTGGAGACACGGAGATGGTCGCAGCGACCGTCGGAAACGTTCGGGTCCGCTCCCGCTCCGCCGTTTCCACCTCGTTTGTAAAGAAGAACCCGATCTCTCCCGCTCCTTCCCTCACAACCCTGCTGTCGTTTCATCTCCTTCCGATGCAACGACATCGATTCCGTTCACAGCCCGGGCCAGTCAAGAACCCTCCCCCTCTTCGCCCCCAAATCCCTCTCTCGTCCCACAGACCACTCCATTGGCCGACAATCTACATCGTCACTCCACTCTTGGGTGCTGGAGTGGGCCGCTGAAGTGGGCCGCAGGAGTGCGGGCGGCCAAGGACTAAGCGGAAGGGGGAAGATGAACAGAAAATTATAAGAGCGAGAGGGGTGGAAGGAACCGACCAAAAGGATCGTGAGCGAAAAAGCGGGAAAATACTCAAGAGAGAAAAAATGTACAATGGAGGCCGAAAGAAAGACAGCTGGCGCTCAATTGGTCATCTTCACTTTCCCACTCGTGGGACATTTTTGATGCCATCAGGATGAATAATCACGCAGCTGCGAGACGACATTTGGATCTATTAGTTAACTATTATGAATGACACAACAATTTACTGAGTCTCAATGGTGTGAAATTTTTACATTTTACCACCAAAAAGGCTCAAGCCGTGAAGGAGAAGTGTTTTGTCGTCAACTGCTGATCTACCACACGTACAGAACAATCAAATGCATTTTTAAGATTCCTTCATTTTTCACAATAGTTTTACAATATTAATCGGAAGCATGCTGGTTTATAAAAAGCTGAATCATATTCATAAATAATTTCCTTGCGCCTGAAGTGCAAAAATGCAAACTAGATTTTGAAAATTAAATACTATATAAATATCTGAATTTCCAATTGCTGTTATTATTTGAGAAAGTGTAATATCATCCATTTGACAGATTTTCTTAAATCAAACACAATAGCAGACAAGACAAGAGTAAAGTTGATACTTATCCCTGGAAAAATATTGTTCTAGCTAAATGTGTACTTGATTTTAGACAGCACATAGCCTAGAAAAAGGGACGTGGTAGTCCATGGGTAGGGCGTTAAATAGCTTAACGGAGCGTCCGGGTACGACTCCCTGGTGTGCCTCTGGGCACACTGTTTCACCTGAACTCTGTGATTTTTCTGGTACCAGAACTTCCTGGGAAATCATAGGCGGCATAGGGAAAGGAATTGGCCCCCTACCCTGATGTGTGAATTTTATACGCCAACGGGCTTGGGTGAACTCTACCATCACTTCTCAAACCGACCTTCCGATTGATAACCATGTTTATAAATTTTGTCCTTTTTTGACATACTGTATCATTCATTTGATGTGTAAAAATCTTCATGCTATGGCCTATTGTCTTGTTAGGCGACGCAATGTAATGGATGGGGGTTAAGTATGTGTCCATCCAAAACCAACATTAAACGGTAGACTACAAAATATATACATTCCCTTACTAAAGTTAAGGCTGGCTGCTTGCTCAACAATCAAAAAATTTACGAATTATAAAAAAACATATTAAATACCTAATTTCTTCTTTCTTATTTAATATTGAATTCACAGCTAAATTAAAGAATGATACACATGCAAAAGAGCAAGAGTGGGTTTGGGCAGGTGAGGGTGGAATAGATCATACGTAATAAACCACTAAAACAAGAAAGCTAGGTTTACGTTAGTACATGAACTTCAATATTCTTTTCTTCTCCACCAACGGACTCCACTGTATTGAACTAGACATAACGAGGCGAATGTTCATAATGGACTTAAAAAATCTCTTTGCTAACCCCCAGGTACACGAGGTAAAAAAGCAATTTAATCATAGATCAGTATGCAAAATGGGGACTCGCAATAGCCGCTACTGATTCAATTTTTTTTAACCATCCCATCAACGACTACACTGAAGTGTTGACGAACGTCACCGTATGACTCAGCGATTCCAGGTCACAGAAGCCGATTCACGAGGGCACGATGGGGTCCCTTTCTCTCGCCTCCGTCATTCTTTCTCCTGCTCGCTCCCTCGCCATCCCGACCGACCTACGGAAAGAGCTCGGCCAATTCCATTAGGTTTTATAATCAACGCTGCCCCCGCCTCTTTTGTTACCGCAAGTCAACGTCATCCGGAGCGAGTTGGACGCCCGACAGCTTACATTTTCGCGCCTCGCGCTCCTTCGGCCTTTGTCCACGTCCTCGCGGAGGCACGACGATCCAATGTGTGCGACCAGTGAAATCGGGCCGTGAGTCAGGGATCCTTTTCTCCCTACGCTAACTAGTCCTCAAGCGGTCTTAATTCTTCCAAAACCAAACAAAAAATAATCGTGGGTCATGCAAAGGGATCGATGATTCGACGAAACGTATAATCTCGAATTGACGGACGTGTCGAGAACATTCCATCATGGTCTACGACGAGGGAACACATTTTAAACGCAGGCTTCACAGGGGACACACCTGCAGGCAGAGGGAAGCATTCTCTCTCATAAAAGAACACAATTCATTTTCCGAAGTGCACAGTTGAATTTTAGCCCGTCATCATCGAATGTTCATTTATAACTTCTACTACAAATGGTACTCACTAACAATGGAAAAGTAAAAATGCCTTTCTTTTCTAAATCCTTTTCCCTTCTAAATACGAATGAATACATGCTCTCTTGTCATCAGGAATAAAAAAATATTATCACCATATGATGTCACTTAGCAAAATTATATCCATACAATTATCACTTCATTCTTCCAAAAAGCAGACATATTTACTGTGGCTGGATCCGAATCGCCCAACGAGAAACATACTTTTTTGATTAGGTCATATAATAATCCTTTTAAATGTATAGTCCATACTTTGCTCAGGTAATGGAACCCACTCCGAAGCATAAACAATATATAAACACAATCACAACAATATATATAAGTACAATAACATTCTCTATCCACACCAATAGAGAGATTGTTTTGTTTAAGATGCTACATCATAGTCCAAGTAACCAACAATATCATACATTTCTGCCCGATTACACACAATTTTTTTATTAAACCCCAAATATTTTATTGTAATGCTGACAATGAAATACTTAGAGAAAGCATCAAAATAAAAAAAATCCACTGCCCAGCAGCTGAACCGCAATAACAAAGTCTGAAAGGATGTACTTTTTTCGTTTTTTTTTCTGGGTTTGCCCAGAATAACTTCGAACTGCAAGGCATTTTCATGCGGTGGCTGCTGGCGAAATGGAGAAAAAGAAATAAAAAATCATTCAATTCCCAAAGTAAGAACTGACGCGTGGGGCGTTCGAATTAGAGAAAGGAATAAACCTAAGTGCGAGCACTCGATTGCCGTCGTGTGGTGACGCAACCTCCCTCACACACATCCACAAGGTCATCCCCGTCCGCAGACGGACGCTCTTTCCCACCCGGTCAGCCTTTACGTCATTTACACGGACCGTACCGGAGAGAGGGAGAACCCCATTTGCACTGGTACATCCTGGGTGCACAGGAAAGGGGAGGGTGACGTTTGGGGGTCGGAGAGACGAGGAGGGATTCGGGGAAATGAGGCGGGATGGCGACGAGGATGAGGTGTGAAAGAAGGCGGTCGGACAGCGGTCGAGGCCTCTGGGCCGGAACCCACTCGCTGCCGGCGCGGACGACCGGCTGCACTCGCCGGAGCTGCACGCCCACCACGTCCCGGTCCACGGAGAGTGCCGGCTGCGAGGAAAGGGAAAGAGGAGGCGAGGGTGGGTGGGGCTGGCGGGACGATGATTCCGGGTTGCTGACTGCGGGAGGACCCTCGGCACTCTTTTTTACCGCATTGGAGCGTTGGAGAGAGCGAGTGAGAGAGGAGAGTGAGTGAAAAACGCTTCGTTTTAATGCGCAACTTGACGGGAGGGATCCCTCCGCCCGTCACCCCAAATCCGAAGGAATCCAATGGCACGACACGAATGGAGCATCCTTAGATGTTTAAAGAAGTTTCAGAGCGAAGGATTGTGCGATAAGTTCACCTTGTGAGGAAAAATCCATTATGCGCCCACTGAAATAAGCACATGTGCCTTCTCCGTTCCTCTCTGACAAGTAGGTCACGACATATTAGTTACACGCGAGCGGGTAGACGCCTTAAAGCACGAGCCACGGCGGTGGATACTCAATGAGCTCTAACTCTTATGCTATTACGCTTTGAAAGTTTATTACTAAGTTTTTATAAAGGATTGCGTCGGGTTATTTCCACATAGTTTTAAACGCTAGCCAAAATTTTAAAGTTGGAAGAGAATCTCATTTCCTGCAACGATTTGATGCAAGATTACTTTGCTTTCATGTTTCCCAGGAAATTGCTCATCGCACGAAATTCCTCCCTTATTATATTTATCCACAACATGTTTTGCCGAAAACCCATAGCAACGGTTTTGTTTCACTCGAGTAGAATCTAACAAGTTTAATTAAATGTCACACAGAACTTTATTATGGTGTTCGCATAACTTCATGCAATATTAAATTCCAGATTAATTACTTCAATTCGAGATCCAAGATTTATGAAAATAAAATTGGCTCTATATCGTACCAAATATCTTACAGGAACTTAATCAGCGCTTATTATTTCGAGGGAGTTGATTGGAACGGGGGGAAAAACTACGCCAAGAGGAAATCGAAGTCAACCGATACAATCCCACCATCTCCTTCACCATATTCATTATGGAAGATCGGGAAGCAATCGAGGAAATCAACAGTGAGAAAATCTTCCGATTTACTGCGCAGTAATAGGTTCGCGTGGGTATTCCCTGAAGACGCAAAAGCTCCCATAATCAAGGGAAAGGAAAGAAATGACACGACTTGGTGAGGGGAGAGGACGCGGATGACAGCGGGGTAGGTCGGCCACTGGCGCGGGATGGGGGGTCGGGGGGTGTGGTGTGGGAGATGAGATATTGGGCTTTGGAAAGTATTGAAAGTTTAGGCGAGTCTCAGGACTGTTAGAGGAAAGCGTGAGAGAGAGGGGGGGAGGATGAAGGTGGCGGTTATTAAACGGCGGACGGAGCGACGAGTAAGCAAGTTTAAATTGCGGCTGCACAAGGGGAGGAGGGTGTTGGACCAACGGAAGGGAAATGCGAGGTTTTTGGGAGAAGGAGGGGGAGTAGTTCGTAAAACTCTGCCAAGGAATTGGGGAATGAGGGATGGAGGAGGAGGGACAATGAAAGGGAGGAGGAGGGAAAAAAGAAAGCATTTTCATACGAGCGAGAAAATTGTCTTTCTCGGAAAACATCCTCATTTGTGATTAGGGTTGGTTGCTATGCTGTCACTCTCATTTCTGGCGTTCTTCCTGTCCGGGGCCTCATGAGCTCTCTCGGAACAGAGGGGAGGGGTGACCGAAAGTAGGATGCAGAGACTCGGGAGGAGAATGATGAGTACCGATTTGACGCAATATTCGATTTCTCCAGTTACGTTGAGAGCGACTTAGCAAAACCACCATGTTAAAATAGCTGCCCAACATGATGTATCTCGGAAAATAATGCGGAAGAATTTTCCAGAAATTCTCTTCGACTCAAAAGATGCAGGAGAATACTACGGGCGCAATGTCTCGTTACCTATCGAAAAATGATAAGTCATGCTGCCATAGAGCCATAAAAAGGTGTGCATAAAATAATTAGAATTTTAGCATGCAATAAACATAAAAATTGTGGTATATCAAAATCATTGATGCTTCCATGCAGTGATTTTTAAGCCAAGTGTGGTTTTCCGACGTCTTAGAGACGAAATTAAGAATGATATAAACATTCCCTACGTGTGGAACCATCGATATTTTAAGGGTATGGTTACGTAATCTTTAGATTTTTGAATTCGGATGCGTCGAGACATACGAGTATTTCCTAATGTCGCCCAGTCTCACTTTCAAGGACTTAGAAATTCGGAAAGGATGAGGAAGCAGGAATAAGATGCGGCGAGGATAGGGTGTGGAGGGTCGGAAGGGAATGTTTCAAGCTGGGTTTGGGAACTGGAGAAGAATGAAGGGAAGGGCCAAGGAGATGGCTTCCACGTAGTAAAAACATTTGGAGGCGCTAAATGGAAAGTTATGCGTTGGAACTGCTGGAAGGAAGACACTTCATTATCATTAAGACTCTCTTGGGCAAAAGGGCATAGCTAGTAGGCAAGAGCAGTGCTTGGCCTCCCTCGCCTCAGAAGGACTTCGGAACTGTAGGAGAACTCGGGAGAAAATTACAAATAAAATTTATAGGTTTTAATCTTTTTCTCAATTATGTGGCTTGATTTCAATTAAGTCTCTTTATTGGTGCCTGTTGATGGATTCCGGTTTTTTAAGTGGTCGCTAAATATTTGTGCTCCAAAGCGATAATGGCTATCCCATTTGGAATTTCTTCGATATTGACCTCTCTATTTCAGCTCCCATTTTAAAGAATATTTTAATTAATTCCTGACACACCCCTACACCAGCGAAAATGCTATATTTTGCTTGAGGTTGCCGTTTACTATCACATGCTCTTTGTCAGTCAAATGTAAAATAAAATATATCACTTCACCTCTTACTTCCAAAATACGGTGATGCATGAACGACAAAAAGGTGCTGCAGGCATAGTAGAAAGATCTAAAGTTATTTTAGATTCATGAAAATGCAACTTTAGGCCTAAAAACATTATAATTCCTTAAAAAAGTAAGAATGGAAATAAATTGAGGACAAATTAGGTCCAATATAAAATACTTATCTTTTAATGAATATGAGGAGAGTTTGCACTTTTCCACAGATTTATTATAGCGTACGGCGCGTTTCAACTCACAGAGTCATCATTGATGTGAGTTATATAATAAATCTGTGGAACAGTGCAAACTCTCCTTATATTCATTATGAAGAACTTTCACGACCTTAAGCCTGAATCTGTTGAACTTAATTATCTTTTCCCCTTTTGTGATAGTGATAAAGAGATAATTAAAGTAAACTTGATAAAATAAACGTCCTATTTGGCACACAACCAGCGCATTATTGCACCCAAGTACTTCAAAATGAGCGAGTTGAAATATCTATTTCGCTCTTCTACATCATTAGCCATAGAAAGCAGCGAGGCGACATGATATATGGAGCACTTGGAAACCAATGGGAGAGCTCTAGACTCCAATCCTAGTGTGGACATCCCCCGCTAAACCATAGCTGATTGATTCACTGGGAACAGGATCTCTGTCAAACAACAGGAAATTGCTCTCCCCCAAGCACTCACTGAATACATGATTTCACAAAGTGCAGGATAACGTATCAGGTGAATCCTGTTTGTAGGTATCCATTTAACTTACCGGGTAAATGAGTACATTCAGGTAACAAGTTATGTGGTTGAATTTATTTCTGGTTATGGTCACACAACAATTGTTCACCAAGTTGTTAAAAGCCTACTTGTTCCCATGTAGGGCTAATAAAGTGAGCTCTAATAATTACACCTCCAGTCTTCCCTGGTAGTTGAACCCAGAATATTAGCTAGGAAAAAGAAGACATCATAAAGGAATTATCCAAGGCGGCATACTTTAGCTGGATCCAGACGAAGTATATTGAAAGGCTTAGCGCACTAAAAAAATTCCACTAGTTACGAGACGGGATGAATTCAGACCAAACACCTAGGTTGATATTAAATGGGAACTTTCAAATTTTGGAACGTGGGAAATGTGGGAGGACAAAAAGCAACCCGAGCGATATTGAAACCAACGTCAACTCGCACCCTCCCAAGCGCAAGAATTCACTTATATCGTGCCTTGAAATAAATAGAAGCGAGGGAACTAATGAGGATTACTTAATGATTTTTGGCGCTGCCTGGGAAGCTTTTAAACGCCAACAAAGCGTGCATATTAAAATTCACTGCGCAAAACCAAGACTGCACGACGCCCACAATTCCTCTCTCTCTCTCTCTCCATCTCCCACAAGGATCTCAATGAAACAGTGATGAGGCATTGCCGGCAACCGCGAGCACTTCAAATCCCATGTCGTGCATCTCACATATCTCATTCGTTTTATGGCAAAAATAAACGTTTTCACTCTGCTCCTGCCACGCTTAAGCCGGGACGAAGAGCGCAAGGTGTGATGTAGGGTGTTGTAATATAGCTTTAATGGAATACAGGAAGAGAAGGGGAGGGGAGAGAAGAAGGAGTGCGGCTGGAAGGATGGCCAAGAGGGGTAAGGTAGAGAGAGAGAGAGAGTAGTGGGTGGGTGAAGTGGGGAGGCATGGGTTTAGTAATTACGCGTGCATGGGAATGCACGGGGGTTGGCGTGAGGCGAGGGATGGGATGGTGGGTGAGGGAAGAGGGAGAGGGGACGGTTGCCTCAACTCCTACCGCTTCCACACCGGCACACCTCACCGCTTCTTTGGGTAACCTTCCCTCCCGCCCTTCGACTCTCCCCTCTCACTCCCCAGGACTCCCTTCCCCGCATCTTTAAAAACCTCGCCCTCCTTCACGCCCTCGTCCATCTCCCTTTCCTCCCCTCCCCCCAGGCATTCCCGGCCCTTGATTCTCCTTAACAACCTTCCTCCTTTTTATTCTCTCCCGACGTTCTCCTTTTTTTTTCCTGCCACGTTACTTTTCCACCCCTTTGCGATTTTGTGGGACCTGAGCCATTCGTCCTTCTGTCGATTCTTGCCTCTTCCTTCACTCCTCTCCCCTTTTCCGTCTCCCCGCACGTCTTCCATTAACCTCCACTATTTCTCTTTCTCTCTCTCTCTCTTTCTCTACTCTTTGCTTCCGTTTCCTTCACGCCTTATCCTTATCTCATTCCTCATTCTTCCACTAACTCACACACGGCCCACGTTTTCCTCCTCCTCTATGCGCCAATGCAATTTCAGTCTTTGACGCATACATTATTCATAATTTCCGCAGGTAATTTCTTGGCTCAGCAGTTCTTTCTTGATTAGCGCGGCGGAATGTTTATAATTCCGCGGCAACCGAAGATATTTACTCCTTTTGGAGCAGGTGGAAAGAGGTGGCTGGGTCACGTGGGTGGGAAGAAATAAATTTTACTCGAGCACTGCTCCATTTTCAAAGAATAGCGCCGTGAGGTCAATAGACTTTTTACAACCCCTACAGCTGACGGGGAAGTGTTGCAAATGCACTCTTAAGTGTTTTTATCTCTTAGCTCCCAACATTAGTCTTTCTTTCCCCCACTCACGCCCGGTAATCACGCCGTGCGTCCATCTACCTTTTTATCTACACCTTTCCCATCACTTTCTGCACCCTCTTAAACGTTCCGTCGCTTCTCCCTTTACACTTTGAACGCCGTTTTGTTTGCATAAACATGTCATGCGCCTTAATGCCTGCCCACCCCCACTCCATAGAGTTTTCTCGTAGCGTAATAAAGTTATTCCATTATTCCACCCCAGCCTCCTGCCTCTAATTCCAAATACCTACCCCCCAACCTGCTATCTACCTCTCGCTCGCCATAACCTCCCCTCACTTCTCTCTTCTCTACTTTCCAGTCCCTCCCCTACTTATCCCACGAAACCTTTCCACTCTTTTTATCATCTTCGTTCTCACCCAATTTCATTACCAACACTCTCCGTTCCCCCCAGTTCCTCCCCTGCCCTCCCCGCGACTTAACCTCCTAATTTCCCCTCCGAGCCCACACCAAACCCCACCTCTCTCTCTCGGAACCTCCCTCCACCCTTCAGAACAGGACTCCCACCCGACCCACTTCCCCAGCTCCACGCCCTTCCGTCAACCAAACCAGCCGACCCCGGGACCGGGCCGACTCCCCTTGCGAGGGCTCCCATCCTTCAAATGATTTACCGAGCGCCGGCATTACGATGGATGCGCGAGATAGCAGGGACGACGAGAGGTGAGTGGCGGAGAGGTGGGTGCAGGAGGTTGGAGGAGGGAGGGTCGGAGGGTGTCGTGGTGGGGTGGAAAGGAGGAGGAGGCGAAGAGATTGCGGGAGGACGTACGATGTGGGCGGTGGAGAATTAAATGAGGGGGAGGTAGATGTGGAGGAGGGTGGGTCGAGATTTCACGTCTTGATGTTATACACCACTTCACCCGGGACCAGTGTGCTAAGGAGCCCAGGAGTTGAGGTTCGCTCAGAGAGAGAGGGAGAGGGTTAAGGATGAAAGAGGGGGGCAGGGTTGGTTAGAAAGGGGTTTCAAGGGCCGTGGAGAGGGTGGAAGCAGCTCTGCCTGGGTTGAGGAAGAGGTCAACGGCGGACGAGAGAGCGAGGGGAAAGATTAAGGGTGGATGTGGTTGTAAGGAGGGCAATGGGGGATGGAAAAAATCATACTTCTAAGATCAAATACTTGAGATGCATAATGTTACACTCTGTTTTGGGGACAACAATCCCGGAAGAGGGGCAAATTTCCGGGGGAGAATAATCCGTCGCTTATTTCCTGACCGTACTGCGACCTACTTTATATGAATATCAGTGAAGAAAACGAATAAAACCAGTCCCGGAAAACAGTGTTGCAGAGATGACGTTTTATGTTATCACGCAAAAAACTCAATGAAAAGATTTTTCCAATGTCATCCTAAAAGAAGGATGCACAGATATATGTAAAAACAAAGGATGTTTTATACAAGTGAGATATTTTCCATAGTTACATAAGCTAGGAATCAGAACTTTTTACAAAGGTTTACTTAAATATCAAAGGCAATTAATTATTTATTGGTTTTAACACACAGGAGTAAGCATCCAGCATATGCCTTGCAACCTGAAACTTCAACACTTAATAAACTAATCAAGACATCACATTCTCTGCCGTACCTGAGTAGGGATGGTTTCATAAGAAATTATGGAATATTCTTAAGAGAAATGCGTGTACGTTTGAACTTAAAGAAAACGAATATCATTATACAAATGTCTTCATTTCGCTCGATGAATCTCACAAACAGACTTGTATATAATTGAAATATGCTAGTTAGTATCTCCGCGACGGGCATACAAAATTTTAGAACGTATGTTAGATATAACAACCCCTTGTGAGAAGCTGATTTCACAGAAACAGAATTACAAGGCACTAAGGATGATTTGAAGAACCAAGCCGCTGAGACAACGACAAAGATCCAACATCAAATGAAAAATAGCATTCATTTCACCCCCGAATATTTTAAGGTGCTAGGACTAAATTTCACAACATTTTCTATTAACTGAATTTTACTGACCATAAGCACAAGTATAAACCATATAATATACATATAATATATATATATATACATATATACATATATATATATATATATATATATATATATATATATATGTATATTAATTCGCATAGAAACAGATATAAGGAAAGGGGATAGGAGCACACATGAAGGACGAGCACAGGAATAGTGGGGAAGGCGGAATCAAGCAGACCAAGAATGTAAAAATATTTCCCCGACCGGGACTTGAACGCCGAATCTTTCCACTTATAAGAGGAAAGGACAGTAGAGGTCAGCAATTATACAAAATATGGAGGATAGGAACAGTGCGTTTTATGGCATGCAGAACCAGAAGAAGAGACGAGCCACATTGGCGGGATTTCGTGTTTGAATGTGTGTGTGTATGTATATATATATATATATATATATATATATATATATATATATATATATATATATATATATATATATATAAATGGCGTAATCGGAGCGCATCCGCCCGGCAAGTGGAAGGTCCGGTGTTCAAGTCCCGGTTAAAGAACTATTTTTAGATTTGTGATCTGCTCAAATCCGCCTTCCCCACCTGTCCTGTGTTCGTCTTTGATGTGTTTTCCTATTTATTTAAATCTATTTCCATGTGTGTGAATGAATATTTGTTCGCCGTATGGCGGGATTTCGTATTTGAATGAATATGAATACATAAGTGTATATGTGTACATATATATATTACAAGAAAGTATATATAACGATATATATATATATATAACATGAAAAACGAACTGTTTCAGTAAGCAAGCCCAAGTGCATCTGCATCGAGATTTAGAAGAAGGTTAACTTGGCATTCACAATCACGATATTAAAATGGGAAATCTTAATTAGCTTCCCACGTGAAATGTCAAATTCTAATAAATAGAGATATTTCGCTTGGTGGAAAGGAAATTTTCAAAAAGGTTATGTTAAACAATTAATCATAAACTAAATTAAAAAGGTTTTTAAAATATTCGCATTTAATAAACAAAAAAAATAAAGAGGGTACCAGCCGCAAAACCTGTTTTTACTCGGGAATCAATTTTCGTGGGGCGTGTAATGGTAGCAGGGTAAAGGAAAACAAACCCTTGTGGGGAAACGAAGCGACTGAATGAAAGGGCCGTGACGTACGAGTAATGGAGATTAGGGGCACGAAGAAACGGAGGGCACGGACTCCGGGGATGGGGGTTGGTGTCGGAAGAGGATTTGGGTAAGATTGGATTGGATGACAAATTGAGCAATCCAGAGACCCTATTACTTGGGAAAGGACATTTGAGTCCGCCTGAAAATCCCAAAACGGAAGAAGGATTGGGGAATGTGAATTGGGATAGAGAGAGAGAGAAACCTGGTGCTGGTAAATTCCACTGATCCAAATGAATGAATTTGACTAAAAAGAAACCTTTCATAACCAACATTCTGTCATTAAAACACTATGCAGATGATAAAGGGGCCCTACGCTCTTGGTGGTGGAAATTGAAATGCAAAGAAATACGAGTCATTTCATTGGTTAATGTTATAAAATGTGCATGGAGCGTAAAATTTTTCTCTACATGCTACCAATATCCACTTACTGAGGTCACTTTGTTTATAATGCTATACATTTTCCATTGCTCCAAATAAATTGGAAGAGGCGGTATGACAGACATCCACAGGGGGATAGAAATGAGTCATCGGGTTAAGAATGTACAAAATTTGGAACTTTAAGAGACGGTTAATTTTCTTGTCTCAGAATGCGATCATTATCCATTTAACATCATTAAACAAGTGACCCAAGAAAAGTGGGGTCAATTACAGTATTTTTGAAATTTTATAGCAGCCGACCACTGCCAGAAGCAGGACGGAACGAATCTTAGGGTGTTTATGGATCTCAAACAGGCACATGGATTAAGGGAAGAATAAAAGAGAAATGCTTAAAAATTTCGGTTAATTGAGAACAACGTTGAACTCAAAAATTAAAGTGATCAGTGGCGTGAGTCTAGGATCCATAATTTAATAATTTCTCATAAAACTGAATTAATTTCTGAATAATATTAAGCATATATTTTAAAATGTAGACAAGATAATGCAACATATCTGTCATAAGATGGTTTTGCATAAGGGGATTAAAAAGAAATAAAATTTACCTACTCGTTTAAAGCGGTGAAAATTACCTCAGGAAGTAACAATTGAATTTCTTTTAAAAGCTTGATCTATCAGTCAAAATCTTAATAAGAATAAGTTTATTAACAGAGTGACCAAGTTTCTTAAGTGATCATTGTTAACTAATATCTCCAATCTCTAAACAATCAAATGCTGAGAATAATTATGATTGAATACTTTCCATCATTACGTCATCCAGATGGTGAGATTCAGATCTTCAAGGCGTGAAGACCACGTGGTGACACTTGCCGATACATCGACAATTAATGCAAAACGAACCGCGTTTTCCAACTCCACCACGAGAATGAATGCTGTGCTACCGAATGCAATTTTCTGCTTGCCAAGGGTCACGACTCTTAAAACAACCACGACCGTGGGGAGCACACCAAAACCCAACACTCAAATACAAAAAAAATCGGTGCGTAGTTTTTTAAGGGGGGCACAATCCAATCAAGCCCGTGCAGTTCCGATAACTCGGCTTTTTAGAGGCGGGGAATGAAAAGTACAGGTATTTGTAATGCTTCCGGAAAACACAAAACGCATGGACAACAGGAAAAAAAGCGAGAACGGCGGCAGGGGGACTCATTTTGGGTGAAAAACCCTGGTTAGAGTGTGGGCGAGTGGAAGGGACGTAGCGTAGGGGGAAGGAGGAGGAAGGAATGGCAAGGAAGATGGGATGGGACTTAAATCCTTGGGGCTGCGGGGGCGGGAGATTGGAGCGGAGGGGGATTGGGCAAAGGGTGGGTGACCACGGGGAGGGTGAGAAGGGAGAGTAGAAGGAGACCGGAGGAGGAGATGAGGAGAGAAGGAAGGGAACTAGATCGGTGAGGGGCGGGGGAAGGAGGAGGGGGCGTGAGAGGAAAGGTGGGGGCGGAGGTGGGCGGGGCTGTCAGCAGTAAGTTGCGGCCTGGCGCCGGGCGGACTATTGCTTCCTCTCTACATGGCCACTGGTGCTGCCGCCCTTATGGGCACGGGGATTGGGGGAAGCCAGGGAATTTATGGGACACAGGGACGTGTTAAAGAGGAAGCAGCGAGCAGTGGGAGAAGTGGGAAGGAGAGAGAGGCATAGGGAGATAGAACGAGAGGGACGAACGAGGGAAAAAAAGAGACCTGGAAAAAGAAGAAGGAACAAGGTAATGATGTAAAAACGGTCGGAGTGGGGTGTGGGAATACAGATGAAAATGCAGCGTGGAGGCAACGAGAGGGAGGGAGCGGAAAACGGATGAAATAGAGGAATTAGAGGCAGGGAGATGAAGTCGCTTTGGCAATGCGGTTGGGATAACAAAAGAAGAGCATGGTGCGAGGAGAAATACCAGCAGGTTAAATATAAAAATATCAAGGGGATGAGGATGGAAAAGGAAGAGGCTGGCAGACGAGATGATAGACGCTAAAGAATAACACTCGCGAAATATTTTAAGTGACCACACGACGCAGTAATGGGTAATCAGGGCGCACACTCGCATGCCATTCCCGAAATTTTCCCGATTATCCAGGTGAGCACGCCATCATTTTCCCCAAATTTACCTCCAGATTATTTGTAATTTGATTATGTATTTTTAAGAGGATCATTCCCCAACATTCCGCGTGCAACCCGTATTTCCGAATACTGTCCGACCATAGTTAAGGTTTCTGCAAGGCCCTGCATGCGTGATGTCCTATCGGAATGCACGAATGGACGTCAAAATTCAAAACAACATCATTCTCACCAGGAATTACCGATTCCCAGTTCATAATCCCGATTCCAAAGTCCAATTTCCGATTTTTTTCAAATAACGTATATTCGCTCATTTCCTCGTTAATTCCGGAATATTAGAAGAAATTTAATAATCCCGAAATTTTCCCGGACTTTTCCCAACCTGGCAATGAAGAGAAGGGAGATGGTTTAGGAGAGATTTTAGGAGAGACGGGTGGAATAAAAATTACTGAAGGGTTTCGCGTAGAGGGAGTTGGCAGGTGGCGAGTTGTCAAGCGTGTGGATGAAAAATGACCAATTGATGGGTGATAAGGGTAATTAGGACGAGCTCAAGACAAGATAATGATTGTATTTGAAGGTCGACTCTCAAACTTGGAGTAAGGACTCGTAATTACAAAAATATAATCGGGACACTAAAAATCAAAAAAGATAGTTAGACCGGAGGAATTCGGGTATATCAGCTCAAGGAATAAGGAGTTCGTCAAACTTGAATCAAAACATTAGCCATAGAAAGAAACCCTATTACTAGTTTTTATTCACACAGGTGAGTGTTTTGATGGCCTTTTTACATGAATTGTGAAATTTTGAAATTGACGGGATATCTTTCTTCACCAGTGCTTTCTCTCGTTTCATGATATTCTGATGTCAATCGTACCACCTGAATTTCAGCTGCTACATTCAAATTCCCTTTCAAGATATTGAAACCCAGAAATATCTTTTCATCGCATGTACTATTTGCCAAATAGACTACCACGCTATCAAATCAAAACAAAATTCCAAAATATATTTCATACTAATTGTTATCAAACTTTGAACTCCCCCTAATACAAAACTAGGAATTGGGCCCGTAGGTTAGCCTTACTCCTTGCGCAAATAAATTACATTTTACTATTTAAATTCCTTTGTAAAATATTTATTATTATTTATTCATTCAGTTTTATACTGTTTATGGCAGATATTGGATATTATCTTATATGTAGTTGAAATTTAATTTGTAAGTATGATTTGCTTTACAACATTTAAGAGATACAAAAACCATTAAATTAAATTACGCTTCTGCTCAGGAAAAAGCGATGGTAGTGAATTTTTACATAGCTCCTTCAGCCCATAACCGATAATAAATTCGCGTAAACTTGAATCACTGAGAGCAAAATAAATTTCTCACAAGGAGGGAATCACAGCTCAACTGCCGAGAGAAAGGACAAACGAGCCAATTAGGTCTAGCAATGAATTTCTTCGGCGGAGATTTCTGCGACTCTCTTGAACGAAGAGAGTAGAAGTGACAGATGCAGTAGAATAGACGGTAGTAGAATAGACAGATGCAGCTCAACTCACTTCTCTCGTGTTCGCGGCTCTTGTAAGTAAAAGTGTGGTTTGTTTCTCCGAACCAATGGCGCATAGATGAAGGGAGACGGTCTTGAACGTGTACTACGAACTAAATTTACTATCTACAATGACTCCGAGAAATTACCACTTGAAATGCATTCTTGGCAAGACTTCATTTTTGAACGCACATATCTATTTAATCAGGCACAAGAGCCGTCGCGATAAAATAATGCAATATCAGGAATGAAGCCATCTTTCGGACTCCATAAAATTTAACGTCTGCCCGGTTATGGATGATTGAAAACCGGCGAATACGGCTAAACACAATGAATTAAAACCATTACATTTTAAGATAAAATTAGTGCACCTAAATGACTACATTAAATGAAGGGTATTTTATTAGAGAGGTAGACGAATTTCTTCGGAAAAATTTTGAAAATCTAGCCCAGGTTGCTGAATGAGGGAAAATAACAAAAAAACAAGAACTTCATCAAAGTCCATGTCTTCATGTGGAGGAACAAGCGCGCGTGTGACCAAGGTTCGTAATTTATTCGACACAATTCTCAACGAATGGCCTAATGGAAGAGAGAGAGAGAGAGAGAGAGAGAGAGAGAGAGAGAGAGAGAGGAGATAATGATTTGTCATGTCTCGAATTCTCGGCGGCGAAACCATAAAGGCGAAGCGTTGGGATTGGGAAAGGTCGGAGAGAAGGTCGTGAGAAGCAATGAGTCTTGAAAAAAAGGCGGAGAACGGTGGTAGAGAGTAAGTTTGGGGTGAATGCGCTAAGAATTGTGAGCGGGAAAGGGGGAGAGGAATGGAGAAGGAGGAGAGAAGGGTGAGGAGGACGTCTCGGAGGACGAATGTGATGAGGATTGCGGCATTAGGTAGCCATCGGAGAGGGAGGGTGGAAGGAGAGGGGTAGAGGACCAAGGAGGATGATTTGGGATCGCGAGAAGTAAAGGGGATGTTTGGATAACATGGAGAGACATGGGGAAAAACGGTGGAATGGGCCAAGAGGTTGTGTGTGTGAGAGAGAGAGAAGAGAGTGAGACGGGAGACGGTTTTTGGGGAAGAGAACTTGAGGGAGGAAGTCGAGAGGGACGGGGTGGAATCGAGGAAGAGAGAAGGGAAAGGAAGCAGAAGAAGGAACGGAATGTAAGGGTTACGAGGAGGAGGGAGAAGAGAGGAGGGTAAGGAAACCCTTAGGAAACAGAGAGGAGAGAGAGGATGGTCGGTCTCCCTAGAATATCCTTCCATTCAGATTCCTTCTCCGAGAGCGTGGATTAATGAGAGGGAGGGTGGGATTGAAAGGAAAGGGCAGTGTTGCCTTTGAGCAGGGGGACGGGGCATTAAAGGAGCGGGGTTCTTTCACTCCAACCGTCATTTTTCTCTCAAATTCGGCTGCTTTACTTGTGGCAAGCTGAGTAGCCCGAAGATGGAGGGACCGAATATGGTGCTCGCACTGATCCACTAAGGGAGCTTAAAAGTGTAGATGAGACTATGGGCATTTGTTTTCGTTACATATTCATCATCAATTTGCTTATTATTACACTAGTATTGTTAGGTAACTCTGGACCTAATGGGGCAATCGAAGTAGATAGCTATGCTAGCAAATCAGAGATGGCAGCAGTGAATAAAAGAGAAAAAAATATACATCCAAGATTATACAATCATATAATTACATCTTAAGCATTAAGTACAAAATTTGAGAACCATAATTTTTTTAACAATTGAACTCGATTCAATTACGCTAAAATCAGTACAAAACTAATTAAATAAATATTTTACTTCCCTAGTGGATACCGCCATATAAAAATTACTTGGATAATTAAAAATACTTAAACATTTTACCATAAACAGGGTATTGCACTTGATAGAAGCGGTGCAAAATTGGATTTCAGATTTCAGGTAACGAGAAAGAGGTCTAAAAATAGTTTCTTCTACAGTAACTAAGACCTCGTCCTAACGCGAATGAAACATTTGCGAACCCCCAAGTAAAATATATCCTAAACTATATTACACTAACCGAGTTTATTGCATTCAAAACTGAGAGGCTTCATGCTATCAGTTCGTATTTAAATAAACGCGTCTTTATTCGTTCGCCAGAATTATCAAATTATTTCGAAAAATTCATCTGGAGGTTACTGCCGATCCTTTCAGATAGACCTAAGCCTGTGTAATCGAAAATAGGTATATATTTACGGGAGCATTTAACCAGAAATATATAAAAATATGTGCATTTGTAGTCCAAAAGGATTCAATATTTTGGTAAAATGATACACAATGTAAATCCACAAACCTGAACTTGATCCGATTACGCACTTTTGCGTAGGCCAGCGTAAGACACGGGTGACCGACTTCAAATACACGGACCCTTGCCTAATTCAGGCATATTTTACTGTGGTCAGCTCTAGTCTTCCGGCCCGAGGGTTTTCTTCTTTCGGAGTTCATTGCGAACGAAGGAATCCCTAACGTGAATTATCCGGACGTGGAGTGAGGTCAGAGGGCTCACCGTGGCTGGAGGAGATATTGCCAGAGCTAACCCACGTTCACCACATTCATAAAATAGCAAAGACGAATAACCCCTGGGCAAGAAAAACACTCGAGTAGGAATCAAATGATATCCGTAGATTTACGCTGCTTAGCACTTTCTTGCCAAATACCGATAGTGAGTTTTATTCGGGAATCACTCCATGATTAACAGAACCTAAACCAAACGACCACTGTACGAGTATATAGTTACCAAACTTCATCTAACTATCTACAGCATTTTTGTACTCCTTGGCGAACACCCTACGGCGCGTGGTGTATCGAATTATGAGAGAGGTATTAGAAACAGCATGCATGGAATTCATGTGGTTTATGATACGGGATTAACAATACTCGGCTAAGTTTTATTTGCTTGCTTGGAGCAGAGTTTTTAAATGTCAAAGGGTGCGTTGCATGACACATTATTTTTACGGAGAAGACATATATCCCTAAACGAAAACATATATTCTTCTTTTCTATAAGTTATCGTCATGATTGGAGAAAAAACTGCTTAAATTGAATCACCCGATGGATACCCATAAATTTGGAATTAAAGTAATGTTATGATGTGCCTGTGAAGAGCAATATTTGATAAATATTCCTTACGAGAATGACGTAAGAAGGTCTAAACCAAGTGTACTAAACAGCACCGAGGGTCAACATGATTCTCACATGACAGAGGAGGGAGTGACCTGACATCTACCCTGGATCCTAATAAGCGTAGGGGAATCCCAATAAAAAAATCAGGTGCGCATATACCCAACCAGAGACCGCCGGGGATATCGCGCATGTAATCAGGGTGCGTTCCCGACCCCCACGGAACACTGACGGGACTGGGTTACCCTTGATGGAAGAGGGGGGTCGGAGAAGGGGTTTAAGGATCGAATCGGAACCGTGGCGAAGAGAGAGAGAGAGCCCCGGGATATTCATACTGATCCCTTCGAGTGGAACAGGTGCCCCGGAAAGTTGGAAGGAAGATGGGAGAGGGAAAGGGGTCGTCGTAAGGGCAAAGCGGGGAGATGCCACGGTTAAAGGTTTCGCTGCTTGATATCCCTACCTTCTGGAGCGTGGAAGGGAGTAACTTTGGCTGTGCGGGACCGTTTCGTGGAAGACGGAGTGACGCCGCCGATAATTCGACCTACGGGATTTGTGGTCGAGATGAGCGGAGCGACGGGCGGGGGAGTGTGGGGGACGGGGGGGGTCAAAAGGACTGGGTTCGCACTTGATGAGGGTGGAGGAGGCGGAGAATCTTTATAAGGGGAGCACGAAAGGGATCGCGGGATAAGGGGTTGCGAGGGATCGTAACTAAAGGCAGGTGGGGAAGGGGGAGGAGAGTGGAGGGTGGCTCCGGGGATGGAAGGAAAGAGGGAGAGGGATCCGGAGGAGGGAGAGGGGGCAAGAGCCCCGGACACGACGGATGCTCTCGAGGAAGGAAGGGAAACGAATGGACCACAGTGGGAGACCGAGGCCGCGCCACACCGCCGGGGAAGGGCCCGCTGCTGTCTCGAATGGAAGAAAGGCTCCTCTTCCCCATTCCGGGGGCAAGGAAACGAGAAACCCGGAAGAAGGACGTGAAGACGGCGCGGCGGGGGGAGAAGGGAGCCGGAAAAAGGCTCATGAGGGGTGGGGAGGGATCAAGAAGGGAGAGGGGTTTAATGCGTTGGGAGGGATGTGAACGTACACGCGGGCGTCTGGGTGTGTATGTGTGTGTGGTGGGGTAAAGGAAATGAGAGCGTAAGTAGCGAGGGTGTAGGAGACGGCTGGCTGTACGTGGGACGGGAAAGGTTTTGGGATAAGGAGGGCGGAAGAGAGAGACAGCCGGGATCACATACGCGCACACACACAAAATCCACCCCCTTCTCCTCAGCCCTCCTTGTCTTCCAGTTCTCTCTCTAGTGCAGTAGCAAGCGGGGAGGGGGTAGGGGCAGAGGGGGGTAGTGTCGGGGAACGGGGAGGGAGATAATTTCACTGGCTAAGCTCGACCATAAAATGTCTGGAGAGGAGGAGGAAGCTAGGGTAGGAATTCCAAACCCATTAGCGAGACCACCCCAATTCCTTCTTCCCTTATCCCTCCCCTCTTCCCACTCGCTCACTTCCCTCCTCCCATCCTGTCCCACCCCCGTTCCTCGCTCACCCCATCCCTCCTGCGTAAGGAAACATCCAATCCCTCCACCCCCACCGTAAACTACCACCTTAACTACTACTCCCCCCTCGCTCAAGTTTTCTTTCCTCTCTTCAAAAATCTGACATTCCCACCCATTAACGTCGACTCCCCCTCCCCCCCAGGACGTCCCTCTCTCGCCGCCAAACCAAGAGAGAGAAGGTTACCGCCCCAACGTGGCACGCATTTGCATACCCCCATGTCCTTTTCTCTCTTTCTCTCTCTTGTTTGCTCAAAAGTTCAGAAAAATTTTGTCTTCCGCTCCGGCAATTATTTTGGGGAGCTGGCTAATTTCCTCTGAAAGTGCGACTCATTCTTCCCACTCGGACTGCTTGCATTTCTTTTCGGAGACTTGAAACTGCTTTAATTACGTCCTCAGGAGAAGTTTCACGCTCAATTGAAAACATAACCCAACTCGCCTTGCCGAAATATTTCGTCTTACCTCTTTGTTATCACTTTGAAATGCCCTTAAACATCTTAGATTGGGCAATTAGTCTTGGGCTACATTCGCGTTCAGAGATAGCAATAATTCCGATTTTTCAGTGAATCGCAAATTCAAGGGCAATGAGAATTGACGAATAGCCTGAGACCAACATGTATTTCATTAAAGAAGAAATAAAATACAATGCTTAGATTTTGAGAGAATTCTTTTGTTTCAGATTTTTTGTACATAATATTGCATTTGCTTACATTGCTATAAGGAGTCGAAGTCGATTTGTTCTCCTGGAGGAAGTGAAGCCACAAGACGATTGTAATATCTCATGATTTACAAATGAAGGCCATTGATAAATAATTTCTGTTAATTCTATTTTCAATTCTGTTCATTCCGCAAAGGGTGAACTGGGTGAACTCTATCATCACCTACCAAACCGATCTTAGGGTTTATTAGTGTGTTTATGGTTTTTTATGTGTAAATTTCATTAAAATAGTATAAACCATAAACACAGTAATCAACCCGAAGGTCGGTTTAGTAGGTGATGGTAGAGCTTACCCATGTACTAAGCGCTATACGGCGTGTGAATATTCACACATCAGGGTAGGAGGGCCAGTTCCTTTCCTTGTGCCGGTTATGGTTTCCCAGGAAGATCTGGTACCCGAAAAATCAACTAGCTTGGGTGGAGCTGCTGGTGCCCAGAGTGCCTCACCCGGGAATCGAACCCGGGACCCTCCGGTCAGTAGTCCAACGCTCTACCCACTGGACCTCCGCGACCCATCTTTCCATACAAAACATATACTCCGAGGCCTTCTTCAGGTCACTGCCCTGAAGAAGGCCTCGGAGTAGGCCAAAAGCTCAAATAATCAACAATGTGAGTGTTCTTTTACGTGTTATCTGTTTTATTCTGTTTTCTATTGAGTGCTTCCGCATCATCGACTTTTACACATATATATAATCAATTAGAAAAAAGAATCAAATTAAAGACCAGCCAATTGAATATTGCAAATCTAAAACGGAATAATTTAGTTTGACGATTAATAGCTCTCATCGTGGTGAAATACGTCCAACGATAAACTATAAACCAAAGTATCTCGTCAACACAAGTGTGTATCGCAATAACAATATGTAAGGTTTATATAGATCATTAAGTGCACCAGATAAAGGAGATATAATCCAAAGCGTGAGAGACGACTAAGCCGTCATTTCCTCACATACCCGGTGACAATCCTCGCGGGACTCGATTCTCGTTCAGATTAGGAACAAATACCATTTCCTCATCTTCTCAGCTCCTTTCTTCTCAACGCCCTTCATTTGCAGATCCATAGCGATTATTCGAGACAGTGAATACGACTGAATATTTCGCCATTGTATTATGGGCGAAGATGTCAAGATGGGGAGATACGCCTTCGTCTCTTACCCTTGTACTATCCAAGATCTCTCAGCTTGACAGTCTTCAATGCTCGTTAAATTGATGGCTGTGGTGAATGCATTAAGATCGCAAACACTAAGCCGAGAAAATTCTCGTCGTTCGAGAAAATTCTCACCTTTATGGACAATTACACACTGTAACGTTTTACTAACTCTGAAAGTTATTGCTTCCCTGGAGAATTCCATGAAAGGTATCATAAGTCAAAGGGATAGATAGCCGCTTTTACTTTCCGATGTATTGGTAGTAAAAGGGTGTATAAGAAAAGAACCCAATGAAAAATTTTCGCATGTGAAAAGATTATTCCGACAATTTAGGAGGGAATTGTGGAACGAGTTAAGCTCCGCGGACGAAAACTCATCGAGTTGAAAAGGTTCCAATTTTTTTATAATAGAATGGCCACATTCCCCCTGCATTTGGCAGTGCCCTTCTGTGATCCCTTATAGTACCACAGGTGAAGGATACAGATGGCCATTGTTCACAGAGTTTCTGCAAGGTGGATTTATTGCTGAATATTCACCAAGAGATAACCTGGGAGTTAAACCAGAGGAGTGGAGACTGCATACTAGATTAGTTTTAACATAGTGCACTAATAAACCAGAGTCGTGAGAGCTTTAACGGTTGATGATAAAAATGAACCAAATGAATGACGCTGTGGGAGGGTCCTCTCCGTTAAGAATAGAGGTCGGATAACCAAAGAATCAGATTTCCATAATGTAGAGAAATATTTAGATGTTGTACCTAAGACGACCATGATCATTTAACGTACTAATGAATATGTTGTATATTACCGTATCTATAAATAGACACATGGCCTAGTGAAAGTGTAAACAAGTGGCGTATGGCTAAGATGGAGCAGAGAACCAGTACCAAGTGTCACTCTAGGGAGGCATTTGAATAAGTGTTCCCGAAATTATTCTTAATAATCATATTGGGGAGTAATAATATCGGATAGAAAACAAGCACGGACTAAAATAACATGGTAACTTACTCCTGGAACCATAGCTGGACGCTTACTATTAAGAGTTGTTCATTGGACAGGGTGGACTTAATGGATCTAGAGACTAAGCACTGCTACCCTTCTAAGCTCCGCCTGAAACTACTCTCAAGGTTTTAACACCCCGGAAATTACAATAAAAAACTACTTTAACTACAAACCATTCCTACTTCTTTCACTGAGACCAGCGTACTTATTCTTTCCCTCCTATTCGTACAATTCAATACCGATTTATGATACGCTGCAGCGATCCGTTTGTGCTTGGATGAACTGTAGAGAATTATGAATGATCCTGAAGTAAAAACATGGGGCAACAAGTTAAAACAAAGGAAATAATCAAAAAGATATGAAAGCGGCCATAAATTGTCCCTTATTCTGCCTCCGTAACATCCCGTCGCTGCGCGCGGCGTCGCTCGCTTTACGCCCTCCCCTTCAATCCGACAGCAAGCAACCAACCGCAGCCATAGCCGTGTCAACCCCAACATCTCTGGACCCAGCCGCCAGATCCTTCTCTCACAAATTCCTCCCCGACCCCCTTTCCGCAACCCCCGCCTCCACTCATTTCTCCCCCCCCCCCGTGACCCCTCCACGCTCACTCTTCTCACCCCCTTTCCGAAATCCCTTTCTCCCTCTCGTAAAATCCACTCGCCCCAAATTTCTCCTCATTCCCTTCTCATACCCTCTTCATTCCTTCCATCACACAAGCCCTCGGCGTCTATTCAACAATTCAAACATTCAAGCAAGCCTCCCCCTCATTCTCCCGGCCCTCTTTTCCTTCTCGTCAACCCTCCTCCTCCCCCAGATCCCTTCTAACCTCCTCGTATGGTCTCCTTTTTCGTGTACCCACATTTTCCGCTCCTACCTCCATGCCATTACATCGTCATACCTTTAAATCCCCTCTTATCTCTTTCATGATGAGCCGAAAGGGAGCAGCCATCTTGTGTCCTTTCCTCCACCCCGTCATGTCCTCTCCCCCGACCCGCCTCGGCGACCGTACTCCCGATCCCCGCGATGACGGCCGGGATCTTCCTCGGTTGTGCGTTGTCGCACTGCCGTTCCCGAACACCCCTCCGCGCCCCCCCATGTTCCCCTCTTCCTCAACATCTCTCTCTCCTCCTGTCACCTCTCCCGCCTCCTCACTCCCTTTTCTTCCTCACTCGTAAACTCCCGCTTAGTGAGTTTTACGATACCGTCCCTACAACGGCGGCACACACGTCTGCACACTTAGCTCCCCCGCTCGCCGCAAGGTGTCGTCATAATCGTTCCCAAAACTCGCTTTTCCGATCATGGTGACTTCTCACCGTCGTCACCGGGGGGGAGGTGGTGGCCTGGGGAGGATGTGGAGGGGCGTGAGAATTAACGGCCATTCTTCTTCCACGGGCTACTCGATCGGTAAAGAAACAATTTATCTTCGCCGACTTCAAAATTTTACTTTTCGCCGACTTTAAATTTTGATTGACCGTGGAGAAAGACGTCAAGTTCGTAAACGAATCCACGGTTTTCTATTCAACGAAAAATTAGCATCAAAAACCTCTGAAAAAAGTCGTTAGGAATGTAATCAGGTGAATACTCCATTTTTGTAGTAGGAGACATATTTCAACTTTTAAATGAAATCAATTATTATGAGATCTATAAATTAAAATAATTTCACTCAATGGTAAAAAAATGTATTGTGCCTCAAATCTGTAATTTTTTGGGAAATACGTTTTGCTAATTATGGGGCAAGCATGGACGATTCTACTGTATATATTCAAGGAATATAGCTTTTACTTAGTTCATCCATGTTGGGGGCGAACTGAATCGCCGCAGGCGAGTTATCACATTAACTCAGCGCAAAAACACAAATGCCAAATACTGTCTTCTTTCCTCAAAAAACAGTGGGAAATTCATCCAAAAATATATTATATTTTTATCGATCAAGTGACTAGGAATCATGTATAAATTCATTCAAGCTTCATCTTTTATATTACCCGTATTAAGAATAGCTAATTTACTATAATTATTTGAGACTCATGTTTAAGAGCCTTGTAGTGTAAGTCATTCGTTTAAAATAACTTTATCGAAACTGATAACTCTACACTGGACCTCGATGTCTCAAATGAAATATTTCTAGGTCGAATCCCACGAATTAGATGTGATCTCTGAATAGTATTTGAAAATTATGATTCATATAAGACATCATACATATAAAATTATAATTATATATTTTTATTTCACAAATAGAGCACATATTTACCTACGCATGGTCTACGAAAGATTACCGAATCACATAACTCGTGTCAATTGGGTCAGATATGAATTTGGAGCATAGTTAAGGTCATAATATGAGGATAAATTCAGAAAATCCTGCACAAGGCTAGCCTTAAATACATTTGTCAAAGGGCTAATGGGAATGCCATGACAATGATACACATTCAAGCAAGTATCAATGTGCCTACTATGAAAAATGTGGGAACACTCACTTCAATCGCACTTCATGCAAAAACAAACCAATGTGACGCCTCGAGATCCCAGGACCTAATCATGGGAAAGAATCATGATAGTGTAAATATTTAGTTAAGTGGTAAGCAGCTTTGCGCTGCAAAAAGGAAACAAACACACGTCCTCCTCGCTAAGCGAAAACTCGAAAAGCAATTAACCGCACGGCAAAGGAACAGCGCAATCAAATAGCCGTCTTATTTCCTAACACCAATGTATACAGAAGTACATCCCACGTCAAAGTTTACTAAACCCAAGCTCGAGCTATCATGAATGAGGTCTCCCCACTTTTCACTTTAATGTCTACGCCTCCAATTTTGAAATTAACATCATTTTTAAGTAAAAACAGGGTTTTATGCTTAGAAAATCTTGGAAGTTGAAAATCGAATTTTTTCAATGACCCTCTGGATTTCCTTGGTTAAGTTTAACCAGCGTCAAGATAGCATATTTTCTATCTTGGCGCTGGTTAAAAGAATGAAGTTTAAATAAAACACTTTATTCCGAAAGAATTTGGGAAATTACGTAATTTTTGCAAATATCCATCGCTGTGGATAAATGAGTCAACAGTAGGCTGCACCACGTCTTTTAGAATGTCGCTGCATGGAGCTCAAACCAATTCTCACCTAAGGCACACTTCGATCGCCGTCAATAGTAGGTACAGCAGTTGAGCATCGATTGATCGTAAAATTGAAGAGGAAATAAAGACAATTCCGGGACGATTCCCTGATTTCCACCCACTAAGTGCAAACAGTCATTTCCTCGTTTGTGACCACTCTCCATTATGGGCGATAGACCATTGATAAGAGTGGTTAATTTTGAAAATAATTGCGCAAATGCTTCTCATAGGTAACATTCTACAATGCGATGCGGAATACTGGGAGAAATTAGGGCTCAACGTAAAGGGCACTAATCATGACGATTACACAATATAGCGAACGAACAATTCACCTTGCTCGTACACTGACGTTTTATGGTGACAACATTCAAGGCTGTGACCGAGAATCTAGTCCGAGATCGGATTTCTAACGAAGAAAAATTTACTCCTGGCTTATTAGTTTATCTTGAATTAAGACTTGCTTGTGTACGGGAGGTGAACTTCCATACTTCAACTGGAATAAGGGCTCAAGGATGTAGGGTATTTTCATTTACACGTATTTTTGTAAATTTGTTGAGACAACCCATGGAAACATACATACCTATATAGACAGAAGCAAAGAAATGAATAGCTTCTACTCCCACACTTGGTATAGTCAAACCTATTACGATATGTCAAACTACTGTTCCACACGTAAAACCATTATGTGCCTATTTCTAAAAAGAATGTGAGTTTCGGTAATATACGAGCAATTAAAAAGTCTGAATGAACTATTCATCGCGATATGTCATATTTCACAATAATCATATGTAAAGAGAATCTGAAATATTTCCACAACTTTCAGGGTGCTGCAGTTTGTAAAGTGTTTGATTGCTTGACCTCCTCGCTGAAAAGTAACGCTACTTGAGTAGATGATGGGTGCACTAAGCCTTCGAAAGTAAAAGTGGTTTCAGGATGCTGCAGTTTGTAAACCAGGATATTCAGGCTTAAGTTTCAAAACGAGATCTAACGTATTTCAAAGAAGAATCAACAAATAATCAGAGAATTTCATTCCAAATAACATTCCAAAATTTGGACAGTTAATAAAATCATGACATTAGATTTTATCATCAGAAATATAGTATTACCAACCATTTGAAATTCGAAATATCTAATAATTTTAGCCTTAAATATTAGCTACTCGATATTAAATTAGCTGTGAAAATCGACTTTAATATATTTATCCTAATTCGACAAAAATAAGTAATATCAGGGAATGGTATCAGAACACTTCTTACTTTGCACGAAGCATCGGGCCAGACTCGGGCACTGTGGAGTCACTTGACAAGGCAGGGACCCAACATATGCGATGTTTTAATTTAGTCAGTTTTTATTTACATGTGTCATCATCCGACCCGAAATTGTTAATGTTATACATATTCAATGTAACGTTGAAGTAGGACGAAGATGACGGGATGTTTCACTCCGGTCCTCTGGGTGCCGTAAGTTTGCCTTTACCAACCCATGTTCTCTATCTTCTCAAATACTGGCTCACCTTTAACTAAAAATTCTAAATGTTATCTCCCAATAATCCTATCGGGGATAACATTTTTTAGAGATATAAAAAATAATCAAATGGCTACAAATAAGTACTTTGCTGCATGCCAGTGGGGCGTGCACTTAACGCAAAATAACAATCTTCGAACAAATCTTAAAACTGTCTACCTACTCTGTGTGAGGATAACGGAAAAATCTGAAGGTGGAGGAAACAGTAAACAATTGAAGTAAACATGCCTATGGTAAAATAACAATGGTTTTTAAAGAAAGTTTTCTCCACAGAAAACCTTCTCGTTAAAGCATTAGAATGGCATCGCTTCTTTATTTGGGGGTCCCAGGGTTTCTGAGCACAATCTGCCGACGAGGAGTAAACAGCTTATGTTTTTAAATCCAGCATTTTTCGAACAAAATCATATCATGAATCTTAATGTTCCCATAAATTACTTTTAAAATAGTAGCTCTCTCGCCCTCATAATTACTTAATACTAGGTATGAGACTTATAAATTTCATTATCACCTTACAGGTGTCTCCCAGAAGACCTAGTGAGAGCGTGACATCAAAAATCTCTTCTCCCATAACTAAGCACGAACGATTTCTCATTTTCGAGACCTATAAACTCATTTCTGATCTAACTTATTGGTAAGCTAGAGGGGCGAAATTACGGCGGGTGACGGAATAGCACGGAAAATAAGGTTACGCAACAGTTTTAGGGATAAAAGGGGAGAGGAGGGGGGAGACGAGGGTGCAAAAACGGTTGCGAAAACGGAAACCGTGTGCAAATAACTCAATCAAGCCCCTCCCTCGTACACTTCCCTCCACCAATCCCACCCTGCCTCTCACCCACCAATCCCCATCCTTACTGCCCACCTCCTCCAAACCCTGTTTAATCGCTTTAAAAAGCACCAACCCATCGTGCTCCATCCACTAATAAGCAAGAGCATTTTACTAAAGCGGTTAATTGCTTCGCGAGGCCCGCTTAACGAGCCCGCGTCCAGGTATGCGACGCAGGAGTTTAGGCGTAGGTGATATGGGAATGGTGGGGAGGGGATGGGACGGTTTTAGGAGTTGAAGTGAGGGGGGGTGCGAAGTGAAGGGGGGGAGGGAGTCGGTCCAAAGTTAGATCGATCACGTGGTGTATGGTGAATTCACGGAGATTGGGGGAAACGGGGTTTCGGCCGGAGGGAGAGATAGGACTCATCATACGGGAGATAACTCTGTTAAAGCGGAAGAGTGGGAGTTGGGAGTAAGGGGGAGATGAAGAAAGACAGCAATAGGAGAGAGAGTTGCGTGGAGGTGTACATGTGGAGGGAGGAAGGATGCGAAACCCCGCCCACCCACCCAAACCCTAACCTCCTTTCACCCCCCCCCCCTTCCCCGACCGCTTCCCTTATCCGATCCGAAGTTTCGAGTGGCGCACGATTACATCGACAATCGATGGCAGAGGAGAAGAAGATGGTGAGGTAGGTGGCCTCTCGGGGGAGCTGAGGGCTGCTCCTAAGGTTGCTGCCGGCCGTCCGGTGAGGGACGAAATTAGGGACCTATATACACGCCACCCGTACAGGTATTTGTAACATACACCCGAACGTTCATCAACGTGTGAGTACTGCAGCTGGCATCCCGATGGCGGATAATCCCTCCACACTCCGTCTCTCTCTCTCCTCCCCATCCCGACCGACCTCTCATCCACCCACACCACCTTTTCAAGTATACATACACAAATATACAACACGCAGGAGAGGGCCGTGTATGGGGGACGAGCGGAAGAGGTACCCACGAATTTTTCCTCGTTATGGAAATTAAGATCGCGCATGTGTTAGGGTCCCTCTCGCCGCGATATCTCCCCAAATGTGTGTTTCCGCAATGAGTGCGGACAACGCAAAACAAATGGGAGCACTGCGACCATGAAAAGGCGGAAATTTCCCAAACTCATGGTTTGTGCAAGCAGAGTTGGGATCCCGGTGGGAGGGTGAGAGAACGAATGCTCTCGACGAACTAAATAATTCTTGTTTACGCCCCTGTTTATATATTTATATAGTAAATTATGTATTTACTCACGAATTCAAGTAATAATTGGCTACGGGTTAACTTCGGTGCATTCGTAGGGAGTACGAGCATTTAGGATTTGCATTGCAATTATCGGCCGTAGTGGCCTGGACGTTCGAGAGTGATTTTGAATCGATCGAGATAGAAACATTCGTTGGGATCTAGCCTGACTTAAACATTTAATATTCATGAAAGTATTAAAATCCAAACGTCATGAAACATGATGGAATACATTAAAATAGAATCGCCGTTGAATCGACCTTGCACGCACGCACATTTAATGACTCATCTCGCTCCCGTGTCAAAGTCAGAAGGATGGATAAATCCTGTAAAATAGTAAATCAATCCAAAAGAGGCTTTCATATTAATTTACAATTCTGATGCTGATCGATGCTATTTCATTTTCGATCGAATACCGCTTAGAATTCTTTTAAAGAAAACCATTTGATTGTTAGAGGCATTATCAACATCTCGAAAAATTTGGCGATATGAAGAAATCAAAGAAACATTTTAAAATAGTCATTCTCAATAAACAGAACAACAAAAATTACCAAGATATGTAAATTAATGTATTCACGCTCCGGTTGAATACAAAAGATTACTGAGATTCAAAAAAATGGTTTTTTCCAGATTACGTTCGAAATATAAGAATACACTCGTTTCCCTGTGTGTTATAACAATTCAAAAGTAATAAATAAAAAAAAATTACTTCATCCTAGCCTAAGACTCGTCAGAACGAACTACGGCCAAAGCTGATATGCATAATTTGCTCTTTCTCAGAAGAGTAAAGTCATTTCAAGTGACACAGCGCTAACGTTTAAGGTCGGCACATTAACTTTTCACCACGCAGAAGAAAAATATACGACGGCTTTCTCGCTGTTGGCGGAACGAATGACAGCTAATTACATTATGTACTCAAAAAGGTTCAGGTCGGCGTTTTAGACATGGTAATTTGAATGTGTATTTTGTTCATTGGAATATAAAAACCTAGCTACGGATTTCAAGTTCTGGGAGTGGAGTTCAAAGCAGCCGGCTGGAAAACGTCTTTTCCGATGCTCGACGACTCCCTTTCTCGCCCACAGTGGCTCGTGAGCACCGCCACCCGGGCGAGCCCTTTCCCCGCCGACACCGAGTTTACGGAATCCTGAGGCCGATTGAATGAGTGGATGAGCAGACGGACGAGTTCAACGCCGACATTCGCTCTTCCCAATCCCTCCACGCGCTCCCAGAACTTAAGAAGGCAGAATCCCATGCCGCAATACAGAGGAATCAGTAACTAAAAAGCCTTGTTCGCTGAAGGATATGACTTCAATGCATGCTGCTCCATTTTGGAAGCAGGAGTTTTGGAAATTAACAAATGAGTGTAAGCGCGAAAAAAATTATAAATAAGAATGAATTACGCGTGGATAGAGCAGCACGAAGACGACATTTTCCTTTCATAGCCATTCATTCATCAGGGAATTCTTAATATCGAATTTTCCAACATCCTCAATGATGAACACTTCAAGAAATGTTTCCAAAATTGATTGCAAATGCAGGATAATTCTTTTACTCTTGTGTCATGCGAAGAACTCATTGAACAAACGTTATCTTTAAAGCAAGCCAATTCAAACAAAATTCCATTCTATCGCACCCTTACTAAATGAATCGCGGAAAATATTAGAGCTTCAAAAATGTATTTTGAGAAATCAAATACTTCGGCCATTCAATATTTTGCAATGACAATACTACAATACTAATTATTTGCATACACATTGAAATTCTTTCATATTAATAAGCTCTAAAGCTCTGCGATGAATAGAAACAAGAGAGATGTTTTAGGATCTACAGAATTGTGTTAATGTCGTGTACTGGGTGGTTTGGGCGTCGGCTGACGTCTCAGCAAGAAATCCCGCATCGGATATGGATGCTTCGACATGATGTAAGTCTGTCGATACAAGAATGATAAATTGTCGACCGAACATTTCTTTGCCGCACGATATGCCGAAGAGCAACCAAAATAATTAATCTCAGCAACACCGATAAGATTTACACCTAGTACAAACCACCGGAGTCTCTCCATCGGTTAGAATTCATTCAAAACCAACATTTAGTGCGTAGTTTCATAGAGCTAATTTTATGACCCCACCGCAAAACTAACTCGAACAGCAAAACATCCACAACAAGATGTCTGTTACCGATGACATAATTCGACTGACTAAAACAAATTTGGGCGACTCATGAAAACAAACTTCCTGATTAATAATTACTTAAAATTTATATCTATTATTATTTATTGGAAGAATGATTTTATTATTATTACTGGTAAATTATTTATCAAAACGAAAAATATAAGTTACGATGAGTAAAATTATACGAAAACTGAAATTTATAAACTTAAAAACTTCATAAAAATATTGGCTAAACCTTGAAGAAAATATCTCAGTGGACGTTTCAACTATAATTATTACTGATTAAACCTGAGGATTTCCAGCGGTTTATAGGACTGATTCTGTCAAAAAATCTCCTTTTCAAAAACGAAATTGAATGATTTTCCCCAAAAATTCAAGGTCTCCTAATGAAGTCTTGAAAGATAAATACAGGTTACTACGTATCTATTTGCGAGGAAAGATATTTATTGACTGTAGTAAAAGAAAAATTTACAACTCTATTTTTCTCATTTTTCTATGGAAGTAATTCCCATGAGATTAATTACAAATAACACCCTCGAAAATCAAACACAAGTTATATAACACAACAATATTCACCTGAATTACTATTCCCCATTCGGGAAGTGCAAATGGATATCGTAGGGAGTTAAACTAAGAATGAACAATCTGTTATTTTGAGTTAGATTCAAACACCCTAAAATCTTGGGATGTAAAAGAAAATTCGTTTCGCACAAGACTCTTGGTTTGCAAGCTGAAACCTACCACCTCCAGGTTAGTGAATTCCTTTCTGAGTATCAAGTCTTGGAATATGGGGAGCTATAAACGTATTGATGTATAATAAAGAGGGGGATTGGAATGGTGCGGTAGCTAATGTGCGGGTTTCCTACCGAGAGAGCCCGGGATCGAATCCCGAAGGTGGCAGATATTTTCAGTAATATTCCGTTTTCTTCTTGAGGTGCTTTGTGGAGAGTAATTTGAGTGGGCACGCCGTCCGTTGGATGAGACCTTAAGCTGCGGCGCATTTCATTATGGGTAGGCTAATGTCGACGCCAAGTTTCTATCCACCCTTGATCCTTTCCTATCCATCCCTAATGGCGCAAATGACCTCAGCTGTCGGTCACCTCCACTAAAACTGCTATAAAAAGCAGATGAAGTTTGAACAAAATGACACGATCGAGGGGCAGTATTGAGCAGAGCCCTGCGCGAAATAGCCTGCTGAAGTTCGAAATAGAATAAATCACTTAACATTGTAGAGAATGGTAATCGTATTGATACGGTGGCTCGTGAACTGGCTACTCATGACTGAGTCCAGGTAGGTGTCTTACCTACTGCCACACGAGCGGAAGATACACGATAAGGAAGTAATCCCAGAAATTATGAAGAAATAAACGGATGAGATGGGAATATGATAGTGTCATGCCCTTCCACAAAAGAAATTCTACGATGGGAAACCTAAAAACAAGATATAAGAACGTACACTGATTGAAGTCTACATTTCGTTTATGTAGCGCGTATTTTAGGTGAATCTCAATTAAATGGAACTCACACGTCGTTCTTCATATTGCTCATGTCTTCGGCAACATAAGCGCTGCGGTATCGTGCAAAAGCTAAGTGTGGCTCGGTGGAAAAAATTAAGAAAGCACTGCCCTACACACCCCACTACGAACGAGGCTACATCAACGGCAGATGGGAGGTTGTCGTAAGGGCTAAGTCCTGCGGGGCAGCAGACTCTGGTATACGCCCGTTCAAATTACCCCATTAAACCGCGTCTATGTTACGCGAGCGTACCAGCACGGCGACATCCATGGGATAAGGCCGTGAACAGTCCCTTAGGCAGCCAAGGCCACACCAGTACAAGGCGAGAGAACATGCTATTGAGTAAACTGCACATCATAATCGTAATTTTAGCACATCCTTGGTAAATCGGTCAAGTACAAAATGAAAAATTTGGTAGAAAGCAATATCCCCTTACGATCTAAAATAAAATTGTTTCGATTAAGGCTGTAGCTCAGGAAAATAATTACTATTGGTATTTATTTCGTTTGCTACACAGATTATAAAATTTTCTTTCGGCCGTTCGTTTAATGAAATATTTATCATGCCGTCGTCAAGGTTCGATTCCCCATTGATTTCCTGCAAAATATTTTTAAATTAATACAAAATGCTCTAAATACGCCTATAACACAGGGAATACGTTCAAATAGTAATTCCTACACCGCTAAATGCTTTATGAAGTTTAATGTCGATCACGTTCATCTTGGATCTCACTGAATAAATGGTAAAATTGATAAAAAGACCATCAGAATCTAAAAATACGGGAAGTTATAAATGTTAAATTAAGATTTTGTACACTAGTTACTGAAAGTATTATTTTGCTTCTTCTTCATACTTTCATCCGCTTCAAATTTCTGCGAGGCAAGCGGTTGATCGCCTCTCAAATGATGGCGATCACATCGGATTGCGTACCAACGCTTCCTGTTGATCGCCACTGCGCCACTACGCAATATGAGAGATGCAATATTGGATTGGAAAGGTATCATAATAACTATATTTACACATCAAACAGAGAATATTGTAGGACGTTGAACGGACGATATAACTAACATTGTGTAAATATAATCAATGCATCGTCCATTGATGCTCGACGCCCACCGACGCGACGGAGATAGTTTTGCCGAGCACCAGCTGGAGAGTGGCGGAACTTCTATTAAACTATCGAGAGTAGATACTGCTCGGTGCCGTGTTCCTCCTTACCAGGACCAGTCGGCGATTGTCCTTGCCGTAAGGACTTCACCTGCCTATTATGCGTTGTGAGCTGTCTCCTCAGTGAATTCGAAAATATGACCCTGTTGTCGAAAAAAAGTCATTTGCGAACATTTTCGAAATCGTGAACAAGGAAGGTGCAACAGCCACACCCACCAAAAAGGAACAAGCTCTAATAAAATTCTAGTCTAGAAAAAATCGCTAACCAAGGTTACGCATTTCATTTATTTTCTAACAGCTAGCGTTAAATTGAAAATTGATAGGGGAATTATTATAAAGGCTAAAACTCAGCTTTCTCTCATTAATGTATTATGTATTCGTTCATGTGAAACTGGAACTGCAACTCATTCATGGCAGAAATGATCTTCATTACAATTGAATTAGCCATTAATAAATCGATCGTTGAATAAGATGCTGCGGGCATGGCCAAGTAAAAATCAGACGGAGTGAAAGGTTCAGGAAGAATGTAAAAATTAAATCGGAAATAAAAAAACTCAATGACTATTAAGAGAATTCCAACTTTATGAATTTTTGCTTCCGAAACACCTTGTATTCGTTTCTGACATTCAGCTATGTGATAATTAAAGTAAATATACAAATATGAAGTTTTTCATTTTATATGAAACTACTTTATCTAAGGATCAATATAACAATACTAAAAAGATACTGTTACATGGAATTATACGGTTTTAATTTCGCAGTTATATGGACAGAAGCTGAAACAATATGCATATTCCCTTTTGTAAAAGTGAATAAAACCATAGGTATTTCTACAACATTTCCAAGTACATCACATTAAAAAAAGAAAAAATTTCTAAAATTAACGGAAATCTCTTGCACCGGAGCTACAAATTTCCTGTCTCAGGTCCATGTATAGATTGATATACAGCTTCTTTTGGCAGGATTTCAAACATCGTACTACGAAAGGGCGCAGCATACATTATTGCTGCAATTCCTGCGACTTCCCTCGCAAGGAGAAATTTAGCTTTCCGGATGAATTTTCAAGCATTTTCGTGAGAGTCAATAGATTCATGTTCAACTCTTTATTTCCCTGCAAAAAGTGACAAAGTGTCGTCAGTTGCTCGCGCCCTAAGGCGTGGCTGAGTTTTTACCTTAGTTAACTGCATCATATAATAACTCTGCAGAAAATAAAGGTTTCACTCATTCAGTTAACATGACTAATAACAGCTTCATTTACATTGCCATAATTTGTCAAAAACGTGAGCGAAAGCTATCAATTTATGAACTGGACAGACACCGAAATGATCAATTATAGTCTAAGTGCCAGGCGCTTATAAATTCTGTCTTTCATTGGCGATTTGTATACAATCATTTAGAAGAAGAAGCAAGATGGTTAATTATCTATTTCTTTCTAATGAACGGGCTAAGCAATGATAATACGAAATGGGAAATATTGCTTCCTCATCAGACTAACACAAAAATAAAAAATATTAATAATTTTTTACCACGTTTAGTTTTCGCTAACTGGAAGATCGATTGACGTCTATTGTAAGATTTTGAACTCCGTATACAACCAAAACTCGTGAACTACAATCACGTACAAATTCAGTTTTTATACATTGAGCACACTTACGAGGCCTACTGCTGAAAGAAGATAAAGAGAAAGAGACGGCTACTTTTACTATCCAATAAAATTCCTTGAGATAATTAAAATTTTCGACGGACAGCGCCCTCATGCGATTGCCCACAATTATCACTTGGTAGAGGTACCATTATGCCTCGATATTGTAATAAGGGACCATTAGGTCTCAATTTCGCCCAAATAAAGTCCTTTATCTATCTATCTATCTGTATGTCTCTCTCTCTCTCTCTTTCTAAATTATTCTAGAAGGTCATAATTTTATTTTAGCTACCCCTAAATGAAGTTGTCATTTAGGAACCTAATCTGTTGAGAGATGGGTCAACCATTAGACGAAATGACCGGAAATCAATTTCTTGAAGTCTGCCGTCATAACGCCGGGGTAACGTCGGAATTGTTCCTACCTTTTGATGGAGTGACAAGCAGCCCGAAGACGACAACGGCTGCTAGGGATGCGATTGTCGGGGTGAGACACAGCGTGCGCTGCTTCTTGGGACCGCCGCCGACGGAGCCCGAGGGATCCATGGTTGAGGTTTTGCGGGAGATTTTTCGCTCTTGAAGGGGATTGCCCAAAAAATGTCCACCCGCGAGGTTGCAAGGATTCTGCACCATTCAGTGGCCGGGGATTTGTTTCAGCAGGAGTCACTCACTTTTTGTTTAAATAAACTAGAACTTAACTTGCACCGCTAACGACTTGGGATTGACCGTTTTCGCTCACTTCCCCTACAGGCAGCGCAACTGTTCGCTTGTGAAAAAGGCGAAAAAGTCCTAGGATCTTTCCGGAGTATCGATGTTCGATCGTCACTCAATGAGGGACGTGAAAGGAGTCACTACAGAAAAGTTTTTCCGATAATGAACGAGAACGGCGGGAGATGGGAATGAAAGTGCGCAACTCTTTAAATTATTATGTCGCTGAGTTTAGATTGCACTTCTTTTCAGAAACAGTAACTCTGGCAGGTAATCCCTTCCGTCGTACTCCCTAATTAAGAAGATAAATGCCACTGAAAAGCGAATTCTAATTTTCAACTTTTTTCACTACACTTTTTCGGGTACACTGGGAATGGAATAGTGTTCTAAAATGTTGAGTCCTTGGGTAGATGGTGCGATATTTTTTTTCTAATTAAAGTGGTTTGATCTCTTATACCCTCGGAGAAGGGGAGATCACCAGGACTCAAGTGAAGAGATTCGCGACGACGCTCTTAGCGCGCCACGAATAATAATAATCTCGCCAGGCACGAACTTTTCGATCGCTTTTGGCAGGCGAGAGTACGGACCACCGTCAGGGGCAAGGAGACACAAACACACGGCACTGTTTCCACGACCGCCGTTCGCGTTCGACTGAAGAGGGATTTCGTTCCATCCCACGGGATTGGCTGGGAGCGGGCGCGCGCGCGCTTGTCTATCCTCGCTGCGGGGCCGCCTACCTGTCGAGCGCCTCTGTCGGGTACTCGGTTGGGCCACTCAGTATGCGTCACCATCAGACTTGCTAGTTTCATCAGACCCCCGCCGACCGAGGGAGCGCCTCATCTTACGATGCTGGAAGATGGGGACGACATTTTTCATAGCCGTTTGATTTTTTCCACTGAAATCGCCAGCTTGCGCCGGTTCCGTTTCTTTTTGGAGCATGTTTTACGGCAATCATTCTCAAAATTTTAAAGTGTCTCGCTCTTTTTAAAATACACGCCTTATTCTAAGGTTCTTAGGGATGTATTGGACTATATTGTAGCATCGCGTTATGGTAAAAGTGACTTCCTTGCGCGTGCACGGTACATTATCATTAACAAGAAGCCTTGGGGAACTATGGGATATTTTGTGCTTCTTAGCCAACAACACTACCTACTTAGAAGAAAAAAATATAACCAGTGGTAAACCAAATACTTGTTTTGGGAGCACATTTACTTTAGAATATTCCTTCTCTATGTAGAGAAAGACGTAAGTTGAACAAGAGAAGACAGTTTTATGTAAATATAGTATATATATATATATATATATATATATATATATATATATATATATATATATATATATATATATATACACACATTCAAACACGAAATACCGCCATATGGCGAATAAATATTCATTCAAATTGAAATAGAGATAAGGAAAATGGTAAAGGAACACATATAAAGGACAAACACAACAGAGGTGGGGATGGCGGATGTGAGCAGATCACGAATGTAAAAATATTTTCCTCGACCGGGACTTGAACACCGGATCTCTCCACTTGCCGGGCGGATGCTCTAAACCACCTGAGCTATCGAGGAAGAGTACTTTTACATTGAAATCTGCGATCTTATAAAGCGCCAAAGTGCTCCGAATCATTACCCAGAAGATGGCGTTAGGGAGCCCGGTCGAGGAAAATATTTTTACATTCGTGATCTGCTCACATCCGCCATCCCCACCTCTGTTGTGTTTGTCCTTTATATGTGTTCCTTTACCATTTTCCTTATCTCTATTTCAATTTGAATGAATATATATGTATATATATATATATATATATATATATATATATATATATATATATATATATATATATATATATAAGTGTTGAATAAAAAACTCAGACAGTAACACACAGCACGAGAACACATAAAAAGAACACTCACAATAATATCTTGATAATTTCGACGGACTCGAGCTCCGTCTTCTTCGGAAGATAAATTATATATATATATATATATATATATATATGTATATGTGTGTGTTTGTGTGTGTGTGTGTGTTTGTATGTATAGCGGGTCGCGGTGGTCTAGTGGGTAGAGCGTTGGACCACTGACCGGAGGGTCCCGGGTTCGATTCACGGGCAAGGCACTCTGGGCACCTGCAGCTCCATCCAAGCTAGTTGATTTTTCGGGAAGACCAGATCTTCCTGGGAAACCATAACCGGCACAGGGAAAGGAACTGGCCCCCCTACCCTGATGTGTGAAAATTCACATGCCGTCGGGCTTGGTACACGGGTGAGCTCTACCATTACCTACTAAACCGACCTTTATATATATATATATAATCTAAATATGTATATACGTATTCAAACACAAAATCCTGCCATACGGCGAGCAAATATTATTTCACATATACCCGCTTCATTTAATTCGCTAACCATTCAGTATCCTTCCCTGGGCCTATCTTTCTCACTTACCGCTTTCACCTCCTTCCTTAAACGCCTTAAATAGTAACTTAGCTCTCTCTGTTTGCATAAGTGCTCTCCTGCTACCTTAGCTGTTCTTGACATTTATTTTTTATTTTTGTGTATTGCTTTTACCCTTTCTTTTTCAAAATATGTATAAGCCTTTGTACCGTCTTTGACTGCTTTGTTAAATAAATAAATACACACACATAAGGGCTGATAAAAAACGGTCATGAGAATGAAATATGGTCCTGGAATTCCTTCCAATACTTCGCAAACAATCATCTTCCTACCTTCGGTATTTGGTCGTTGAAGAGAGAAAATTACACATTGTAATTTTCTTTCCCTGATGCCGTCATTCATTTTTTTTCGAAAAGAATTAGAAAATACATAGTACTTAAAATAAAAATACGTTCAATTGGATTTTACGGATTTTAATTTAAATGTTTTAAAAGAGAAAAATTGAAACACAGTTCGCTTGTGAGCGAACGGAAATAATTTATGCATGGTGCCTTGATTTGAGAGAAAAACAAAGAGATGTGCTTTATGTAATGCCAGCATTTAGAACACTGATGCTGGATTCTGTTCTTTATCACACCTGGCCGGACTGGCCCCCTCAATCCGCTTATAGCTCTATCTCCCTTTTCTATTTTGTAATGTCCGTGGAAAGTCCCTTCGAAAGAGAGAGAGAAAAATTCTTCGAGAGATAATTATTCTTTCAATTCACATTGGGCGGATAAAAGATAACCAGTAAAATTCCGACATGCGGTAAATAATTTTCAAGATAAGAAGGAATTAACATACACCGTAGTGATTTTTCATATACACATTTCCATGAAGTGACCAAAAGTTGTATTACAATGGAAGTGGAACTCGTATGATATTAGACGCTTAAGGCAACTGGAGACTTACGGTGCATGCTATCGTCGTCATTCGGGCACATACTCGAGAAAGCATTCGTGGCACACTGGTGAAGTTGTAAATATCCATAATGATCGATATTACGAGGGTCATCCGGAAAGTAGTACCCGTTCGTGAAATAAAGACACAAAAGTAAATATTAACAAACATAAAAAATTTTGTTTGAAAGAGGATACTTTAAACTACTTCTCAACATAATCTCCAAGCAAATTAAGGCATTTGTCATAACGTGTGACAAGTTTCTGTATTCCTGCTGCATAGTCCTTCGCCGCCAGCTCATTGAGATACAGGGTCACTCCTTCTTTAAGTTCTTCATCGCTGTCAAATCTTTTTCCTGCCAAAAAGTCTTTAAGCTTTGTAAAGAGATGAAAAGCTGAAGGGGCCAAGTCCGGGCTATACGGTAGATGGTCGAAAGTTTCCCATTTGAATTGCTGCAAAAGTTTTTGTGTTATCCCAGCTGCATGAGGCCTGGCATTGTCATGAACGAGAATGACACCAGTAGACAATAGACCTCGCCGCCGATTTTGTATTGCCCGCCGTAATTTCTTTAATGTTTCACAACACGCATTGGCATTAATAGTGTCTCCACGGGCCATAAAATCAATAAGCAATACACCTCGTCGATCCCAGAAAATGGTTGCCATGAGTTTCCTGGTGGACAGAACTGTCTTGAATTTTTTTGGTTTGTTTGGTGAATGAGCATGATGCCACTCCATTGACTGTCGTTTACTCTCAGGTGATGCATAACAAACCCATGTTTCGTCACCAGTAATTATGCGAGTCAAGAAAGAGTCTCCTTCATCAGAATAACGTCCCAAAAACGTCAGTGCTGCAGCCATACGCTTCGTTTTGTGCTCATCTGTAAGCATGCGAGGGACCCATCTTGCACAAATTTTTGCATAATGCAGATGGTGTTTAACAATTTCATGAACAATTGCTCGAGAAACATTGGGAAAATGCTCACAGATGTCATCAATTGTGACGCGCCGATCGTTCCTCACGAATTCGTCAACTGAGCTCACCAGTTGGTCTGTAAGGACAGACGGTCTCCCCGAACGCTCATCGTCGTGTGTGTTCCCCCTCCCCATGTTGAAGTTGCGACACCACCGCCGAACAGACGACTCGTCCATTACATTGTCTCCATACACCTCCTTTAATTGGCGATGAATATCACATGGGCGAACGTTTCTTGCATTGAGGAATTTAATCACTGCCCTCACTTCACAACTGGCGGCGTTCTCAATTTTTTTAAACATTGTAAATAATCACAGAAACAACACAGGCAATGCTAGCGTCACGCAACTTGGCTCAGAGAAGGCAGACAAGCCACTGAAGCTATCTGACCTCGTCCAGCGGCTACTCGCGTCGTCAGCACTTCATGCGGCACGAACGGGTACTACTTTCCGGATGACCCTCGTATGTTATATTTCTTGCTATAGCCTTTAGATTATTTAGTCAGTCATGGGATAAGTCAACTGCATAGATAATACGCCTTCGTCTATGGATGAATGCATTCTGCCAGCTCAACTTTTAAAATTGTCTAAGAGCGTTTTCAACCTACTGCCCATTATACCATATCCACTCCTCGATGCGTGGAATTTATGATTATCAGACATTGCTGTAACAAGTATTCTTTCACAATCATTTATTCTAAATAAGATAGAAAGAGAGGGCAGATACTGCAAAATCCTAGCTTGTATTTTTTAACTGTCACTTGTCATGAATCAAAACGTGGGTTAAGACTTTTTGTGCAATAATTGGACCTTCCTTAGTTAATTCTAAAGTTTTTGCCGGTTTTTGAGCGTTCGAATGAAATCTACTTGCCACTCTTCCACAAGTAATTAGGAAATGTTTCATCAATAGCTTCAAAAAATAAAATGAATCACGTAAACTCTTTAATTACTCATAAAAAAATTATTTATACTCATCATGAGGAGTATTTTGCCAAGATTGTTTTTCTGAAACTCTCAACTCAACCAACCGTATTATTTTTTCATTGCCGAATTGCAAAGTTGTCACGAGTTCTAGTTCCGTTTTCACTGTCATCAATAAATATCATTCGCTCTATGAATCTTGAGCTTTTTGCTAAATATAATTGCAATAAAATGACTAATTAACTTAAACAGTGTTCAAAGAGAGCAAAATGAAATGTATTACGTATATTTTGTCATTGTCCGTTAAATTTAAAGTCGGTAATACATTATGGATACTGAACACATACTTTACCTGCTTTTTTGGAAAAATGTTCAAAAATCATTTACATCCGTGCAAATTTGAGAAATGGATTTTAACAAGAATCTACTAGTTTCAATGACTCTGAATTTCGAGATTTGTCGTATTTCGGCCAGAGCGAAGAACAGCATTACTGTCTTCCCTTTGAATATCGTTGGAACCGAGTACCACAGAGCTTGCTTGCACCTTTACTCGTATATTTTCCGCTACATCAGGCACAATGTTCTGTGTTATTCGTATTTATCTGCCCTTTCTTTCTTCGGTATCATTACGCTCTTCTCGAAATCCTCGGGTAGTTTTTCTATGTTGTGTCTGTCTTTCGTATTTCCTAATAGGATGTACTATGCTTTGACCGAGAGTTCCTTGACGCTTTCTCTGTTTATTTTGTCAACTCCTGGTGGATTGTTGCTAATCTAGGTTTCACGGCTCTATAGGAAAAATTCTCAGTATTTTAGGATCCCGGGCGTCTTCTTCTACCAAGATTTCTTCTTTAATTATGCCTTTTTTTAAGTGTTTTGGGCCCTTCTTAGATAACTAAGATGTATTTCCTCCATCTCTTCCCAATGTGTGCATCTTCTTAATTTCCCTAAGAATTTCGGACGTTGTGGCATTTTGTCATTCTTTCTCCGCATCGTCTCTTCGCCTTAAGAAGTTTCGGTGTTTCTCTTCTTTATGTTATCTCTCGTTTCATCAGATTCCATATCACTCTTTTTTTGCCTCTTTCTACTATCGTATGACTTGGCGCCGCAATATTTACGAAGGGTTTTCTCAGTTTCATTACTTGGATTCTCGTATATTCTTCTTGCCTCTGTAGATTTTCTTATTTGAGCTGTTATTCGTAGCCGCTTAAATTTCACCGCCGTCTCACGCATTGTTACTTATTGTCTCATTTGCTACTTAGGTTATGGCATTAGTTTTGAATATAAACATAAAATTTTTTTTAAATTTGGAATATTTAATAGGAATTAAACTTTAGAAAATAAAACTTCGTACCAAAATGGTGAGAGCTCGTCAATAACTAATTCTTTCATTTTTCCTGAAGTTGATTTGGAATGGCTGAGAATGCGTGTAAGTTAGTTGTGACAATACAGTGGATGAATGCAAAATGCTCACGAAAAATATTTTTTGTCAAATATACTGCAATCCTAACATTTCAAATATGCTACATTTACTACAATCTCGAGATTAAATATCTCAAAATATCAGGAACGTAGAATCAGAGAAAAGTTGTACCCTTTTTTTTAATGGCAATGTCTAGTATTTCCTTCATTTTTTATAATTTACGAGATATAATTTTTATTTCTTGTTATAATTTTCCTGAAAATTAATGACAGTTTTGTCGAGCGATTTCTAATTAAATATCCGTCGTCTGCATTAAAAACCTTGGGCCTGTAAGCTTCTTTGTCTCCTTCTCTCCCTCTCTTCCATGCCGTATTTTCCGCCTAATTGTATGTAATAATACGTTCACATTCAGAGAGCTCAGATGACGGGGAATTCTAGGGACGGGGATTTCCTTCCCTCACGTAGTATGAGGAAGTAAATGCTCCTTCTGGATGGCATCAAAAGAACATTTACCAACTCTCAATTATATATAAATACATGTTCCTATGCTACTAAGCCCCCAGAGTAATATCACACACGAGTTTTTGGAACCAATGCAAACAATTTGAATCTTGGTCTCCAGTTAGAAAAGCTTTGGTCAAGAACTACCTTAGACGTAACGAAAAAAATGTTGAGCCCTCCCTTGAAATGGCTGGGTGAGCTTAGATGTAGGGGGAGTTTACCTCCCGGTATGGTCTACTCTGGTTAATGGGACCATTATGGATGTATTAGATGTTGCCGGTTTGGTATATCAGAAGTATTAACACAGTCAACTTAATTCTTCAACTAATTCTCTGCCCTCCGATAAGACACCAAATTGAATACGATCACTCTTCCTCTGGCGGATTTAGTCAATAACTATTCGCTCCTCGTGGCTATATGACATCCTCTTAAAGATTAGATATGGAACGTCGACGGTGACCAGGCATGTAATATGGTTCCATGGTGAAATGGTGCTAATTAATGTTAAGACGGATTACTAGATCAACCGTGAAAGGAGGATGGATTATATTGGTTTTTCGAATGGTAATTGCTAAATAAATTCACAAAATAACCCTACACGAGGAATAATATAGTTCAAAAGTAAGAATAAAACAGCATTCACATTCCTCTTCAAAAGTTTCTTTGGCTAATTGCTGCTAATTGGTGAGGGGACATATTTGAAAATATCCAGTTCCATGAGTTATCAATTAGCATAAATTAAGAGAGTTTGAAAGGCAGCTGTCGAATTTCGCTGAGCAGGGAATAATTACTTTCGTCATTTATGCATTCAATATACAAGATAAACATATTGGAAAACCAAAAAAATTTAATTCGGCAGTACTGGATGCTCTTCTGCCTATAAAGTGAATCCCCCTTAGGGTAATGGAAATGTTGGCCCGATGCATTGAACACGTTGTACATCAGGGGTATACATCGCTGTTGTGTATATTACAGCATCCAAAATTAAGTTAATTCTCTAGGAATAGCTATTATTCAATCTTTTACCTAGCTATGCTTCTATCTTAAACTCTTTTATTTGCTTGGACACTTCATATCTTGCTTGTTAAATTTTTCTGATCGCATTGAGAAACTAATTATAAATGCCATCATATAACATGGGTCCATTTATACACTATGGTAAACTCAATAAAAGACGAGGAATCATAGTCATTCTTAGCCCCTTTTTCTTTTACTCTACTTTTTATTTACCTCAAATTGATATGTCGCGATTGCGCTAGTATTTAATTATTTGTGGAGTAGATGTACTAAAATAATCAACGACATTTAATATTTTAACCAACATTTTCACCGCACCTAATTTGCTTCTCACAGGTAACAAGTTCTCCTTTTTACCGTACACGTCAGCAGAGATATTATTCAGTTCTTTATTTATTTCCTTTGCATTCATTGACTATAATATTATTTCTTCATCAATCCTTCAGGCAGTCGATCACAAGAATTATCATAATTGAATTCTATGCACTCTGCGGGGAATTAAGGTAAGCTGTGGATATCAGGTGATGAATTTTTACCCAACTTTTGCTACGACAATTGTCTGGTCGGATATTTCTCAAAGGTTTTTCATTACTTTTCAAAAAATCTAATAGCTTGTCTGATATCCGGTCACAAATAATAGAAGTGACAGGATTACAGCTCAAGGCAGTGGTGGCTTCGAAAATTGGCACTGGATTCTGACTTGATTCTCCAATTTTTTCGTTAAATTCTTACTGAAAAAAGAACTAAATCATAACACGCTTTCGAAAGGATTGTTTATAAGAAAACGCTGGAAAATACATTTTAGGTGAAAAATTAGATATTTTTCTAGCAAATTGCGATGCGAATTTCCTTCAGTGCATTCAAATTCGCCATATTACAAAAAAGTGGATTTCATGATGAGGTGTTAATATTTGAGGCATCCAAGTGACGAAGGATCGACTTTGGCACACAATTAACATCACATTTCGAAAGATTTGCATGTGCTTGTTTGATTGATAAATACAAACTTGAAACAAATATATAAGCGTTCACACCCTTAAGAATTATCCAAGCATAAATATCTACTAAATTCAGTAGTTAGTACAAAATTTTTACGCATAATGTTGTAAGCATTTTTGAATTTTTCAAATGATTTTTTTTCGTCCCATTTTTCCCCATCTCTATCCTGCAAACGAACAACTTTTTTTTACGTCGATGTGCATCTCTTCAGTTAGATCGGTCATCTAATATCATTATGGAAGACCAAAGAACATTAATCAGCGAGCAATGCAGCATGGCCGGTGCCATAAATAAATCATCTACCAAGATGTGATGCTTCGCGGTGCTGACAATGCGACGTAATGGCGCATAGGAATAATTCAGCCCCAATATTCAGGCCACATCGCCGATTCACCGTTGCGGGATTGGTTGCGAAGATAACGGTGGCGCTATGGGCTTTAATTCAGATTCCCATGTCGCCAAGGAACAGAGAGATACATTATCGTATGTCACGAAAGCGCGGCTGCATTTCTTTCAAGTTTTGGAGAGACGCATGGCGTGAAATTTGGCCGCACGGTTGCAATGGCGCTAAATGATGCCACCCAAGTCTCATATCCACGGAAAATGACAACTAGTCACGAGAAATCATACTTCCAAAAGTATACTACATGGTCATTCGCTCTTAAGTTACTGGCGCCGCTTGTGTGATCCAATTTGAAATACTTAAAAAACGAGGGAACCACCGCTAATAAGATAAAATAGCACTAACGGTAAACATGCAAAATGCATCACGATGTATAGGTAGGTTTTCAAATGAAGCACTTCCATCATATTTTACGCTTTCTTTAATACAGCTCAAATGTTGACCTGTATTTTAAGTGTCTACAGATATTTGAACAGTAAAAATGACTCTTTCATCTCCCATTAATTCATGGACTCCGCCCTTTCCATTGTTGGATTGAAAATGAGAATTTTGAAAAATGAAAAAAATAGTGTCGTGTCTCAGTTCGATTACAATAATAGAGGACTTGGAACATAATGTTCGCTTCTCTTAAACAAGGGTGAACCGAAAATCAAATAAACTTGACGCCCTTGTGTATAATGAGAAACCTTCATCTGCTGCCTTGGGAATAGGTTTTCCTTGGGCTTTTGGAGATAAATTAGTTTTTATTTGCTTCAGTAGGAATTCAATGGAGGCTAAAATATGAATAAATTTTTCTAAAATATTCATTAATTAATAAGCAGATCAGCTTAAGTAGTATATTATACCATATGTGAAAAGACTTATCACCAAATTTCAAGAAACTGTAATAGTAATTTTAACGGAGTCACCCGCTATGTGTGCATTATAATGCAACCATTTCAGAGAGTAAGGCGAATGATTTTTACTCTCTGAAATGGTTGCACTTATCACCAAATATACGTAACACAGGGAAATTCAAAATTCGCGATACGTTTTGAACATACCTCGGATAAACATTATTACCAATAAGTAATATACCGGTTAAGATAAATAAATATTGTGTGACTCAAAGCAAAACACAATCCAGCAACCTACTTTATATCAAGTCCCAATTCATCTCTATGTGCCACCTTCCTCCCTTCATCCCGTCCAACATCCCTATCCTGTTCATCGTTTGCCTATCATTCTCCCCTCTATTACCGTCTTCAACATTCCACTGCCAACCAATATGCCGTTCATCCATTTTTCCTGCCTCCTTAGGATTTCTCGCAATAAATCCCTCTCCTCGTCCACCATCCCTAGTACTTCCTCATTTGTTTTCCTTTCCGTCCATTTCAGCTTCTCCATTTTTCTCCACACCCACATTTCAAAAGCCTCCAATTTTCATCTATCATCCTGCTTCAGTGACCACATTTCCGCGTTTAGCTAGCCTCTTTGCCTAGCCAAATTCTCCTACTTACGTCCCTACTACTTTGTCCGTGTTGGTCCAAAACACTCCCGAGATATGTAAACTGTTCTACCTGCTATATTTTTCCCCTCCTTTTTTAATAATTGGCTTAGCCTTTTTCTTTCTGGAAAATCGTACAACCTTTGTTTTATTAATATTTATTCTCATCCCATATTTATCGCACTGAACCTCCAATTTACTCAACAATGCTTGCAACCCCTTGGCTGACTGAGCAACTAATGCTTGGTCATCAGCAAACCTAACCGATTTTACGAATTCCCTTCCGACTTTCATTCCTACCTCCAGTTCTACCCATGCCTCTTTAATCATTTCCTCCACATGTATAGTATAGTACGTTGAATAGCACCGGTGACAATGGACAACCCTGCCTTACACCTCTTTCTAACACTGCCCATTCGGACTCTCCGTTGCCCACTCGAACCTGAGCAGTCTGAGACATGTACATGTTGCGGATTCCTGTCACTCCAATATATTCCTATTTTCTGCAATGTACCTATTAGTTTTTCCCAATTCACTCTATCAAACGCCTTTTCGAAATTTACGAAACAGACAAATACGTCCTAATTGTAATCTATGTTCCTCTCAATTAGTGATCTCATTACTGCAATGGCATCACCTCTCACCTTCCTAAACCCAAACTGATCATCACCTAGGTAATCATTTTCTCTATTCTCTATCATTTTGTTGATTATCCTGAGAACAACTTTAACTCCGTGGGAAATCAAACTTATTGTTCTGTAGTCGTCACATGATTAGCCTTTATCTTTTTCGGAATAGGAACTAACAAACCTCACTTGACTCACTTGACCTCACAAAATCTTCCGGCATTATTCCCTCCTCATTGATACGTATGTACGATATGTGTGTGGATATACATATATTTATTTATTTAAAGTTGATTAAGCAGCCACCCTGGTTTTGAGGGTACATTACAGTTGATAATGACGTTTCAACGTTAAAACGTGTCGTGCTTATAGGTGAAAACTTACATGGTTGAAATATCTTTTCACACAGTTTTGTGAATAGTTCTTGGCCCTCCAAACGGGTAACAAGTCTAACACAGAGAGCATGCTGAACAACTCGCTCATAATGCGAAATCTTCGCCACCCCTCTCCTGAACGATGTTGTTCGATTTTTAAACCCTGTTTGAAACCCGAGAACCCTTCATTAAGTAGTTTTCCGGGGGAAATAACTTGGGTTTGGCGAGTCACCGTAAGCACATATGAGAAATGAGTGTAGGACACTAGATATGACATAGGAGAGGAAGAACACTATAGAGTCCTGTCGTGATTTGATTATCAAGACAATATGAAGAAAGTTCGTCTCGACCTGACTCCTTGTGTGTAAGTGGCTCTTAAAAGTTGAGACTCAGTAAAGTACTAATGCTAAAGAGATTTATTCAGAACGCCAGGCAGGTCTTTACAAAACAACTTATATTGCGTAAATAGTTTCTGAGTTAAAGAATGCGTGGACTTATATTCGCTAATTTTCTTGTAACTGCACACGCATTAGTGGGTAAGGTCGATGGTGGGATTGTAGTGCTGGGGGGAAGGGTGTGAGTGGTATTCGAACACTATTCTTACGCATCTTCATTCCTGAGTAATTAATGTTTGGTCAATGACTCAAGCAAATAAGTTGCCTTCGCTCCCTCACTCGGTGCGAGATGGTGTATAAATATTTATCTACATCCAATGTTGGGTCGCAGCCTGGAGATTAGTGGTACGTGAACTTTGAAAAAATACCTGTTAAATGATACAGTGACAATCCCGTTGCTTTTTATAATTTCAGACCGTACAGAGTCAACTCCCGTTGCGTCTAATGCATTCTATACTTTAAATAATTTGTTAAAATTGTGTTAATAATTTGTTACTCACTCTTCAATGGCAATGGCTCTAATTAATTCAGAGAAAAAACAAATCCTAGAATCTATTCGATAGCCTACCTGTTTATTTTTTACTACATTTTTAGGCCTGCCGATTTATAATGGGATTCGAATAATTTTCTCGAAGCTGCAAATTAAATTGAATTTTCGATGTATTTGTTTAATATGGCAATGAGTTTTTTATTCTTTGGAGACTTCTGCCCAGTTATGCATGATGCATTATATTTCTGCATCTACCATCCTACATCCTACCATTTGTATTCATTCGTGACAATCTACATTGCATTCATTCCGGAAACAGAACCTTATGCTAAGGATTGCAGCATATTTGTTTTTTTGTGAACACTTAAGCGTATTTCATTCTCCGTTTTCATAGCCAACTGCGTGTTCCACAAGCAGTAACTACTTAAACGAGGCCTATTGCGTCTGAGAGAGAATTTAAATAAGTTAGGTTCTATGAGTTAGGATTTGCTCGAATTTACAATATTGTTTATTATAAGGGAATTTACCGTTGAAGGTAGGTTTTGGATGGACAAAACTGCAGACTAAATATTTTGTGACTTCTAAAAAAACACAATGATGACATCCAAATATTTTGGGGTGTCAGAAATCCTCATCTGCATATCCCCCAACGTGCATATGCTGGCCTTATCGTTTGTTCTTTTTTTGTGTGTGCACATTTACAATTTTTTCAAAGTTTAATTTTAGACTCAAAATTAATCGTTTATGAATAATTTGACTGCCAACGGATCTTTAATGGAGGGCAGGAAAAAATCATTAATTATATAGGAAGAAGATGGGAATTGGAAATATTGACGGCGAGAGATATTATATCTACCAGTGATCTAGACGAGCGAATAGCTACCAAATAGTCAAAGTTAAGAGCTCCTACGAACTTTAGTTTTTATACTATCACAATGATTACAAACATCTAGTCATGGGCATCAAACTTTTACGATTGAAGCAATCGTTTCGATTGCAGATAATCCAGTTGTTTCTCTTTGAACCGCCTCTAGTGTACAAGTCAGATGTGATTAGCTGTTAAAAAATTCCTTGTTTTTTCCTAATTATTTGTAAGTTTTAGAAAAGAGGAGAAACTCGTAAAAGATACCTATACATCCTATTTTTAAAATGGGTACATACATTTTTAATTTAACTCATAATTCATTTATGAGTTTTGAACTAAATATTAACATATTTCTATGAATTAATATTCTTTCTCAAACACTTGTTCCTGCTCAGCGTACTATTTAGCTCCGTGAGAAAGCCATTAGTAAAGAATTGTAAATACTCTCTGTCAAATAAGACTCCAGAAGTGCAGGTATAAACGACGCAGACAGCGTTAAATGAAAGACCATTGATAAATCATCCACTTGAGCGAGGTGAATCGACTTGATTATTTGATCTGTTCACCGAGCCACATATTTGACGAGAAAATATTTTGACCAGCAAGGAAACACGTTAAGGAACACATTTTTCTTCCCCCCCGGCTGGTTACTTCATCTGCGCTAAGCATTCCTGCGGACATCAAAAATACATCGCGTCAGGTTCTTTCCTCCGTCTTTTCGCTCGCAACGGAAACATTCCAGATGTCGCCCGTAAAAGATTTTGACGATGCATGCCAAGGAAAAGAGCGACCCGGAGTGTGGTAGAGCCGTCAATCACGGCGTTTTTGGAAAATCCCGGAGCCTCGTCTAACTGGGCCGTCGCTCTCTGCCTCATCCTATCCATCCTCGCCTGGAATCCTCCAGCGCACCCCCCCCGGCCACGTCATCCACCTCCCTTCCCCTACATCTCCCCGCGCAACCGTCGTCCCTTCATCCACTGCGCTCTCCCATTCCATGCCTACTCCCTCCTTCGCGCACCCCTACACTCACTCGCGAGCGGAGGAATCCTCATCCACCCCTCACCTCGAGACCTCTTCCGAGCCGGAGAGGTGTTCTGTTATGGCTTCCGGCACCAGAGGCACACACACAAACACAACGTGTCACCTTTTTTTTCATCCACACTTCCACCAGACACCGCTTTCCCTCGCTCCTAATTGCGAGCTCGTAAGCGCGCCCCATCCAACTGGAATGTTTTCCCAGTCTTGGTGTAACAACACATGCCCACCAAACGCCCACGAATCCTTACCTCCACGCCGGTCTTTTGCGACGGAGAACTAATCGCATTCACCTAAGGTTCCCCGAAGTGTTTATTTGACGATCATTCCTTAACTTCTTCACGGAATACCCTCGCAGGGATAATAATTACATATTGCATCGAAAACCAGTTTGGCCGTCAAAACACGGTTGATTATGGCCTATTATGACAAGTGTAGATGCAATGTATTCCCTGCTCGTGTGTGATAACCGCATCCATTGTTTTGGTTTTATTGTACCTCTCCTTTGTCATGTTTGCCTTTGGGGTGCTTCATCTGTATTGTTGAACGTGGTTATTTAAGACATGCAAACCACGTGAAGAAAATTTAGTAAAATTTCGGAAATAACAATTCTCGAATTCTAAAAATTATTAATCAATTGAAAACGCTAACCCTTCACAATACATTTTGTTTTGATACGAAAGAGAGTAATTTAGCAAGAGGGTTGTTTTGATGGGTGAGGTACATCTCCCCTTGTCTTGGTGTATGGACTCCACTCAGCAGAACAGTTGTAGTTTACTCTGTTAGCCGCTTATAAATATGCAGTAAGGTCCGTTAGAATGACTTTCCATAAATAAAAAGTACTTCGGTTTTTTTCTTAGAGCATCGAGAGATATTGCTTGGATTTAAGTCGAGAGTACCTCGCGAACCAGATGAGTGTTCTACTCACTAGGCCACCCCACGGGATGAGTATCGATGATGATTAAAAGTAAAAGATATGAGGTTCTTATGAGATTGGAAGGCTAAATAATCATTAAAGTCGCTGAGTATAAATAGAGCGGGCAGAACAGTTCACTGTTTTAGTAAGTGTTTCAGAAGAAAATGATGATGAAGTATTAAGGACATTGAATAAGAATTGTGTTAACATATTAGAATTTGCGAAGGGGAGGGAGATAATTAAGAGAATTTTAAATACAATACAAAGAAAAGACAGTTAAAAATCGTAATACAGTATGGAGCGTAGTATTACACGGTTCGGATAATCGACTTTTTCAGACAAGGAGATAGTGATGGAATTCAGGGGTTTAAAAAGTTGATTTTGAGGAGAAGGGGAAAAATGAGTTGGGGGAATAAAATGAAACGGAGTTTTAGGAGTGGTATAGGGGAAAAATTTCTGAGAGAAATTTAAAGGCAAGAAAAATTGACGGTTTGTTTAGTGTGGCAATGGCACCCTGAAAACTGGTAGAGTGGAGAATATCGAGTAAACGAGAACGTCGGCAAAAGAGTAGATATGGTATGATAGGCAAGTATGTTGAACGGACGAAAGGAAAGCAGGAAGTTACATGGAGTTGAAGAATTCTTTATTGTCATCGGAACCTCAAAGTATTCATTTAGTAGTATGTAGGGTGGGTCTTAAAAATATATCATCGATTATGTAGAGAACCATCAAAAAATTACCATGCCTAGTAAACTACTCCATAGTAAAAAAATAGCAATAATAACGGTTATGACGATTATGATGAAATAATAATATTGATAAAATAGTATTGCAAATTCCAACCATTTTTTTCCTGATGTTAGTATGGAAACCGTTCTACCAGATATGTGTCCCAGACACTGTAATGTACAAAAATTAAAACAAAAACGACTGGGAACGTTTTACTAGGTTAGCTAAGTGAAATAAGAATGAAAATATCTTGCAAGTGTTGAGTTTATTATTAAACAGGTGAGAAATTCTGGCTAATTAATAGAAAATTCAATGCGTTTTTTTAAGTAAGCGTTCGTTCAATTATTCCATCACTCCACTCCATTCACCTCTAATCCTGAAATTTACGATACGGTGGAAGCAAGAAATTTAAGTTAAAGTATCGGTACGTGTAAAACTACTATTCAAATCAGCACTGATAGCAGCTCACATTTTCCCTTGGCCATTACTCATAGTCATCCTTTAAGGCTTAATTTTAGAATATGAATTTAAATTAAAACGACTTATTCAAAATTGTGACGGATATTTAAATCATAAAAATATTATTTTTAGAAAAATTCGCAAATTAAAGAATACCATTACGAAATAACTATAGATTTACATCCCCTACTGTAAAGTTTCACTAAATCTGTAATCTATCAGAATAGTCTGTTATTTCACTCTCAGATGTCCGTATCCGGGTAAGACGTTAAGTCATAGCTTCCAAACTCCAGAAGGATAAAAACATTGGCAGGAAAGCTATTTTCCAGCGTTGCCACAGCTGTTGATTGATATTGGTAACACTATGCATATGTCCGTGCGATATGCAACATTTTGAAGTTGGACCGCAATAGAGCGAATTCACACTCAACCCACTCATTTAATGGACATTTTTCTTCCTTTCGGGACACTGGTGACAGTGGCCTAGCCCTATTCTGAAGCCACTTGAAAAAGTTTAAGCTACTCGCAGAAGAGAATTCAATTTGCCTTGACACTGTCCAGGAAGGAGTCCGCTCTCCCGAAAACTTCCAAAAATCTCGTTTCCCCTTTGTCCACGCTTCAGCCACACGGACACCAATTATGGTCCTAGCCTCACCAAGTGCACAAGGCGCAACCGGAGGCCATTTGCACCGCCTTCTTTCCTTCCCACGGCCCGATCCCCGGTCGCCATCCTTCCTCCCTTCGTTGAAACCTCCTCACGGCGTCATCAGAGCCTCCTCTCGGCCCCCGACCGAACTTGAATACAGACGCAGAGGACCAACGTAGTGAGGGAACGAAACAGTTGGGGATTCCGGTGAGATTTTCAAGTTTTCAACATTGCGCTCTTAAAATATATGCTGTGTATGTTAAAATTCACAGTTTTTCAAACTTCCATGTGATGGAAAAACAATTTTAAGCCTTTTATTTCGTTTTCTTTAAGTAGAGCGGATGTAGAAAGATGAAACCCGATGTTTGAGCCCGAAATCTTCTCATAACTAGGAAGAGCACGTACTTACTGTTTTCCTTACATTATAGCCACAAACTCAGCGAAGAAAACTTAAAAGGAACGTAATATAGGGTAGGACATAGTGATGTTGTCTTTGCTTGTACCGTTGGTTTTGAGAAGGCAATGGAAGGGGCAGCCAGAGAAAAGCTAATGGTTATATTGCTGAAGGTAAGAGCAAACCGAAAAGGTACATGACTTCATCGAAATCTCTACTCGAATTAAACGTACACACATAATAGAACGACGAGAAAATTACAATAGAACCTCAGACGATAGCTATGAGTTGATCAAAGTCAGCGAATAGCTAAGTAGTTTAATTCTAATTAACAAATCTGTAGCCTGACGAGTTCATCATCATCGCCAATCAGGAACTGTTATATGTATCATTTTCGGCACGGCCTTCTACTGAATATTGATATCATTAAAATGCTGTTCTGCAAAATGTTGCCAACAATACTTTTTTCAAATGAAATAAAATATTAGCGTGATTTATATACTATAATTGCAGATATTCTTGTCATGATCAGAGATGATCAAACGAAGATAAGTTTGTAACATCTCTTCAGATAATCTCGGTCTCCAGTTCTTTCATAAATGTCGAGTGCATCCATCGATATATGAATAGTCGAAAGGTCGACCTCATGATGTAGATGTTACGTACCAGCAAAATAAACGAGTGTACTTGAGCTCTAAACGACGGGTCTCGAAAGTCGACCTTTGTTAATATGAACTAAAAATACTATGAAATTCTGCGAAGGTGCCATGCTTTGGTGAGTGGGTGAAGTCAAGCAACACATCGCCAGAGAATGGCGCAGGAGCACTATATAAACAAAACTGGAGACAAGAGTGGCTATGAAAAAAAAAACAAATTTCACTGCTGGTCTGGTGAAAGTGAAATGAACACAGCACTGAGATGTGGAAAGCTATGAGAAACGACCTGATTATTATTTCCAGGAGCAGCAGCACAGGAAATCTTATTGTTCTTATTTATTGCTTTAAATGATGGACCCCAAAAATTATAACACGAACTTGAAAGCAATAAAATTATCAAGAATTTCAAATTCTACTTAAAAAATAAACTGAGAGGGAGTAATGGAACAGATGGAATTTTAGTAGAAGATATTTTTTATAATTCACGGGGTTATTAGCAGAAGACTTGAAATAAATGGAATTTGAAAAGGAGTAAATTGACGACTTAATAATAAATAATAGCTGATAAATAATTAAGATTGATAAAGGTCCGTAGCGCAACGCTCTGGGTTTTGAAAACACTTTTTTTAACAGAGAAAATGAATGTGGCTTTGAAATAGCCGGGGGAAATGAGCTAGATAGAGAGAAAGCACATTGCAAGAAGTTTTAGATGTAATGGAGGAGGAGGGCGAAAAAGAGGCTGATGAATATTCTGGAAAATGTTGATGCTGAAATTGCGTGAAATGGAAGATATTGGGTAAATATTCGTTTCCTGATGATGCTCAACACTTATTTGCTAATATTTTGTCACTTTTATTTTGCCATTACATCTTTTAAGTAATCCTCCTCCCTTACTCTGAGTCGTGTTGAATACATTAGTGCACACTTTCTCGGTTGAATCTGCACCCACTCTTGAATGGGGTCTATTTAAAGAAATTTCTGAGACCATTAGATCTCCCTTTAAAATTGAATTTTCGGGATGACTATTGGGTACTTGATGTTTAGGCCTGGTACATTGTGTAAAACCAGCTTGCAAGGCTTCGTTGATGTATCACTGAAAATCGATGAATTTAATTTTCAAATAAATTTGATAATACATTGGTAATTTCCTGTATGTTTTTGTATAAATGCATACCATGTTTTGTTTGAGGATTGCATAAATTTGTGGCCTTTGCATGATTTATTCTTATTAAGGGTGGTGCCCCACTTTAATAAATAACTTATTTTATAAAATAACACCCCTCACCACAAGCCTTTGCGGCGGCTTGTGGGGTATCACATAGATGTAGAAGTAGATGAATGTTTTTCACAATTCATACCAATCTGTAAACATCTACTGATCTTTCCATTAAAGTTCTGATAAATTCTAAAGGATATCAAATGGTCACGCTTTAAGCACATGATAGATATTAAAATACCACATTAAAAATATTTAATACATAGTCGTAAACAATAACATTGGTAAATGGCAAAAAAAATTACAGAATTGACTTAAAATTGGTGATTGTCGATATATAAAGGGCTAGGATAAGGATATAGATGATCACTTCATAACATAGTCGCTTTGTGCGATCTATTCTACTTACCAAAACGTACTTAGTGGTGGTCTGTGGTAGAGTTGTTTTGGCTATAGGACGGAGGGTTCCAATCCGAATGATGCCTCTATATAACCTCACCTAAAACCCACAGGTGCGATTTTCTAGGAAATAAATCTTACTAGGAAATGGCAAGAGGGATGGGGAATGGATTTAACCGCTATAGCCTGATGCGTGAAATTCGCACGCTTTGTTGTTTCAGACCTGCATTACGTCCTTGCATGCAGATTCCTGCATTCAAATATTGGAATAAATATTCAGGCTTGAACTTCGCATAATTGTATAAATGTACAATTAGGGCTATGTAGATAGCTATATATTTTCCTTATTTTTTAGGGCTCCCGAGTTAATATCATATTCCTCAGGACGTCATATTGAAACTTTAAGTAACTATGTAAACATAGGAGATCAGGCAATCCAAAATATGCCTTTGCAGTGCATGTTCAAAAATGAAATTTTAATCAGGAATAGAATTAATTTCACAGGAAATATATCATATATTTCAATTGAAATTTTTCAATAAATAATCTTGCAGTCACTTATTTAACGATACTTTTACTTGGCATGCATTTATCCACTTAGATATACGGTATACTTCTACAGCAATTGGTTATCGTTTGATTCATGATCTGAATATTTAAATGGTTGCAGATCGCTAGCTACAACCGCCTTAAATAATAATGTTGGAGGGTATGCAAAAATTATTTATCCGAGAATTCCAAAAAAATGAAGGAAAATACTCGTATTTGCTCTGAAAAATTTAGGATGCTACCAAAAGTTCAAAACTTTATCCAACTCGCGTGTGTTTATGACCGAGAAATTGAAATATGTAATGTAATAATTTCGACTAATTCCTAACGTTATATTTGGTAGGAATATTGCGCTATTTTCTAATCAACAAATGTATTAAATATTTATGTTCACATGTGAACGTAAAAAACTAAGATTTACACTTAAGCTAGATATTTTCGTTTTGCGTTTGGTGTTGCTATGGTTCACGTTCCCCGTAAAATTTAATTCTTCCTTTGCTAATTTAATGAGGTAAATCTACTAGGGTTCCACTTTATTCATTAGGAAATTTAATGTTTCAAATTAGTGACACAAATTCTATTAATTTCTTTTCCATGATATCTCGAATTAAAATCCCATCATCCCTACGAATTCCGACGGTTTGGGAAAACCGAATTTTATCCCAGAATCCTTCACCTCGTCAGGGAAAGTGAAGACAAGAAAGTGAGTCCTAATTTCCACGCAAGTTCTTCAAAACTAAGTAATTGCGATTCAGTGAGAAAGAGGGGATAGTGAAATACCATGAGTCACAAAATAAAGAGTGATCGTTTTAGTTTCTATGACGCGTCCGCATCAGAGATTCCGAACTTTCCAGTCCAACCAGGATCCAGTTATCATCGCACACCGGTCTTTTCATTCGCTTTTGAAAGCATCAGACAAACCATCATCTCAAAGAAAACCAAGTGTCAAAAGACGCCAAAGAAAAAGAAAAGTACATATCCGTAGTAAATCATGCTGTCAGTTTACAGAACTCAATTTCCCAAGAATAAAAAAGAGCCACATACTAAAGTATCAAAGGAAACTTAAATCAGGTAAATCTGGGAGATTAGTAGTAGAGTAAGTTTTTGTTTGGAACAAAAAGAATGAATTAATATCTATAACACACAATAAGTATTCTCTGCAGAAATAAAAGAGAAGGACTCTTAATACGCTTCGCTTTATGCTGCCGAGGAACAAAATATGAGGCAGTGCATTAACTCGATAGGAATTTTGACACGAAGAATTTTGCGATTGGACTGGCATAGGTTGCTTTTCCTTAGTAAATGGCCAGACCAAAACCTCTGCTTTTGTATGATATTTTATAAACGATATTGACTATTTCTTATGGTAATCAGTGTATTATTTTTAGGTTAATTTGTAATGGCGTCCTAATCGTTACCTCCTGCCTTTCTTTCAATGCCCTCATTACGGAGGAAGGTATTAAAATATCATAAAAAGAGGGATGACCAATATATAGTCTCTTTTCTCAGCTAATTTCCAAAAATGAGTTCTTAAAAATGAGAGAATTGGCTCAAATTATTATATTATGGGAAAAATCATGCATTGAAATAGTGTAAAATGTCTTATTATCTCCATCATTCCTGTAAATATACAACTTGGAATATATTTTCAACACTTCTCATGACTGGAACTATATCTTACGCCTCCATAATGGACTCACGCTCCCTTTTTACCAAACTCCTTTTCAAAATCTCTTTATTATAAAAGGTTTTGAAGACAATATATCAATATATATATATATATATATATACATATATGTTTTTATATACATATATACTAACTCTTTTTAGCATAAAATATACGCACATATGTATTATTCCTTGATTTAGATAGAATTTATACCACTAACGCCATTTACTCTTGTCTGACAATTTATGAAAATATATTTAAAAATATTACTGTAAATTGTTTGCTTGTGGCTGAAACACTGATTCCTTTCAACTGCGAGAGACCAGTAATGTCACTACTTTGATAAATCTATTCTCCTTTTACTTTAAAAATATTCTAAAGAAATGTCTCACATGTACAAAAGCAAGACTTTTATCTGGGACCAGATTATAGCCCTAGAATTATTTCTAGCCGCAGAAAACGATGTTCAAATGGGAAGGAATCTCTAAAGACAGTATAGGAAGAGAAAAGAATTTCCTTAAGCTACCTTCGCCACAGAAAAATTGCTTAAATTTCTCCAATTAGGCGCACGCTCTTATAATTTGGTTCCCGCAATCCTTTTGGGTTTGAAATTATTCTCTAAGCAGTTTTGTGCTTCTGATCAATAATTCATTATTTCTCATTTCCCATCAACTTATATAATCATTTTTTTATGATCTTTATTACGCGTATAATGAACTTAATGGAATGGAATTACGGTCCTTTCAGCAGCGACAGCTATGAAAATCAATAAGATGGTGAGCTACCCATGTGTATAGAGGGGTGATCATTTTATATAATCACATACTTGATTCTAGACTTCGATATGCCACAGTTACGAATGTATGCAAAAATTATTAAACCAATGCAATAACTATCGCTAATGAAATATCAATACAATCTGCAAAACTATCAGGATAACAATGTATCCTTGGAAGTGGACAAGCCAATTTTAATGCAACATTGAACAGTGTAAATATTTCAAATGATTTTAATGAATAATATTATTCTAAGATATCAGTATTGGAAGATGCACCGATGAATAACTCTTCGTCTTCTGCATAAGTTTAGTTACACGGAGCATGCTCTCACTAATCGGGAAGCCAGGGTAAGTACTGATACAAACTGCAGGAATAAAAAACCACGCAAAACATAATGGATGTAATATAAATAATAACTACGACCTAATATCGCGCAAATACTAGTGACATGTCTGAATTAGCTGTTGAGGTTTGAGCAAAAATCTCCGTTAGAGCTTCTAAAAAGCTTCTACACAGCATATTACTTGTATAACCAATTACATCACAGAGATGACATCATGGAAAGAATCAACCCCAGCCGTACTCTTACAAATGGGCAAAGGATATGGTGAGGGAAATTAGAGAGAAAAAAGAAATAATTTAAAGTAAATAAAATATAATCATATGGGGGGACAGAAAACCATTAAACCAACATATGATAAAAAAACGCTCTGACTAAGGTGTACTAGATATCATTGACCATAGTCCTTATCAAGCACTTACCCAGACAGGGCTTGCGAGAGATTCCTCTCTGCGCCAGCGGCCCACCAATCACACGTAATAAAAGAAATGGAAATTAATCATGCACTCTCCAGCTTAGATGTATTAAATAGCCTTCATCCTTGCTAGCCGTAGGAACTCACACATTCAGGGCTTGCGAGAGGTTTCCCTCTGCGCCAGTGGCCCTCCAGTCACTCACTTTCTTGAGTATGCGTAAACGCTTTAACCCTTGCAAAACTCACTCACTCACTCACAGATCTAGCGTGGAACCTCTTCCGATGTTAGTCCTATGAATCGCACTTTGGGAAAAGTAGGGGATATGCCCAGAAGCTGATACGGTGTTTCGACAGCCAAGTAGTTCTCTTCATAGAATGAATGATGCCGTGTCGTGTGTGGTATCTTATACATACTGTGTGTAATGTAACGGTGGAAAATATGGGGGGGGGAGAGTTGTTGGAAAAATTCGGGTGGAATGGGAGGTGTGGTCAGTGGTCATATTGGGGATTTTTGTTTTTGGAGGCGGAGGAGAAGGAGGGGGCGGGGGCGAGAAACCGTTGTGCTTGATAAGGGCGAGGGTCAATTCTATCTCGTACACCTTAGCCAGAGCGTTTTTCATTTTCTTTTATATTTATTTAATTTGAATTAATTATTTGTTGCCTCTCTTATTTCCCTCACCATATTCTTTGCCCATTTGTAAGAGTACGGCCGAGGTTGATTCTTCCCATAATATTTATTCGGCCTTAGTTACCGTTCGCTTCATACGTATAGAGGACCTATTCAGGTACATTCTTTCCTAAATTATAAATGTAGAAATAAAAATAAACCAAATATCTGCCTCTCCTATGGATACATTTTTACCCGAAAATGACAGTCACGTACTGAAATCAGTTGATCCAGGTTAAGCTTTCATGAATAATGAATACGTACATTTATTACGTTGAGGCTGAAGTCAAATACTAAAAATGATGAATATGTCCGTGAGACTATAGAAGACTTGATCCTAAGGCCTTTCACCTATTAGTGGCTAGCACATTTTCTACCGTCGTAGCAATAAATAATTGCCAGATTTGCTTATCATCATCGGTGGGGTCATACCATCAGAGAAAACCCCTAAAAACCTACGGCATAAACTAGGAAGTGTTTCATGACAATACAAACAACCTTCCACCACTACCTTACCGAATTGTCACTACCACTGCCGCGATATTCCAACGAAACGGTAGGCACAATGAACTTCCTTCTCCATCCATCTGGTGGTCTAGGACCTTAAGTTCACACGACTCGACCGAAAATAACTCGGTCACGACTAGTCACTCATTAACTTCTACCGAATGTATTTAATCACCATAAACTCTAAGGATAATGGAACAATATATCAGGCTGCTTGCTTCATTCATGTAACTGGTCAGCCAGTCACTCTTTAACACTCAATTTTAACGGACGGCGTACACAACATACCAACCCAAATAGGAAGAGAATAGCAATTCTGCCGCCTGGGGATTCCAAAACCTTTCCTCTGGGTGGGAATCCAGTTAATAAACACCGATCTATTCCGATCCTCTTTTAAAACCCAGATCCCCTTAATTTAGTTTGCTATTCGCAGGATTATATTTACTGAATAACAAAGTAAGCCATTGGGATGCGGCTCCAAAGTAATACTTTTAATAGGGATTCCGGTTATCAAATCAGTAACACGTAGAAACCTACACTGAAATGCGTTCGAGAAAAAGAAAAAACCGGAGTCAGTTAGGAGACAAAAAAGTTATGAGCGTCCTGTGAGCAATACACAAGGCATTTCACTTAAAAAGGAGTCAAACTCGCCAAATAGCGATGAGATATTCATACACATGGATATATATATATATATATATATATATATATATATATATATATATATATATATATATATATATATATATATATATATATATATATATATATATATATATATATATATATATATATATATATATATATATATATATATATATCCATGTGTATGAATATCTCATCGCTATTTGGCGAGTTTGACTCCTTTTTAAGTGAAATGCCTTGTGTATTGCTCACAGGACGCTGTGTACTGGAAAGTACTGGAAATGGTGGGTGAGGAGAGGGGTTTGTTGAGAGAAATCCTATGGAGGCAGGAAAAATGGATGAAAGGCGTATTGAGCGGTAGTGGAATGTTGAAGAGGGTAATAGAGGGGAGAATGTTGGGCAAGCGAGGTAAGGGTAGGAACAGGATAGGGATGTTGGACGGGATGAAGGGAGGAAAGAAGTACACCGAGATGAAGAGGGACCTGATATAAATTAGTTTGCTAGGTGGGGAGTCACAAAATGTTTATTTGATAGTTGTGTCCATCCAAAAACCTACCTTAACCGGTAGATTACCTAATTATTATATATATATATATATATATATATATATATATATATATATATATATATATATATATATATATATATATATATATATATATATATCGATGATGCGGAAGTACTCACGAGAGCAATATAAATTTGGGACGGCACAATAGAACACAGAATAAAACAGATAACACGTAACAGGACACTCACACTGTAGATGATTAAGCTTTCGGCCTACTCCGAGGCCTTCTTCAGGTCAGACTCTATATATATATATTCATAAATACATGTGCATTCAAACGCGAAATCCCGCCATACAGCGAACAAATATTACTTCACACATAGAAATAGATACAAGGAAAAGGGGATAGGAAAACACAAAAGACGAACACAGGAAAGGTGGGGAAGGTGGATTTGAGCAGATCACAAATTTAAAAATATTTCCTTATCCGGAATTCTTATCCTCTTTTCGTCTTTTATGTGTTTTCCTATCCCATTTCCTTATATCTATTTCCATATATACATATGGATATATTTATTTACATACATACATATATAAGGGAAAGGGACAGGAACACGCATAATTCCAGGAAGGAATCGTGAGGATCACAAGCTTGAAAAAATTTCCTTGCCCGAGACTTGAACCATGGATTTCCAATTTGCCGGGTCGATGCTCTAATCTACTGAGCCAAACTAAATTAACGTCGATTCCATTTTCCCCGCCGTTCCTGTGTTTGACTTTTATGTGTGTTCCAGTCAATTTCCGTGTATCTCTATCCATTTGAATGAAATATATATATATATATATATATATATATATATATATATTCATTCACAAGGAATAATATATGAGGAATAGGGATAGAAAAACGCATAAAGGACGAACACAAGAGAGGTGGGAAGGCGGAATCGAGCAGGTCACAAGTGTAAAAATATTTCCTTGACCGGGACTTGAACACCTGATCTTTCCACTTGCCGGGGGGATACTCTAACCCGAAGGTCGGTTTGGTAGGTGATTTTAGATTTCACCCTGTATTAAGTGCTATACAGCGAGTGATATTCACACATCAGGATAGGGGGTCCAGTTCCTTTCTCTGTGCTGGTCATGGTTACCCCTGGACTACCGCGAGTCACACACACACCGTGTGTGTGAGACTCATACACACATATATATCATACAGGTATACCTGTATATTGGGTAGAAACGTGATCGAGCCACCGAAATATTTTAGAACCAAAACTGTGTTTCTTTATGTTGTGTTTCTAACTTTTACATATCATCCTCACGTTTGTGACGGACCATATATATATATATATATATATATATATATATATATATATATATATATATATATATATATATATATATATATATATACACTTTTTTGGAAAACCCACAAACGTGTAATGTAAATTCACTGATAGTCATAACAAACACAGAAACCAAAACACACAAAAGAGGGAAAACTCACTGGTTCTCGAATTTTCGGTGGTCCAACCACCTTTCTCAAGAGGAATTAGGAACAGAACAGAACCAGTATATATATATATATATATATATATATATATATATATATACACACGCATATGTATATACATCCTCAGTTCTCTCGTCGTTTTTATATGAGTACATCAATCTGTAAAAATTGGTTTTGCCTCAACATGTGTGCACAACTGTTGGCTTTATTGTTTTTTCATATCGCTTGTTTAGAGCACTTCATCTTTGTCTAGTTGTGGCAGAGCTAAACATTAATCACTTAATTGATTCATTGTATCTAAATAGTTATCCTGTTAATTAACTGTTAGTCATTGTTATTTTTACTTTATGTTCTACAATCTACGCCTTAAAAAAAACCTAAGGAGGGTTTTAATGGAGTGCAATCTTTGCTTTATGAGCTTATATTTCTTGTTAAAATTAGACTTATCTTCCATTATTCACGTAAAGCCTTCCTTGCTATTGCTATTTCAATTCTATTTCATGGTAACCTTTTACATCGCTAGAGATGCTGCATCTAAGATAATAAAACTTATCCTCTTTTAACTCTTCTCTGCAAAGGTTCTGTATTTGTATAACCTTATTTCCTCCTCTTACAGTCCGTTGTTTCAGATTTATTTCTAATTATCTTCAAGTAATACTTTTCACCAAGTTCACTGCGGTATTGCTCTTATTTCTCTGCCAGAATAAAAATCCAATGGTACACCCAGACGTGCTGCTTTTTCTCCGTTAATGGCGCGCAAGCACAAAAGGTCTTATCCAATTAAATTGCCGTACAGTGCAAACAGTATGAAAATAGTTGATGAATATTAGACAGATATATATTTTTAATTCATGTTTATCTTCACGTTGAACCAGCGAAATATAAATACAACCCACACTCTCTCACTCAAGTTCAACAGACTGGTCGCAATCTCCGAGGAAATTTAGGTATTCGTGCTTTCCAACTTAATCATTGTCTAGAACAAGAAAATTATTTTATCTACCAAACTATTAGTAAGATAATTCTAGCTTGAAAATCAATTGATTATTATCAATGTAATACTAAGACTTTTATTTCATTTTTGTTGAGGATTCCCAAAAATTAAAAAATTGTAAAAATGTTCTATAAAAACATTTAAATTTTTTCATTTAGAAAAATATGTCTTTTAATCTTAATAAAACATGTTAAATAACATATACATATGCTGTCCGAACTCATTTCCTTAAAATAATTATAATTATGAAGGCATGAAATTGATGATTTTAATGTAAAGAAATGTTTCCTCACTTTTGTAGCAACTAATTTTTTGTTTTGATTGTGAAATTGATTTTTAATATTAAAAATAATTTTCCAGTTTTAATGGTACTATAACGTATATAAATACATCCAAAATCATTAATGAACTTAAAAATCATCCGATCAATATATCAATTTGAGGATTAGTAATTGTTCCTTGTAAATTATGCAAAACCATTGAAATTAAACAAAAAAGTTCATCTGGCCTTATGGAAGACCATTTCTTCTACCGATTCAGATTATTTTGTGCTTTATTTTAATAAAACAGAATTAGCATGAATAGAAGTACTTGTTTCAAATCGATAATTTCAATTAAATTATGTTAATCACTTAGGATCCGCTTCCATTTGAAGTAACATCTCTTTTACTGAATTAAACTAGATCTTATAATGCAACCATTTCAGAGAGTAAAAATCATTCGCCTTGACCGGGATTCGAACCCGGATCCCTCGATATCCGGCCGAATGCTTTAACCAATTAAGCTACCGAGACGTCCTCTTACACTCTGAAATACGAATGCCTGTGCCATTGTATGTACGGTATTTCGTCATAACATCTTGTTCCTTTAAAGCCCCCAAAATTTCAGAGTGTAAGACGACGTCTCGGTAGCTTAATTGGTTAAAGCACTCGGCCGGATATCGAGGGATCCGGGTTCGAATCCCGGTCAAGGCGAATGATTTTTACTCTCTGAAATGGTTGCATTATAATGCACACATAGCGGGTGACTCCGTTAAAGTTACTGTTACAGTTTCTTGAAATTTGTCTAAGGTATGAACAAGCCTAAGTGTTTGAAATTGGCTTTATTAACATCGTGGACTGTGGCGCGTCGCGCCACGACTACGAATGCCTGTGACATTGTATGTACGGTATTTCGTCATAACATCTTGTTCCTTTAAAGCCCCCAAAATTTCAGAGTGTAAGAGGACGTCTCGGTAGCTTAATTGGTTTAAAGCACTCGGCCGAATATCGAGGGATCCGGGTTCGAATCGCGGTCAAGGCGAATGATTTTTACTCTCTGAAATGGTTGCATTATAATGCACACATAGCGGGTGACTCCGTTAAAGTTACTGTTACAGTTTCTTGAAACTAGATCTTGATATGGAATGAACTTTTCCTCTAGAGAAATTTTCATATAATTTTGAATAGAATTAAATTTTATACGCACTGTTCTGATGGGTAATCATCTACTACTGCCCTGGTCATGAGAACATTTATTTATCGAAGTTAGAGAGCAGGGAAAATTGTCACTTAAGGGATGATCAGTTTGGGTTCACAAAGGAACCTTTACTATTTTTAAGAAAAACGGCACACCACATTATTGCAGCTCTCCATGATGCATCCATGTATATTCGACCCCATCACTACACAGACCCGTGGGGTAAAAATGGCAGTATGTACATCTTAGTTAATTAAGCCATGTAGATGTATTTACAAGCAATTGAAGTTAACGTTATTTCGAAGAAAGTAAACGGAGGGATATAAATGGAGAGGTAGCTTAGAATGCAGTTAGCTCGATTAATATATTTTAATAACCTAATTGAAAATTAGCGATGGTGATAACCTAATTGTACTGACGATAACTAAAAGTAAACCAAACAAATCCTTTGGGAAACAGTTAAGTCTGTACAATTCATTTAAGAACAGTTTAAGAAACACAGAAAAAGCACAATCAGACAGCAGTGAAGGACCCAATCGGCGAAAACCTACTCATTCCGTGTGGAATCCACCGTGGCCTGTAACATCGGAGTTCAAGGTCCCTTCCCGTACGGTACTAAGTTGTCTTCGCAGCTTTTACAATTTTTTACTCGCGGGATACCAACCATATTCCCCTCGGGTAATATCTGCTCGTAAGATTCTGTTGCAAAGACACTCAGGTCCACGAAATGCAGCGGTACAGTGACGCGCCCAAGGAGACAAACGTATCCGGGCGAAGCTATGCATCAACCATTTCCCCCCCCCGCCCCATCCAACACCCTTCCTTCCTCTTCCTTCTTCCCACACTCTTACCCATCACTCTTTTCCCACGCGGCCCCTTCCTCCTTCTTTCCTTCCCACCCTCCATCCCCACCGCTCTTTGTACGCTCGCTTTATCACTTTCCCTCCCTCGGGACTCCGTCGGTTAGGGGAGGCAGGAGTCGAGGAGTGGGTCGGATTTTGGGAAGTGGGGGCGGGAGGGAGGTGCCTTTACTGACTACTGGGCCATAGGCACGCGCTCCGTTCGCTTCCCCGGCGCCGTGACGCTCCTTCCGATGGAGGAGAGAGGGCGGCGGAGACTGGGGGTTGGATTCGGAGGGCCGGTGGGAGAGCGAAGCGGAGAGAGTAAGAGAGGCGCACGCACACAGGGAGACAGGCGAACGGATGAAGGGAAAGAGCACATGTGTGTGCGTGTGAGTGAGTGCTCGTTTGGCGCGAGACGCCGAGGCGGTAAGAGGGAGGGTGGGGGTGCCGTCTTGACTTTTCCCTTATCCCCCGCCCGCCTCCGCGGCGCTGAAGGCAAGATGTTTGCGATGAGAGTTGACGGCGCGGAATCAAAACAGACGTCCTTCGGCCATTAATTAACTCCCAGGGGTCATTAATTAGCGCCGGAATGCAAAAGGCTCCCAGAGGTCTCTTTGTTTCTTAAAATACCTACTCTGCGATTCGTATCGCCTTTGAAATGTTCATTGATTTTTGAAGTGAATGCGGGTGAAACGAGGACTGCGACCGTCTCCAGGAGTGAACTCAGTGGCGCATTTGGAAACCATGAGCATAAAACGTTTTCCTCTCTGAATATAAGGCAAATATAAGGCGAATATAGCCATTTTCAGGAAACAAAACTTACGTATTGGACATTTTTATTCCCTGTATATCGTTCATTGAAGTATGAACATGCAATTTAATCACTCTGTCAATTAATATAAGTCATGCTCTAATTGAAACGAAAAGAAAGCGCCCTTTAGCGAATTGTAACATCAGGTCGAATTAACCACAGAGCAGACGTTGTTCCAAATCCTGAAGAAATAATAACAAATAACTTCCACTGTATGCGCTTTACAAGAACTCTTGCAAAGAATGGAATGAAATATGAAATGACATGCACACTACCGGTCAGTTTTCTACTCAGTACTCAGTACTCAAGCTCAAGTGACTGAAAGCTACACAAAATTTCAACTCTGCTGCAATATTTACTGAAAATAGAGTAGTAGTTTTAAAATTGAATTACTTAAACGCAAGTGACGCAAGTCAATCTAATTTCCCTCTAAAAATAACCATCACATACGTGTCATATCAAAGACGACCTGACAGATAAATTGGGATGATACTGAGGCATTTAACATCACGGCTTGAGAGATAGTGGAAAGGCAGCAAAATTCCTAAATTTCAACTATTCGGCCAAAAAGTGCATAGCCGCCGGCTTTGATTTCATCAATATATCATGGGGTTTGCAGAAATTTTCCACTCAGAATCCTCCAACACGATAAAAATGAAAGATATCAGCATTAGAGAATATATCTCGAGAGGGAAGTTCGACAAGGAGCGAAGGGGATGTGTTTTTATCAGCCCCCGAGGTATGAGGGCTCCGAGAGGGTAGTTAGCGGGGAGAGAGGGGTCGGGGGTGGGCGTGAAATGGTGTGGGGGGTTAGGGGATGGGAGGGAACTGAGAATCGGGGGAGCAAGCAGGGACGAGGAAGTGGGTGCTAGGGGATGGAGGAGCTATGTGGGTGGCGGTGAAGGAGAGAAATTAAAAAAAATGGAAGGGCGGAGGTGGCGGGAGGCAGGGAAGCGACGGCAAGGGCGCGTGCGAAAGGGGGAGAGGGACGGAGAGGAGGGCGGCGAAAGAGAACTATGCAGGCCCGGTTGAGAACGGGAGTATATTGTCGCGCTAATATCACGACCTACCGGGAAACTTGGGAAGAACGGACGGCTTAAATGGACGACGGCCCAACATCACGGTCCACGCCGCGGCGAGACAACCAAACGGACTGCTGGCCACGTCCACTGATGATACTTTTCGGAGGCTGGGCAATAGACTAGAGAGAGAGAGAGAGGGAGTATTCAAAGTGAGATAGAGACGCAGAGGAACTAACTGGCCGGATGAATTTCTCTCGCGGAAGAAGACGGTTGGCTGCTCCGCCGCTGGCGGCGCTGTGGGACGTTGGAGTGTCTCACAGAGAACGCGGAGGGAAAGAGGGATGGAGCGAGAAAGAGAGGCGACAGTGATTATACGAAAGTTGCCACAGAAAGGGCGGGAGTGTGGGGATCAGTGGATGGGGGCGTGGAGTGGGGCTTTTGTGACGGCGTAAGAGGGAGGGCACGAATCAGAGGGGTTGGGGGAAACAATGAGATCGCAAGGAGCCCGGGAATGGGGAGGGTTGGACTTGCTAGGCGGGGATGCGAAGGGTAAAGGAATCAGTGATTGACGGCGACCGTGCCGGGGAATAGGAGTTTGAGGAGGGAGAGACATGGGGGAGTCGGAAGGGGAAAAGTCTGAGGAAACTATGGGTGGGAAGTGACTGCGGGGTGGGGGACTAGAGGAGGGTGGGGGCGTGCGGAGGGGGCTTTTCAAGTTTTCGGCCCGGAGGGATGTGGGGCTGGAGGAGGCGCAAGGGGTTGGCATTGGGCTCCCGCCATTGTTGGAGAGTTTTCTGCGCAAATGAACTACTGTCATAGCTTGTGGAAGGAGGGTTATTAAAACAAACACTCTGGGAGAGAAAAATGTGATTTTCTTTAATTAAGTTAGAGTGTGGAACGAAGGGTTCTTCTCTTTTCATCGCCTTTGCAATCTTCCTAGAGTTTCCATAAAAACGGTCTCGAGTCATCGATCGTTTTTCCGACACGTCTGGCTTGAGTTTCAGCGCGCATTTATATAAGAGCACTTTTTTCCCCTCGTCACACGAGGGTGTGTTATCACAGGTATTCTCTAACGCAGCAAACGATGTAAAAATGACGGGATATTTTTTTGTAGATTTCCCACTGTCGCGTCCTTTAATGATTCTCTCATTAAAAGAAAGAACAAAAATAGAAATACATAAATAAGAAAAAAGGCTTTGTTTGAGAAGGATGTCACTGCCTGAACGTTTTTTTGCATGAAAAGTCTTGGATTTCTTTAACTGGAAAGACCCTTTGGGAATGGAAATTTTAATATCCAATTATGAATTTACAATGCGACATTTAGTGAGAATAAACAACACCGTACTCCAAGGGGATGAAGTTTATGTCCTTACATTAAAAGTAGTCAACGCGAGAGAAAAATCATGGATTAAAACTTTTCAATAACCGCACAAAAGAACGTGGATGTGAAGGACGCATAGTAGGAAACTCGTGTTTTGATTCAGCGGCAGTATCGTTCATAATGTCGAAAATAGTCTTGGAGATAAGAAGTTAGCAAGCATTAAAATAGCTTCAATTTCTTTTCAAATTATTCAACTTTGATATCTTGGGAATATGAGCTGCCCTTTAGAGATAACACTCAGAAATTAATGAAGGCTCAAGTCACAATCTACTCGTAGTTTTTCCGGTTCAGATATTTAGCGATATTTGCGATGAAAAATTTACATGGGCGCCGCCGTAAAATAAAAACGCGACGGGAGATAAAAAATACCCATTCATCCAGAAGCGTAAAATATTAGTAACTAATTTTCAAACGACGAATGCAGTAAAACATCCATTCCTTGGTGAGGGTGATAGGAAGTTTTTTTATGAGAGGATGGGCCGCCCTGAGGTCGGAGAGGGGAGAGGGCGGAGATATGGTAAAGACAACAAAGAGATGAAGAAGCTGTCAGCTATCTGCCTAAATGTCAACCCTTGGCGTTTTCAATGTCATGCGAAAACAAAAATGCATCAAATTATACAACTCGCCCCGATTAGAGGCAAACGATAATACCCGAAATTTCCGGAGACTTCATCAATCATCCCACCAAGCCATCAGGCTTATCCCGTGGTCTCCCATCTCGTCCCTGTAGATCTTTTGTCCCCCTCACTTCCAGCGTCCCCCATTCATTCCTCCCGCACTCACTCTCCTCTCCATTCTTCATAATTCACGTATCGTGGAATCGTCATTGGGAAATATTCGTCCCGAGCAACCGCTCAACAGTCATACACGAGAGTGCCGCTGAGGAATCGCTTCTTGTTCACGTGGTAATCATTCGAATGCGGAAAAGACCGTTATAAGCTGCCTCACTACCTGCTCCATGTCTTTCGGGCTGCTCCCCTTGGCAAAAAAAACCAAAGCTTCAGTATCTCAATCATTCGTGGATCTCGGAGAACCATCCCATATTTAAAGATCACACCATACATGATATTTTTTCTCGCTACACCGTTCACAAATATCGGATATGGTAGTAGAAGTCTATCGAATTAAGGTAGATTTTTAATTAACGCTGAGATTAGTTAACGCTCAACTTAATAATTAATAAGAGAGCGTATTAATTAACGATCCTGTACCCCTCAGCAGCTAATAACATGACAAATTGTTCTTAGACCCCGTACTACACATTGTAACAATTCATTTAACTGTCTACTTTTTGCCTTCCTTAACTACAAGTACATCCCCAATGCCTATTATTTTACTTGCTCTACTTCGCTATCTCAGCATTCTCCCCTCTATTACTGTATTCAGTGTGTCATTGCATTTCAGTATCTCTGGTATCCACTCGGGCTGCCTTCTTGGAGTTTCTCCCAAAATCCTTCCTCTCTCCCCTAGCATGCCTATATAACTTCATAGTTTGTTTTCCTCCCCGTCCTTTATATATTTTACATTCTTCTCCAAACTTAAATCTCAAAATCCTCCAAATTACAACTATTCTTACAACCTTAACGACCAAGTTTCATATTAGGGTAATCACCAGATTTATCTTTACATATTTACTTGAGAGATCTGCCGTCAACACCCGTCTCCTTGTAAACACTTCTTCACCCAATGCATTGTCTGTTTCATGATGAAAATATACATTATAACGTGTAAATCATGAGTAGACGCTGATATATTGATAAGTGACGTTTACCCATAAATTCACTTTTAGCTTCTTTAAGCTATTCAATTAGAATTTGTTGGCAAATAAGGAAAAAGCTGTTTTTAGCATTTGCTTGGCCTGAAAGCACTGACGCTGGTATGTTGAACTGAGAAACCCTACAAACTGCTTCCACATTGGAGTAGTTCTTTAAAAGGTGGACTGATTAGAGACTCTGGCGGTCCGAGTTCGTGTTTCATAGATAGAAAACACTTCAACGCTAATTGAATCCTTCTCTGGAAATCGTTAGAAAGGATCATAAAGGTTTTTTCTCCAGGTATTTCCAAAAGGGGATTTAGTAATTATTAGCCGACCAAGTTAACACCGACGCAGTTTTTCCTGTTTTTACCTCCTCAAAATCATGCTAGAAAAAAATTTTTCATGGACTCTCAACGGCCAGAACTTCACCTGCTGACCATCTTCAATGAAGACTTACTTTTTCATTGTGCACCTTATTTCAGCGAGATGGTGATCACACTGGAGTGTCTCCAGAGGGAACAAACGGTCTCCCTTCTGCTCGCATATGGAGAATTGCCACCATGATTCCCCGAGTTCCAATATTTCCCAAAATCTTGCCCATTCATTTTCGAAGTGAGGGTGTGAAAATTATTACTTTTCTCGCATATCCCTCACACCCCATTCTCATCTTTGTCTTGGGTCCGCTTTCCATCCTTTCCCTCCGAAGGCATCCTTCCATCCTTTCCCTCCAATCGCCTTCCCGGGACGAGTGGAATTAGTCGAGGGTATCAGTCCTCGCAACTTCATACGCTTACCGAGCACTGCCTGCGCAATTCCCGCCGGTCCGCACGTCCCATGAAACTTTTGCCGCGCCACTCGGCGGAGCCCGATTCAGGGCAACTACCAAGTCGGGAAGTCAATGGGAAGAGCACGGATGGCAAGTCACGAAATTCGAACTGCTCCCTCAATGTACGCTTTTTTCCAGGGCCTAAATTAGCGCTTGAGGTGAGCATTGTAATGGTACATTCCGCGTGAGGGAGTTGCACGGGTTTTCCCGTAATGGGATTAATGTGTAAAATGGAAAAATAGAATGAAATTTGAAGGGGAAAAATCAACACAACAACAAGAAACGAAAGCCTGTGAAAAAATTGAGGAAGAGAGAATTATTAATATAATGAGCAGATGTAAGAACTTCGTCCACGGGATGCCAGATTAAATTTTTTTTTTACAACTCTATGGAGCATCCAATGTTTTAGCTACCTTAATCCTTGAAAAGTCCGAGTCCTCTTATAATTACAGGCACTCCAATGATTGCAGTTGTGCTATGGACTGTTTTACAAAATTTTTGCATTTCGTCGTGTATTTACTCGTATAATTTTGCAAAAGATGTGCAGTATTTGGCGAATATTTCCTTCCTTATTCCATCATACTCAACTTTGGTTAATTTTATTTGAAATAAATATCTTTTCTTTCCCTCTTTTTTGCTTACATACAATTTTCCATCATATTTTTAACATACTAGCCTCACAAATACTGAATAGTTCCATAAACTCTTTCTGCTCCAGTATAAGTTCCTTTTAATATTCCTATTCCTCTATTAAATCTAACGCTCCTGTGTCTTCTACAATCTCCAGGTTAATTAAAATTGACAATTTTCCAGAAAATAAAATTTTAATACGACCGGTTTCGATGTAACTTCATCATCTTTAGGTGATGATAATGTAGTTACATCGAAACCGGTCGTATTAAATTTTTTTTGTGGAAAATTGCCAATTTTAATTAATCATGATATTCCACCATATTACGCCTGAAAAGTCTCTTTTTTTCTCTCCAGATTGTTCTACCGGTCCTTCTGCATTCTCACATTAAAGAAATATTCAACCTACGCTGATACTTTTACTAGACATCCGTTGTCGAGACTAGGCAATGCTGCGTTTCACTTAGAACCATTCGTATCTGTCAATCAATTTTCTCATTTTCGTATGTTTCTCATTTACCATCGTATTTTTCACTTAAAATAATTAATAAAATAAAAAGTTTTGAGTTCAATAATAGTAAAATATTCTTAGACATGAGATTTATTATACTCTATATAAATTAATCCACGGATACTCTCGTGAAAACACTCTACGAAGTTATTTTTACTTTCTTTAGTTTTAGCTAATAAACTGACTGACTTAATATCTATATACGCCTTTCCATTCGGTTATTCACTTTTGGAATTCATAACTTAAGAATTACATTTATTTTGTTTCCTTGCTTTACTCAGTCTTATGCAGAAAAAGTTAAGCCTGAAATACCCTCAATAATGAATCTTCGGCGGACTAGCTGAACGTCGTTGTGCAATCGTCCTCCTTCTATTCAACTGAAAATAGGAAATAGTTCTTGGCAGGTATCATATATGTATACCACTTCACTCACTTTCATATACCGCAATGCTTTTTCTATTTTAAAGCGTAGTAGTACTGGATCAAATAGCGTCTCGTACATATAACATCCTTTGTCTAACACTAATGATACCAGTCGAGTTATTATTTTATGAAGTTCTACAACGAATGCTGTATACCTTTCTGAATATACTGCAGTCCGATCAATAAATTTACATTCCCAATTCCAACTCACCTTAAGTAAAAAGCATTAGTAAAAAATGATGGTAAACATTGCTTTTACTTTGAAACTTTTCACAATTAATTCATCCAATAATGAAGTGCGTCTACTTTTTCCTCTATCCAAAACTCCCCTCATTCTTTTCCATTCAAAAAAGCTTATTAATTCCACTTATAATCCCTCTTCATAGTTTGAGTTTTCAGATTCGAAGGTAGGTTTAACAAGTTTTAGCCGAATTTGCACCCGCTCCATTGGATCTGTGAGAATTAATGACGCCTCAAAAAGCCCCAAATATTCCTGAAATAATAAATATGTCACCTTACGCTCTTTCTCGCATATTCTTCGCCTGAAATGAGTTTGAAAAATACAGAGTTTAGTATTGTATCTTTACTTCCTTGCGGAACATATTTTTTCAACGCCGTAACACACATCGAAAATTAGGTAGCGTTTCCAACCGCCCCACGCTAACCCGGTATTTAAAATTACCCACCTCTGCTTTGAAATACACCATTAACGTGAAGTTTTTTTCTCCCAGAGAAGTTTTCATTAATATCTTTCGGTTGTAATGCAGAATAACACAGCCTAAATAGTTGTTTGTGCTCAAATTAATTTTTTACGTATTTTAACCCTAATAATGATAAAAATCTAATTTTCTTATACTTTACGTTTATTTTTCTTACCCTTCTTCCATAATTTCATTTGTAGACTCTACGATAAACTTCTAGTTGACTACACTCTAATGCGTAGTTACTCCGCGAATGTCACCTCAGTTTTCCTGGTGCTTTTTGGCATCGCTTCGAATAAAAATAATGTTTCAACGACATGCTTTGGAGATGTTCATTTTAATGCTCCATTGATTTATTTCTTTAAGATGAAAATTTTTAAATGCCCATAAACGTCAATTTACAGCGAGAGGTGTATGTTATGGTTGAAAAAGTGTTATACGTTCCTTAGCAATTATAATGAATAATATATAGTAAGTTGTAAATAAAATACCGGGCAATAATAAATAGCAATTCAAAAAGTAATTATAAGGCATGAATACTTTATTTACACCAAGATATTTTGTGCTTCTAGGTCAAGGGGTATTATATGCCTTAATTATAAATAAATATGGCATTAGCTTAAAAAACTGAGTTCCAAGGCACATTTTTCTGGAACTCTTCCACGTAAATAATCGAAGGATATCCCGGTCGGATCAGAACTGCGAGTGTCTGTCACTACTGGATTAGTGAACAATATAAGAAATAAGTTGAAAGGTAGTCACTCATAGACCCCATTCCAGCTATGGTTTTCAAGAGCGGCCGGGATTATATTATATCACATAAATATTATTAGTTTTTGACGGAGGAACCGTGGGACTACATGTTTGATGACAAAATGTGAGGAGGCGGCCGAACTCTATGGTAAGATGCGAAACCGGGTCCCTACAGACAGCGGTCTTGATCACTCCTCATTGTCTCCCCACGCTACTTCACTATTGGATAAAATGGCCCACAAAAAGTTGACACTCTGCCCTGCCCACACTTCCGCTGCCCATCGCCCGTTATTATGGCCCCTTCTCCGTTCTCACAGCGCCTTCCCCTACCGATTCATTCCGCGACCTTTCCATCTCGCCGGGAAGTCGACTAGCTCCGTTCCGCCTGTCCGTCCATCATCGTCCTCCGGACAAACTGCTTGCATTAAGTCCAACTGTATCCTCCCCTGGGGCGCACCGATTCCTCCTCCTCCTTCCGTCCCTCCCTACCCTTCGCTCTCCTCCCTTCGTTCAAGCCATCCAGCCCCCACCCCGTACTCCTCCCGGCCTCTATCCCCCAGTCCTCTTTCCTCCTATCCCCTCTCACCCTTCAGGTCCGCACCAAATCTTCTCCCTCTCATGTCTCCGCCCCGTCCCCCTGGAATTCTTTCTGGAGATCACCCCTTCTTCGCAACAAACCGTACCCAAATTTACCCCCTCTCCCAGCCCTCTCCCCATCTCAAACCCCACCTTTCCTCCGCCTCCCACTTTTCTTTTTATCATTTTTGCCTGACTCAGCACGAAGCTTATTTTTAATTTAGGAGTTGCCGGTAGGGAACAAAGGATTTGCTTGCAGGAAAAACAGGGAATCGCAGAGCGTGTGGCGTATCTAGGAAGCCTAGGGGGGTAGTTTAGGAGGCAGGGGGGTGCGCCCTTTAGTATGATGGGCAGGGGGGTGTTCGGACCGGGTGTTCGATTCCCGATCGCCTTGGAAGGCGACACGGAAGGGATTTCGGGTCGAGTCGAGGGGGAATGAGAGCTAGGCTCAAGATTTTGAGAGAGAAGCTCCGAGCGGGAGATAAAAGAGTGAGAGCGGAAAACGATAAAGTCGGATGTATACGAGAAAAAGGGGGGATGAAGATGGGCGGATGGCGAACGGGGTTTGCTGAAAGAATTTGGAACTGGTGGGGGGAAATGTTGACTGGCAATTCGGCGGAAGTTGATGTGCTGGCGGGCATTCGGGAAAAAGCAAGCCGACGGAATCTTTGTCGGAGGAATCATATTGACGCGAGCTCTATTGGCAGAAAACCCAAGCAAGCTTGCAGTGGCGTGATTGTGTCCTGCATCTTCAGTGTTCTCAGAGCTTGGGAAATTTTCCACCCTGAATACTGCATGAAAAATTCTCCGCTCTCCAGGCTGTTCGGATGCTGTCTAGGCGGGTGGGAGCCCGTAATCCTGCCATTCCCAACTGTCCCCGTATTTGTGACGTACTGCTAAAATTTACATTCGCAAATGCGTATTTTTGGAAGTGTTTTAGATAATTAAGTTCAGCAATTATCGCTCTACCAAATTCAAAATTAATGCTGCAATGAATACATTTGTATTTTTCAATTTAGTTCTTTGATCATCAAGTACCGGATTTAAATTATTACTGAATAAATACCGCTGGATTTAACTTCAAATTTTATATGAACTTATTCGTATTAAAACGTAAAAAATAATTTTTTTAGTAATTTGTCCCCTTTAGAAAAAAAATATTTAAAAACTAATTTCAACGCTAGATTATATTCATTTCAGGGATGGAATAAATCATTTACTTTAAACCATTCACCCTCTTGATACCTCCTAGGATATAACAATAATAGTATATCTACGGATATCCAAAAGCTAATTAACCATTAGAGAAATGAGTTCATGTGAACCAAGAAATTTTATGTAAAAGAATATCAATATTCGAGTTCCATAATTGATCATTCTAATAATATCATAGATGAGTGTCATCTAATCAGGTGCTTTGATGACTGCTTGAAATACAAAGTACTATATAACACTATTTACAAATATTTATTCAAGAACAATGTTGTTGGCCCACTTACTGCCTTATCTGCGTATATTCTTCCACAGCAGTGGAAAACAATATGCAGTAGTAAGGGATGAATGATTCAACTTGGTATTTTTATTAACGCAAGAAGGTAAAATTTTAAATCAATAAGTGAAAATATATATTTACCCAATTTTTTCGTAACTGGTTAACGAATAATGGAAATGCTTCAACATAACCGTGGAATATATTGATGAAATCAATTTTACCGAAAAAAGAGGAATTAATTACTCAAGTTATTCCAATGGCTAGAAACTTGTACGTACGGACTATTAAGAAAAAGTGAGTGACACGCTGTTTATCGGATGCCATTTTCCAGCACCACATGTTTTCGTGATGATTTAAGAATGTGACGGTTACAGTTAAAAAACGTCTTCCTAATCTTTTCTTTATGTTGAATAAGTAATTTTGCTTTTGATGGTGAAGATATTGCAGTTATTTATGTCAAAAATCCTCTCTTAGGACATAAGAACTGAAGAGACGAGTGTGACTAAGGCAACAGAAACGAAAGCTGAACGAGATATATGCTGTAGTTTTGGGAAGTCTCTTTTTCTGTCAGAATTAGGGCTGGGTCGGGTTTAAGAGCGCGTAAAATAAAAGAACGGCGACGTAAGAAAACATATCACGTACGAGATCAAGAATCGGCGCTTTCCCCATCCTCCCTTCTTCTCAGACATCCATGGAATCGGCCTCTAAGAATATTCTTTTCCACCCAGGAATACTATTCCTTCATTGTTTTGTTTCTCTAAAAATTATTCTAGCCTTCCTCTTGGGAGTGCCTGGATATATAGATGGAAAAAGTATTTGGAACAAATTGAACATCACGTATTGGGATACTCGTTCATCACGTCTGTTTCTCTGACTTTTACCCTAAGTCCGACGAAAAATTTTTTAATCTCCCCGCGGAAATGTATAAAAACTTCCCTTTGATTTTCACTATAGAATTCGCATAAAAATACTGTAGGAAATTCTGTTGTCAAAGATCATGTTAAAATACACAAAATTATTTACTTCACACTCAGGAGCACTTAATTCACATATTTTTTTGCTGTTTTTATATGTGACGCATTAAGCGGGAGAATTAATCTCTCCAATGGTACAGAATTGAGTGTATACATAACAAAAACTCTGAAGCTATAATACCCTTAAAAATTCTCGCATGAATGAATACTTGAGTAAAACACACTGCTCTAAATGTATTAAAAAAATTTATCCCTGTAAAGTCTCCTTAAAACTCATCTATGACTGTGATCTGTGTTATTTTGCTATCGTTAGTATTATACTCGGATGTAGGATTTGTAGCAGATGAAAAAGGAAGAAAAAATATTTAATCAAAACCACACAACGTTATTTATTTGCTCAATGCCCTAGTTTACCACAAAAACAGAACATTTAATTTTTTGGAGGCATTATTTAATATAAGAGAGAATATTAGAGTTAAACAAATAAAAGTTATTTAATACAGCGTTTGTTCTATGGATGTGTTTTGTTCATATTAATATGCCTTCATACACTGACTCACTGATTGACAGCGGCTGAAGTAAGACTACTAACATAACTGAAGTCACAAGGAGGGGCCAGTGATAGATAGGTTCCATATAAAACCAAGTGACACATTTGGCAGAATTTTAAGCTCTGATCCGTCTTCAGCAGGTTGGATCTCGCTTTGGTTTTATGTGAATGCTAACGCCCGCCTCACTATGGGCAGTCATTTATTCGTATTTTTAGTCAAAGATTTGCGTACTTGTAGTTACACAGAACCCAATTTTTTGGTTTACAGTAATTAACTCACGTCCATTAGACTAAACCAAAACGCTTACTTCAAGATGGCAATGAATTATATTTTAGGCCAAAATTACCGTGATAACTCCAACTAAAAATAATTATTTTGAATCAGGAATTCAATGAAGTTAAATTGAAATGGAAAAATGGGAATGAAGTTAAAATGAAAGAAGGCACATCTTGGTCAAATTATTTGGCGATATCCATTTGTGATGAATATTACGCGGTAAAAGTGTAAGAATTGTCATGAGTCCAGAGTTCACTTATCAATAACCATATGTATTATGAAGTAAACCTCAGTTAGGAGACGTTTTAGATAAATGAAGAAAGTTGCATCTTTTTACAAATGTTTCACTCTCTGGTCGAAACGTACTGTTACGTAATATATGTAGCAAATTCTGAAGGGATTGAAGAACAATGCAGGGGACGAAGATTCTAGCCAAGGATGAACTTTTTGCAATCTCTCGAGGATCAGACGTACCTCATTTAGATAGGGTTTGCATACGGAAATAAAACCGGTCTACCAGTCCCCGTGAGAAGGAATTTGAGGGACGTTCCTCGTCGGTCTGACTGTAAAGCCATGCTGCGCCTTTTCGCTCGCCTTCTCCCGGGCCCCCAGCAGGCAATACCCTACCTCTCCTCGACCCACCCGTTCCACCTATCTACCGCTCATCTTTCCTTTTTCCTTCTCTTCGCTCCTTCACCGTCGGAGGACTTAAGATTTCGACCAATTCTTTCTCCCCAGACCCCACTGATCTTGTCCCGGGAGCACTTAAGCAAGTGAGTGTAACCCCTTCCTCCTTACTCCCAATGAACCTCTTAACCTTTCATGCCCCATTTTCGCAGACTTAATAACGAGGTACTTACGGGATCTCTGCACCGCATTGGGGGTCAAGATCAAGCTATTTCCTTTAGAACCGAGACTCACCCGAGCAGTCACTATGGTTGGTTTGCTCGCGGCGCAAAACCATTCCCCATTCTTTAATTGGAATGATGGCTCCTGGCCGGGGCATTCTTTTTTGGGGAATAATGTACGGTCTAGTAGAAATTTGAAGGACTTGGGAGATTTTCTGGGAGAAAAAATACGAATACAAATTCAGTAAGAATTTTAAGTTCCGAAGCGGGAAGTCTGATCATTATGGGAAGCACCGCCGAAAGGAGAGTCTTATTTACGAAGATATACGCACGAATAAACTAATGAACTTCTTACAGCGATAATGAAATATATAAAAAGCACACTGAAAGAATTCTCACCATTAAAAAGTTCAGTTGATATACGAAAGGCAAAGACCTATTCAGTGGTGAATAAGTGGAAAATATCTTACGATTTAAATTAAGCAAGTTATAAAGAAGTGAGAAATCCGATAGTAAAACTATTTAATAATTGTATTGATACCTAAAATTTGTGGCAAACACGTGGAGAGCGTAAAATTGAAAAACGGGTGAAAATTAAAAAGTAGGTATACATGAAGTATCTTTCTTGAAATACATTAATCAGTCGTTTCTCGTGAGCAGATTAAAGTGTTTATACAATTGAAATAGGTAAATATTCACACAAAGGGATATATATATATATATATATATATATATATATATATATATATATATATATATATATATAAACACTAAGATAATAAATATTACACACACAGAAACATAAAAGAAGGACACTAACAGTAGATATTTACGTCGTCATCAGATGCTGACTGTGTGTAATATTTATTATCTTAGTGTTTCTGTGTTTGTGCGTCGCCGGAGAGCGTCATTTTCAAGATAATATATATATATATATATATATATATATATATATATATATATATATATATATATATATATATATATATATATATATATATATATAATTATATATATATATAATGTATGTGTGTATATATATATGTATAATGTATATATATATTTGCCCCCTTTATGCATATAATTTCATCCCCCTCCGCCCCCAACAACTTCCATATCATCCCCACCTTTTTTAAAATTCCCGCGCCATACACTACCCCTCCAAACTCCTCACCTCGAATGCCTTCCCCCCCTTTTTCCCCCCTTTTCCTATCTTTTCCCCTCTTTTCCCCTATTTTCCCCCATTTCCCCTTCTCCTTCCTACCACTGCTTTCGGGCCCTCCTCTGCCTCAGTTCTGTTCCTAATTCCTCTTGAGAAAGGTGGTTGGACCACCGAAAATTCGAGAACCAGTGAGTCCCTCTTTTGTGTGTTTTGGTTTCTGTGTTTGTTATGACTATCAGTGAATTTACATTACACGTTTGTTGGTTTTCCAAAACGTGTATATATATATATAAATATATATATATATATATATATATATATATATATATATACGCGGGTCGTGGTGGTCTAGTGGGTAGAGCGTTGGACGACTGACCGGAGGGTCACGGGTTCGATTCCCAGGCAAGGAACTTTGGGCACCTGCAGCTCCACCCAAGCTAGTTGATTTTTCGGGTACCAGGTCTTCCTGGGAAACCATAACCGGCACAGGGAAAGGAACTGGCCCCCCTACCCTGATGTGTGAATATTCACACGCCGTCGGGCTTGGTACATGGGTGAGCTCTACCATCACCTACTAAACCGACCTTCGGGTTGATTACTGTGTTTATGGTTATATATATATATATATATATATATATATATATACACACACACATGATTTTTTACAATTTCAATTTCAATTTATTACTGTATACTGGATGGCTTTGCACGTTCACTTAGAGCGTAAAGCTTCTTTCACTCAAAATGAAGAGGTATGATTAAATAATTCACGAATAAAGACACAATTCCATGTATATTTCCACATTTAACTTTTAGTAAAATTTGAGAGGAAACTCAATATTTTCGCTACGTTCTATTCATCTTCTATGTGAAAGATTCAACTCCCGCCTAAATTTCGCAGTTCTGCTATCAGATGATTCCCTACTTCTTGTTGAGTTGAATGCTATTAAATTGATATTTAATGACATAGAGTAGCAAAGGGAATCAGTAGATGTGGGATAAAAAAGGGTATCAGGATCTTCTGCGATTTCTCTGTCGAATTTAATGAACATACCTTACTGAAAAGAGAGTTATTGAGTAAGATATGGGTAATTACCAAAACCATTAGTGGTAAATTGGTAAGTGTATACGAAAACTCTATTCAGTGTTAGAGCTCTCGTATATAGCTACCAATTTACCAATAATGATTTCGTATTTCCCTTATCTACTTCAATAATTTTTCTTGATACTCAATTGAGGGAAATGGGCGGACATGTATCCCTTGTGGACTAGCCTGCGAAGAGACATAAACATTTGGAGGCTTAGTAAAAGTACCTTGAACAAATATTATTTTTTAATTGAAGAACCTTTTTATATTTTCTGTGATGTTTTTCAGTTTCAATTATTACAACTGATTTTAAAATTATCAAAATAAGATACATTTACATCTGCGATAACCTTGATTCCCTAACTCAATTCCTTTCAAGCCTCCGTGTCTCCCTAATCCGTATGGCGCGGTTATCCGTACTTCCTCGGGCACAAAAATAATCTTCAAAAATTAATGCATCCATGAAATGTCCCATAATAGGAAAAACGAAATTGACTCCATTTGCTAACCTACTTCTTTGGCGTGCAGTCCCCGAAGATTATTCTTACAGAGCTTTACCCCATCTTATCCAGCAACGAAACTACCGCCTGCCTACATCACAAATGCCCTTCAGTCACGTTTAAACGTCCCGCAAAACTTTTTAATAATCCTACCACGACCAGGTCTCTTTCTAAATCTACTCCAATTTCCAAAATCCCTCCGACTACATGCAACCACACCAAATTCAAAACCTGCTACATCCTCGACACAAATACCCTTCCCCATTGGACCTGAAGTATCTCCCGACCCTTCAGAATTCTCATTGAATTTCAAAATAGCGTCATTTATCTCCTACAGTGTAAAAAACTCCCAAATTTTTATATCGGCCATCATACCGTGACTCTCAACGTTGCAATCAACAATCACCGAGAATCCTGTTACCAATCCATACCGTCCACCTCCTTCCCAGTTCCTCGACACGCAGTTGCATTCAGGAAAACTTTTGATTATTGCTAAAAGATAGCCATTATTTCCACCCTCATACCTACAGCAAACTAATCCGATTAATGACAGCAGATTTTGCATGAATTTGGTATTTTTAAATCCATCCAACCTTTCGGGCTTAATCTTTCCCATATCATTGCTATGCTGCTTAATAATTCGAGGAGGGTTTCGATCATCGGAACAGAGCCTCAGTTGTTGAATGATTGGTGGTGCTGGTTATTCATGCTTGTTCAGGGGGAAAGGGTGATGAATTCACCCACGTGGAAGGTAGGATAGACCTTACGGGAGAGATGGCAGATAACGTTTGCTAACTTGCAGGTGACAAAAGAGAAATTTACAGGTTGGGAATCTGGAGACAAAGAGGTGACGGGTGAGAAAAGTTTGCAGTATTTGCAGCGTGGGCAGTCATATGCGAAGAGGAGTGGAGAAGAGATAGGGGGCGCGATAGTGACTTCAAAGATTTTTAAATGTTGCGCAAGCACGAAGGGCGGAGGAAGAAATATAGACACAATATGAATATAACTTAACAACAAGCCGCAACGAGGGAGCTTAGCAGAATTCCGAGTGCCGCATTCCAGAAGGCGTAGGAAAACCCGCTGGTTACGTTGTGCAGTCGAACAAGGGTACTACTTGGAAGACTTTTGAGTTAATATACCAATTCTGGCTATACGTTTTGTTAATCGAGTCAGTCGTACTACTTTTGGGAGAGACCTTGTATTGGGGAGAAGGTTCGAGGATTTGCCGTTAAGTAAATTGCCCGGGTACCCACGTTTTTTGAGTGAATTGTTCAGGGGGTCGGTCCATGTATTTATGTTGAGAGGAGGTACTGTTATTGAGACAGAGGCCTTCGACTGACTGTGAAAAAGGAATGAGCATTTTTGTGTAATGAGAAAGAAATGTCAAAATTAAGGTATAGTGGTTGATCAGTTTAATGTGCACTATGGAGTCAAATTTATTGGTTTGAAATTGGTTGTCAAGAAAAGTGCTGATGGATCCTGATACAGACGAAGTGAAGGTACTGATTAGTAGGTGTTCAGAAAGAAGAAGAACGAGGACAAACATGCCTGCCCATGAGGATAAAGAAGGAAGATACCATCAATGTAGGAGGTCCAGAAGATTGGTTTGAGGGTTTGGTTTTGAATGGTATGTTCAAGTTTGCCCATGAAAATATTACTGCATGGCGTATATACACTGGTACTCATTGCAGTGCCTTTTCCTCTTAAATAAAATTCGCTGTTAAATGTAAATGTATTTTTGATGAGGACATTAAGATATGTACTCGTATATTTCTAGGAAAATTCGGAATGAGTATTACCTTAGTTCGAGAAGTTACCTTTTCATCACAACCTCTAATGTAGGTGGTTATAAGAATTTACTACTGCGAAATATTTAAGGCAGCATTCACTTCGTCGATTTGCATTGGGTTGCACAAAATACACGCGTGTTACCCCACATGCTGAGGAGTGATTCTTTAGGTCAAAATCCAGCAAACTGGATATGCTAAAATTAAATTGGTAAGTCCACATCATATTAAAGCAATGTACTTCGAAAATTCTATTATATTTCTTGTTTTACCAGTTCAATTTATATCAATGGTTTTTATTAACTACACTTGGATTTTCCATTGAGTCCCAGCTGAAAAATTTTGGAAATGAGGTTTGTTGGAACTGACGAACGTCACTCAGCTCAACCTGCATGAAAGCTTTATAGGAAATATACAATTATCGATGGAGATGTAGAGTAGATAAATGCTGGGATAATTGATTGGAATTTTTTTATAAATGGAAAAGAGAGTGAAAAAATGAATTCGATTTGTTTCAAAATAAACTTTCAACAAATAACCAAAAAATTGGGAACGAAACTAGATGTGGGACAGTTTTAGAAGAACATTTTAAAATTGGGTGGAGCTAGAAATAGAACTCACTTTGTCTTTGTAAAAATAAATTCATGACACATTCTATGGGCATTTATCGTATTAAATATAACAATTTGAAGGCTATTTATGTACCTTAACTTAAATAATACTATTCTACTTAGTAGGCTTAACATTTAAGGTGGTCATAAGTATGTTTTTATGAATAAAGCTGAAGACCTATAAGAAAAAGAGCGGAATCGTCTCTCTTTTGATAGAAATGACTGCCATAACGAATCCGAGGTGATGACATGTGATAATAAAATTAGGTTTTCTTTAATAACAAGAGAATATGTAGAATAAAATATTAGTGGGTCCACTCATGAAATTTTATTTTGGTTTCTAATAAAGATAGTGCTGGATAACGTACGAACTGAAGGTCGAAGGTTGCAATCCCTCTTGTAATACGGAGGTTGTTTCATAATGAAATGGTGTATCTGTTGCTGAGTTGGCAGCATGACATGATATTAGTAGCATATTATAGCACACATTTTTAAAATGAGCGATCCTGTGTCACCGAATATGTGACTTTTTAAATGCCAGATCTTCCTAGAAAACCACAGACAGCATAGGGAAAGGAACTATTTTCACCTGGGAAGCTGTGGATTTTTATGTGGTTAAAAATGTCTTAATACTCATCTTTCCTAAACATATTATATTAAAAATAAAATTAAATTGACTAAAGAAACAAATTACCTGCTATTGAGAATGACAATCACAATTACGTACATATAAGCTTGAGATAAAATGATGTTATGTATTCCCCTTTTTTTGGCTTTTTAACAGTTCCTGTTCGTCAATATATATGCAGTATATATAATATATACACATATTATTAAAGATAAATTATCCTTGAATAATTTTATAAAATAATAACACATTCCCTTGAGTAACCAGTTAATCGTTACCATCCACGACCGCTTCTGAGCAGTGAAATGGTTATTGCGTTACAAAAGATATTAGTTCAATAATTCACAGTGGCTCATTTAACCTAGTTGTACTTAATGTAGCTAAAGATAAAGAAAAAATTCCAACTAAGGTACCAATGAATGGCTCTTGAATCAATACTAATAAGCTTTTATCAAGTAAGTATTTAAGCTTAGAAATTGGGAAAAGAGTATTCAAATTTTCTTATTTGCGTTGAAAGATTGAGATTCTATAGCCTCCTCCAAAGCTAGCAAATATATCATTCTTGTATCGCAACGAGAAACAATTTTTCTTGTAAAAACGAATCTTAACGAAATTGGAATCTACTTTCATCCTCGTTTACAGATCAACCGGTGAAAAATATATCCCGTTTACCGGGGAGGAAATATTCCAGTTAGTTTCATTTCAAGTCTTCCAGAAAAGTAAACGAGTGCTGTTAATTAAACGGCGTTACACGGTACTATTAGATAAGTTGGTACTCACGTTTGAAAGGACCCTTGAAAAAAATTCAAGATCCCCCGGAATGTATTTACGGTGATGGAAATTTCAATACATCGGAAATAAGTGTAAGTCAGTGGTCTGGAGAATGTGGGTTGGGTCATGAAAAATTTTACTCTCTTACCCCGGGCGCACCGAGCCGATAACCTCCGAGCCTCATGCACTCGCCATAGAAATGCACACATAGGTTGATGGGGTACTCGCCCGCTTGGGAAGGGGAGCGTGGGGGGGGGGAGGGAGGGATGAGAGTACGGGTGGGGATTGTGGGAATAGTTGGGTCGGGAGACGGGTGGTAATAGGGTGAGGTATCCCGGGACACCTGCGACCCGCATTACGCGAACCCGATCGGCCTGCGTCCCCCTCCCCCCAGGCAACCAACCCCATCACTCCCGACACCCCTTCGCCCGCGGTTCGCACTCGCCACCTCGACACTCTACCCACTCCACCACTCCCAAATCCACCACACCCCTCCTCCTTTGCATTGCACCCCCTCCACCTCCCTCCTCTTTACTCCCATTCCATTCTCCTGTTCCAACCAACACTCCCTTCCCCGCCTCCCACGATCGCATCCAGGTTGCCAAAATGTCGGAAACAAGTCCTGACGATTAAATATTTTTTGGGGGCTTTTTTTCCTTGAAGCTTTCACTCGGGCGCAAAACGTTTTCGATGGAACGCTGAATATTAATTTCGTCGCACTTATGAAAGAGGCAAACCCGTAAAAGAAACATCCGTTTTTTTCGGCTCTGCGGGCGTTACTCTGTAGATTCATAACTTTGTACATCATTTATTAGATCATAAAAAATCCAATTTGTTGGAAACCACGAGCATGATTAACTATGAACTTTTAGGAAATGATTGGGTTCGCCTTGGTAATCAGAATTTTATCTTACCCATATATTTATAAACGGGAATTATAGTCATTTTAATACATTTTCGGTATAATTTTGGTTCCTATAGAATCATAAAAAAATAATTGTCTAATGAAAGAAATTGATATGATTAAATTAATTTCGAAAGTCCATCGATGATCCAGCAAATCCACACTGACCCCGTGAAATAAATAGCGACTCATAATCGACGGCGCATGTAAGCTGCCTGTGTGAAACTTAGTTTCATCCTATAATGTAGAAAAAATAAATAAATTTCCTCACTCTTTGCGGTAGGATGTTGCAGGACCTGTTATTGGAAACACGATGCTTATCTTCTCACGTTGATTTGTAATTATCAAACAACGCACCTGAAACCATACAGGTTGGATAATGGTCGTCAAAGCCTCTTTGCTCACAGCCGAGTATAATGAACACGATACATTATTGTGACCAATGGGATCCTATTAGAAGCGCTTAATCCGGCGTTTCTGATATATTTGAGCGCCTAAATGGGCGTTAAAGGGGAATTAGATTATCGAATTATATCCAGCCTTTTTTTCCCCTTTAGATCTCTTCCTCTTTCCACCACACACGCGGTCAATAACTTTCCACTAAACTTATGAGTAGTATGTAATTCGTGGAAGACGAGTAATTAATCAAGGCTGATAGAACTTCAGGACACTATCGCATCGCCCTTGGCTCGTAGCTGTGAGACGATGCGGACTCCTCCCGCTCGACACGACCGCCCTCAACGGAGAGCACGCCAATCTCCCATTAAAGCGACCCCGGCGATTAAGCCGGCTTAATCCTTGGGAAAAGGCTTAAGCGTGTTCGATTTCGCGGATGAACTGATGGCAACTGCCAACGCCGCTTCCTGCGCACGCCTCACTTTTGTGCTAAATATTTTCCATTTGTGTCCCGACATCAATTTCTGTCCAGACATTGCGTGTTCCCGATCGGGATCCTAGTTCTTTTTCCCGGGATGCTAACCCGGTGGTATTCTTTATCAGAGGATCTGCTTCGCCAGAAGATGGATTCGATATATGCCAAAGGGTATTACATTCCTACGTATCTGCTCTGGTAGATATGTTCCGATGGTTTCTAGGTTAAGCAGAGTAATCATTTATAAAAATTTCTGTTCCATTTGTTTTGAATATGTACAAGAATCCCTTTACCTACTGAAATAGTTAAATAAAATTCATAAAAAATGCTTCAGAATTTTGGTCGACACTAACTATTTAAGCTATTATTCACAGTTAACGAATTGATTTGCCACAATCAAATATTACTTGTTAATTATTGCAGATGAAATCAAATTTTAATTAGTAACATTATATTTTATGACCAAAAACGTATCACATACCTATCCTTCAAAACACGTATCAAATAACTACCAGATGGTATTCCGTCTATCAGGTACCGTTAGATTAAATATGTATAGGGATAAATACGTTATCACTGTCGATTGATTAAATATGATAAACCTTTTTAAAGAGTAATCTAAAGATTTCTTTATTTCATTATGATTTTAATTACCATGCACTTATTCTTTGATTTTTTCCAGTTTTGTTGTAAATGGAAGTATTTCAGTGAGCGAATTTTAATGCTCACGCCAAAATGAGCTTCGGTGATCAGTAATTACGAAATTGGATAGAAGAAACGTTTGACAAGAAGTTTCACACATTTTTCGAAAGTCATTTTATCTTCTCGTTTGTGTTACTAGAGAAAAAAATCCATGATGAAGGACTGATAACCAAAGCGAGGGATAAAGATCCCGGTTTTTGCATGAGGGAATTCACCAAACGAAATTTGCGGTGTTTATGAAGGAAATCGCTAAGCAGAATTTGAATACATTTTTAAAATTGTGATTTAACGTAGAGACGGGGTGTACCATTCAAAAAAAACATCCCTACGTACTTTCTACAAAGGAGTTCCACGTAAAGTGCTGAGTTCCGATAGCTCATGCGAAGGCGAATGGGTGTGAAGACTATGGACATGGGGGAAGGGGAACAAACGAGCAAACACTATTTCCCTCGAAAAGATCCAAAAGGAAATACAGGTCTTTCTTCCCTTTACTCTCCCTCGCTCACACACAAAGCGCCACCCATAGTTATCGGTGATGCCAAAGCATTTCGCAAAATCGTTTTCATTCCTCGAAAATCTTATTTATTCATACCATTATTCACGCTATTTAAATCCTCCCTTTCTTTTCTCCTTGGCGAGTCTTGGTTCTCTTTTCTCACCCCCTCCCCTCCCTTTCTTAACCTCGAACCCTCTTTCCATTTACCCCTTCTTCATTCCACTCCCCGCCTCCGCTTTTCTTAGCCTTGTCAAAATCGATCGTCCCTCTCTCACTCCTTATCTCCCTCCGTTCACCCCTCCCTCAACTCCTTTAATTTCATTCTTCTCTCAACCATCGCTCCAATTTTATTCCCTTTGATAATAACGCCCTTCCTTCACCACCGCCCGATCCCCTCCCGCTTTCCCCCACCGTTACCCTACATCCTTGCCCTTCGACCACCCTTTGCGTTCATTTCTCAAACCTTAGCACGGTATTTCTTTCCTCCACCCATCCATCTATCCATCCCATTCTCACTTCAGGTTCTGCTGCTCCGCCATCGCTTCTTCCTACACCCTCCCACCGTCTATCTCCCTCGCACCCCTTACAAACCCCCGCCACACCATCCTCTGTTTCTCCATTCCTTGCAGTCGCAGCGGACGCCACGTCCTTTAAAGACTTTAATTCCTGGGAGCATTTATCACCATTCCAAGATACAGGTTAGTACCCCTCCTCCCCTCGTATTTGCCGCCGATACCCTGGATGATGCTATTTAAAGCGAGTTTTACGGCTTTCCTGTATTCAAAGAAGGGCTGGCAAAGTATATTTTCTGTTACTCTTACCAATTTATACTTCTGACTTCTCCACTTACGGTGCACATCTACAATTGAGAGATACTGGCGATTAGATAGCAGGAGGAATCAGGTGGAAGAGGGATCCATTAAATTTTTGTGTGAGTCCCCTTCATTTTCAAGCAGTTGATCATTAATCTAAAGCAAGAATTGACTAAGAAAACCCTGAGGCGCTGTGAGGTGAGAACGGTTTACTATCAGGAAAAACATGGTTTTAGAGGACACCGACCTGCTTATTGCTCGCATTGATTCTCGTGGAACTAACTAGTTTTTGTCAAAAAGGTTTGCATATTACACGCCTTTGTTTTTCATTTTTACACTAAGAAACGTATTTATGAATACATGGACTAGTGATATCTAAAAAGAACCCTGATTAGCTTCATCATTAGAATCTGTACCATTATGAGGTGCTACAAAACGAATGTGTAGGACTCGAATTTTAATGGGATAGGATTGGTTCGCTGACTACTGCCTCGGTCACAAATGTCGAGGTCCCGGATAAAAATCGGTGAATGGAGGGTTTTTTTGATGACTACCCCCTTCAATTACGTTAGAATACCGCTTTAACTCCAAATTTCAATTTGTCAGTTGGGACGTTAAAATGTGAAACTCGGAATTACATTCCTTGGCTAATGAGGACACAGTTTTCTCACAAATTCCATACTACATACTCAAATTCATGTGACCCATTGAACCAAACCAATAACGTCTTTCAAATTGCCAATCAATTGTTAATATGCGACAATGTACTCAGCTATTGGCAACATTCTTTAGCAATAGAACTTAGAAATAGCACTGAAAATATTTAAATGACTGTTTCTGTAGAGGCACGGATGAAAAGACCACACAAAAGTACTTGGTGCGCCAACTTCTTAATCACCCTATAGAGTTATATTTTTTTTAAATATGCTTCATTTTACAAATTAGGATTAAAAAATGATTACTCTTCATGACTTTGCCAAGTAGCACAATAAGGAGCTACTTTACCGTATCTTACAAGCAGAATGGGGAATTGAACAGAATCTGAGTAATGATGTATTACTGAAGACCATAATGGGTGGACTGAAGGAAAGTAGAACGAACGAAAGAGATTTGCACGATACAAGATGGGTTTGACAGCTTCATCATTATTAAAAGCCAATACTTGGAATGATAGCCAATTATGAGAGCATAGTTTAGCAATACAAATAGAATATATATATTAGATGAAACACCGTCTAGCTTAACTTGTCAATTATGTTACTTTAATATTAAATTAGCTTTTATATTCGTAAGACTTGCATACATTCTAATCATTCACTCAATCAGGTGAATTTATTAATGAATACTGTGACTAACGAAAGTGGCGTCCATTTTGATTACAATTCATTTGACATTCTCTCCAGAACCGAAGGCTCTTTATCTACCAAAGGCGTTTATCTACCAAGTTCCACCTATCATTCGCAAGACTAGCAAAGTATATTGGCGTCGGAGCATGATTGTCCATAAAACAATATTATATATGTATATATTTATCGAAATATTTCTATAGTATTCTTACCCATACGTGACACCAATGTGAACAGATGCGGCGGTTTCCTGACGCTCCTGCACAACCGCTGTGTCTCGTTCGAATCGTTGTATTCCTCGCCAAACAAGGATGAGGACGTTCCAATTTTTTTCTCCTTACTAGTTCCACTCTTGGCTGCCAGTTGTGCGATGTACTCCACCGATGTTAATTCTGCATGTAAAACTAATATCTGCCTATAGAAAAGGGGATTCATTCGCTAGGAAATATTTTCACCTTAACCTCTTGGCTTATTGATTTAATCGAAAATTTCTCTTTTTCTAGCTTAGCAAACATTCTAGGTAGAATAAATGGGGCTTGACGGATAATTTCTCAAAGTAACCCAGCCTCTGATCATTCATATAGAGAAAAGAATAAGTCAACGGTGAACAAAAGATAATTCTGAAATTGCTCGTTATGCATCAGATGTTAACTGCAGAGCGTCCTAAAGAACGATAAAGACATTCCATTCGGCACATGCGCCATGAGTAGGAAGGCAAAAAATACTACTTCCTAAAACACAGCCTTCCGGTAAGTAAGCATTTCTTTTCATCATGTAGACCACAATACTCTTCCTATGTCCATGTGTTAGAGATTTCTTGGAGGTTGGGTTTAATATAGCCTATGCCTCGAAATTTTCCAGTGACAGGGTCTGCAGATACCTTGAAAATGTGGAATTTTTAATAAACAGCCATGGTTGATTTTGAAAGAATTTCAATGAATAACCAATTTATCGAGCTAATACCTACAACGGCGCGAGTAGAAAGGTTATTTATATTGAATGTACCAACTGAAGTTACAGAAACTGATGCTTCAGTTATTACATAGGAAATTAAACAGAAAATTACTGTATGAGGTTCAATTAGGCCCTTAACGACTGGAGCAAAGAAGGAAGTAACTGACTACCTACTTTCCTTCCAAAGAGCTGCTCTAGCAATGAAAAGAGAGGAAAGAAAGTCCGTGCTACGTACTCGATATTTCTACTCGAGCTCAGTACACGTTTCAAATGCCTAGGACAAAGTCACGTGGCCTAAGTGTGTGGATGGAGTCCGGGAAAACAAAAACTTACCCCTGAAACAGAGTCTCCTTCCATAGAATCTAGCAATCCTTTTTCCACAGATATTCTCACAACCTTAGGGGAAAAAGACTCTCTTCTGAGTCATAACTTGAGAGATACCGTCAACTCAATGGGTCTACAAGCTGCATTGCCATCACCACCGACAATAGCCCAAGTGAGGGAAATGCCTTCGGCACCGGGTCAAATGTCAACCTCATATCGTTAGTTTTTATATCACCTTCTGATTCCCTAGCATCCCATTCCTCCTCCCTCGACATAAAGCTTACCTCTCCTTCTCGCAGTAACACTCCTCCATGTTCTCGGTAGGCTGCATTTGCGCCGCTGCCAATTTCCTTCCCGATACCTAATTGTATTTTTACCTTTCTATCAGTCCCTCTTCTTCGGTTCCCCCATCACCACCTCTCTTTCTCCACTTGTATTTCCCATGACTACTCTCTCACCTCGTCTTCACCTACGAGTACATAATTCGCTGACGGAATCGATAGGAATTACCGAAGTTAACTCTAATTTTTGCATGTATGTGGGCCAACCAGCTGTAAGAACAGCTAGTGGGTAACCAAATGAAAATTTTCCTTACTATTTTCGTTCGCCCTTATTGTCAACAGTGGTAAAAATATCGAGCAAGGAGAATAAAGTAGTGATAAATCGTTTCGACACTCGAGACCGAGTCGTTGAAGCGTAATGAAAATATTAATGACTCAGGATCCGCCCAGTACGGAATTTACGACCGACTCGCGAAAAAAATCCTAAGAGAAAGTCCTGAACAGGAATAGCCACAAACAGATAGTGATGGCAAATCGTTACACGAAGGATCCCTACGCACTGTGCTACCTTCTAAATCCAATTTATCCTCTGTAAGTTCATTAATGGAGACGCTGAGAATGGAAATCCGTTGTTTGCAACATAGGGGATTTACACAAAGAATCAAATACACAAATCTAATAATCTCAATTTAATTTGTAATTATTTAATTATTTTGATAGTACTTATTCATCTTTTTCTATGTAATTATACACATACGAGTATACCGTGGCCTTATTCGTAAGGCCTCCTTTAATACAATTAATATGCGCTCTGTACGCAGTTATCTTAAGTGGGTGAAATTATAAACTTTTGACTGAAATCCAGAGCAGTTTTTTTGCTTCAAGAGACGAACATAACCTAAATCCAATCCTTGTCATCCCAGGTCAAGAATTGCTAACCAACCCACCTCGTACTATTCATACTGGAATTACTATCCTACGAAAGTATGACCTGACTCAATCTATATATATATATATATTTAACGACCATATTAAGTACTTTGACTATCCAAAACGGAGGCTCAGTTTGTAAGCATTGCCTTTTTATTAACCGCGTAACGTTGAGGTGACTCTCGAAGCAACTGCGGTATCTAATAGTAACTTGTACATATACGTACATTAGTAACTTGTACATATTCCTTATTCAAGTAATAAAAATAATATGTATATTATACAATTGACTCAGCCCTGGGGAGATCGGGGATAATAGAGCGACATGCCAGTTAATAACAAATTTTGAAGTTTCTGACATGTGGCGAACTGAAAGGCACATCTCTTTTGGTCATATTTCCTCTTCGAAATTGGGGATAATACGTATATATTTCTCATATGTTGCTAATTGGGAAGCGCAGAGAACCAGAACATTGCCTACATTTTCCAGTATTAAAGACGCCTATTTACAATTGAAGGTAGAGGGGCACACTGCATTCCGTGCGTGTTGTCCATTTGATAATTTCCTCTTGTTGGGTGAAAAGTTTTGTACCCGTGTGAAATGCATTATCACCGCTTTCAGAAAAGAATATTTAACTGTTCGAAACCCAAAATCCACTTGTGAATCTGTTAAAAGAGAGATAAAAGAGTATGTGACATACTACAGGAAATGAAAAACAATCAAGGCAAGGACGTTAGATGAAATATGTCTAATTACATTGGGAAAATAATTACCAATTTTGGTTGGGGAAAGCCCACTTTAATGACACTCTTGCAGTTTTCAATGAAGAGGATAGTATAATAGACCCGTAGATATGTGCAGAAGCTCTAAGTTTCCTTTCAATTTCGGAAAAAGAACTCATGAGCACTAAGTGCCTTAAATACAGGTAGATGAAATATTCAGACCACAATGGTATATCAGTGAAATTCTATTCAAGAATTTGGAAAGAATTGAAGATAATCATCACAAACATAGTAATTGCTGCCTTAGACGTCCATTGTCTCCCTAGAATCACGGAAACTGCTATGATCACGCTCAGAGAAGGAAAGTGATCTAAGATACCTTAATAACTGGAGGCTCTTAAAAATTACAAACACCGCCTCCACACAATAGTCAAAGTTTTTTCAAGGAGAGACTACGATAATAGCAAGTTACAGTATCGCCAAAATAAGGTACTCTGTGTCTGGTAGATCCAGCTTTGATACTATTCTCTTGATACGTGGCATAGTGCTATGGTAGAATTAACAAAATGAACCGCTAGTAATTTTATTATTAATCAAAACGGCATTTGAAAAAACCAGGCAGACATATTAAAATTCAGTAATTAAAGAGTACTAAAGAGTATTTCGAGGGGGATATACCTTCCAATCTTCCCGGAGTATGAACATCCCGGTGCAAGTGTTATTTCTTTTTTAGTTAGGCCCATTTGATTGTAAAATCTCTAATAAAATATTTTATTGATGATTTTAGTTTCCTACAAACCTACTTCACTGTTTTAAGTAATCACCTTTACGTAATCATTCTAGGCTCTTATTTGTAACGCTGAAACAGTTTATTAAATCCCTCCGCACAGACGTTCACCGTTCACTGGGAATTGTACTAGTTGAAAATAGCAGTACTGAGTTCTTCGCCGTCTTAAATCGCTGTCCCCCAAGCCACTGTTTAACGTGGTAGAAGAGGAAATAGTCACTAGTTGTAAGGTCAAATCATCTTCGTCTTGTCGAAAGCGGTCCAAACATCCTCGTCTATTGAACATTCATTGTTCTTTGTGTTAGTCGGTTAGCATTTTTGGTACACACCTTGCAAACAATTTTTGATGTTCGAGCTTTTCCGTACCATTCAAATACTGGTACGTCCAATAAAAGGAAATTTATCAGTCAGAGAACTAATCATCAATCATCGACCAGATCGCAGTTCTTGGTTCACCTTTTGAACGATTTCATCAGTCTGAATACTGGGCCGCCATTTTATTCTTCATCATACAAATGTATGCGTCCATTTTTGAAGCATCGTCAGTATTGTTTAACCTAGCCTTAATTTATTAATGTAGCTCCTAGGGCCAACTATATAAACAACAACATAAACTAAGCACAACCTCCGATGAATTTGGATAGCTGATGATCCTTTTCCGCACTGAAACCGAATCATAGCACGCACTTCACAACTGGTGGCAGTAACGATTTTCGCAGACATTATTAACTGCATTCAGCGACGGGAAAACGACTACTCAGTCAAAACAATAACTTCAGTGGCTTTAGGAACAATCAATACATTGCGCTACATAAGAACAAACTTGCTATGATTGGCCAACATTTAAAGATAAAACAACGGCCATTAAATTTCAAATATGCCTCGTAGATCAGAAGACAAGGCACGTCCATTTCCACTGGCGTGCTCCCTCAATCAACATTACGTTTTGTTATTTCCTAATTCCTGAAAAAAAAACTTAGTAGAACTACCAATCAGAAAAGTTGGTTTTTTTATGAGATGAGAGATGAAGAACGTTGCTCCCTCGGAGGGGAATACTTTGAGGATAAAATACAATGACTTTCAGGTGTTCCTATCATTGCCTCGGACGAAGATGTACCGTGGCAGTTGGCAAATGGAAGGTAAAGTGACAAAAAGTATCTTTTTTTAGACAAAATAAGGAATTTCCGTGGCTCCTAGGTTACATCTAGGCTTCCGTTTCATTATGGTGTGAAACGTTATGGCTAAAATTAGGGGTCTTATCGGTCATCTCAATGTATTATTGCATCAGATGTATTATCGTCTTCCATTGACACTACGTTGGAACAAGCGAGGAGTAAAGTTTTAGAACTACTTTATAAGTCTGGTTAGAAGTTCTATAAGGAGTGAAATTTTTCATCAAATGTAAAATTAGTTATATCAACCATGGGAAATTAAAGGGAAGCATTACCTCTCTCCGAGTGTTGGGCGATCTTCCATAACCCGTTGATTTTATTCGACTACTCTTAAGTACATCGAGAAATTGTAAATAATATACTTTGTCAATTAGATGCCAACTGAAGATGAGAGGGAAGAGGTTTATCCGCATTATACGTGGTCAATTGAAGATGAGAGGGGCAGCTCCAAGAGATTCAAAATCAAGTCTCCTCCGAGTGATACACATATCACTCTCACATCGTCAAATTTAACAAATAGTGACTACCCATGGATATGGACCTTTTCAGATTGAAGATGTGGGTACTGATCGTCTTTGGCAACTATAATAGTGCCATGAGAGGTTATTGTTTTTTGGGACCCTCACACTTCTGCATGGAATTCGCCCTACACATATTCTACAGTTTAAGGAATACTGCACTAGAGCATTAAATACAGAGGAAAGGATCCCTTTATACCTTGATGAAGGTAATATAACCTATTTACACCCTGAATTCTTTAAAGGCCTGTTTTTAGAAGAAGAATAGCTAATCGGAAACTCCGAAAGAAGTGGACGAAAACCAGGTGTCACGCTTTAAACTACCAAAATAACTTTAAATGATCGATTAAATTTATACTGACACATGACCGATACCCTAATAAAACATTAAATCAGCGTTCATATGATTTGTAATGGATAAACCTGTAAAGTACTAAAACTGAAGAAGAACTGCACTGCGAAAGTTAAATGTAACAAATAAATAGAAGATTCAATAAATAAATACGTGATATTCTCTTAATGAAACTTTGATTTGGCTTTATGAAAATTAAGAGTATAAAAGTGATGCTTCACATCTCTGAAGAGTGTGGTTAAGCGAGAGATATTATGCCCTAGTCGCTGTCTTTTCCCTAGATGATAAGTGGGAGCTGCATTGAAACGTGAATTTCAAATTAAAGCGCATAAACTGCTGAAACAATTAATTTTTCTTTTGGGAAAAAAACGGGTCATAAATTGTTCATGAGCACTTGGGGATGACTTGATGATGGTGCGTGAAATAAAGTTTCCTTATTTTTTGCTCATATTCCTCAGCAGTCATATCTAATTTTTTATTCCTAGTGAAATTATGTTTAACAACCCTTTCCATAATAGTACATTTTTAAATCCATTAATAACCGTATATAGAGAAGCCTAGCATCTTACAATTCTATTTATACATTTTTAGACATTTTTTTTTCAAAATATTTCCCTCTTTCTAATTAAAAGAGTATAAGAAAGAGCAACCATATGGTTTTTCTTATTTAGAACAGAAGAACTAGATAAATTGGTTACTTCTTTCAGTGAATGGGTTAAACAAGGAAGCACACATGTATATGAGAAGGAAAGATTCATAGAGGAAGACATAAAAATCTGTAGACAAAATAAAGATTGCGACTGTGTTCCATCAGAACGTAAGAGAATAAGCATGGAATTAGATCAAATAGAGTATGAATTTAATTAATATTTGTTAATTTGTTATTAATAAAAGACCGAAATGATGAAAATTCGGAATATCTGAAGCTGAAAGTGAAAGAGCTAATATTTCTAAAAATATCCCTTGAAGGGAGGAATTCAATTTTGCTCAATAACATCAATCTACACTATTCAGTGTCCTCATAATTATTTAAATGTTTTCTAATACTTAAACATCCAGATTGACAAAGACGATAATTTTTTATACCTCTAGAATTTTATTTCTGCGTGCAATGCAAAGCTATAGTATAGTTCTTCAAGAGTTATTTTTTTGGCGGAAACTGATGCACTAAGGTTTTGAATTTCAGCCAAGTGGAGTTATATAGATGCAAGAGGCAATGAAAACAAAGTGCGAGAGGTCTATTAAGGGGTGACGAGAAACTGTTTCTGCGAGTGGCGTAAAAAGTGGAGAAAGGAAAAATGATGAAAAGAGACGGAATGGAGGCGAAGAGAGAGAAAGTGGGAGGGTGTGGGGCAAAAAAGCCCAGTATCCAAATTAGTTTATTCAGCTCAAAGTGCACCCGAACGGCTCTAATTAAGCTCCTTGCCGTCAGACGTCCGCCCTTGGCGGAATTAAGTGCCCGGCCTTCTCTGGGCGCCGGCGGGGGAGTAGCATTCGTGAGTAAGTAATGGAGTAACTGCCGCGGGTGGGAAGCGAATCCGGGATGCCCACGCACCGGGCTCGCAATTTGCGATGTGAATGCCCATACTCTAAAGCTTAAAATAACACGAAGAGATTCCGTCGACGGTTTGACATGTGTAGAATTTGATGGGAATCTCTGACGGATATAGATTCCTTTGACACGGAACTTGAGAGAAAGAGGAGTTCTGCAACCTGATATTCTCATTGATACACAGTCTCGTGATACTCTAAAGCTTTCATTCATATAAATAACAAATGTTGTTTCGAATGAAGTTTTAAAATATGCTCAGATGCGTGAATTCATAAGTAACTGAAATTATTTTTGATATACTCTTGGAAAAAGCGTAAGAATTCTTATCCCGCTACAGATTTTCTGCAGTTTTATTCAAAACAACTAGTTACTGAAAACAGTCACTCTCAAGAGGAGTTCGGACCAATTTCGCTTGTCAGCTCATCATGCAATTACAGGTGACCAAATTTCCTTAAATACGAACTTATTTCTTTACAGATCTTGTACTGAATTAAGATTGAGGCACCCTGTCCAAAAATATGAAGTTCACGAGTTTAATAAAAAAATGTAGCAAACTTTTCCTTTTAATTAGCCTACAAATTAATTTTTAAAAACTTCAGCATAACCAGACCGTAAAGGTTAATATTTTTACAAAACATTACTTGAACATTTCTTTATTCATATCTTATCTTCCGAAGAAGACGGAGCTCGAGTCCGTCGAAATTATCAAGATATTATTGTGAGTGTTCTTTTTATGTGTTCTCGTGCTGTGTGTTACTGTCTAAGTTATATATATATATATATATATATATATATATATATATATATATATATATATATATATATATATATATATATACACGCGGGTCGCGGTGGTCTAGTGGGTAGAGCAATGGACTACTGACCGGAGGGTCCCCGGTTCGATTCCCGGGTAGGGCACTTTGGGCACCTGCAGCTCCACCCAAGCTAGTTGATTTTTCGGGTATCAGATCTTCCTGGGAAACCATAACCGGCACAGGGAAAGGAACTGGCCCCCCTACCCTGATGTGTGATTATTCACACGCCGTCGGGCTTGGTACATGGGTGAGCTCTACCATCACCTACTAAACCGACCTTCGGGTTGATTACTGTGTTTTTTATATATATACACATTCAAACACGAAATCCCGCCATACGGCGAACAAATATTACTTCACACATAGAAATAGGTAAAAGGAAAGGGGATAGGAAAACACATTATAGAGATAAATATATATTTGTTAAATTGCTACATTTTCACTGAACTATTATGTCCCTTACACATCTAAATTTGCGGGTATTAGGTCTTCCTGGGAGGCAAAAGATGGCAAAGGGAAAGGAACGTGCTCTAATATGTGAATGTGATACGTCGTTGGAGTTAGCATTAGGCATACTAAATAAGTATGTGTGTATATATTCATAATTAATATATATATATATATATATATATATATATATATATATATATATATATATATACATCTAAAGCTATGTACTTATTCGGGTACTTGATCTTCCAGGAAAACCATAACCGCTCCCCTACCCTGATGTATGAATTCCACATGCCTTTGGGTTTAGTACTGGGTGAACTCTACAGTCGTCTACCACACCGACCTTAGGGTTGATTCCTGTGTTTATTTTTTAAACAGATACTGTATATATACTATAAATATGTATATATATATAGCATATATATATATATCCCTCCCATGGACTACAACCTTGCCGTGGTGGAAGGGATTGTGTGTTCCGATGACCCCTAGAGCTGTGCTGGCGGGAGTAAAAATAATTACTCCTGGAAGGGTCACCCATGCCAGATAGGTCGAGGGTTGGGAGTCAGACGAAAGGCAGTCCACGCAGCGTCTGTTCCTCAGTGAGGCGGCTGCAATGGCGTCTGACCCCAGTGGGGCGGCCATTAAGTGATGGTGTCACGTTAAAATCACTATTGAGGCAGGCAACGGGAAACCACCTCAATTATGATTCCCAAGAAAGTAATGATGGGCACTATAAATAATATGAGTCCTGGCAAATACGGGACTCGGCCCAAGAGGCCCTGTGTCCTGCCCGGCAGCGGGAGAGGCAAGGCTACCGCGGTCGTCATCCCACGAAACCCTTGCAGGGAAGAAATAACTGCAGCAGGTCAGAAGACTCAGAAGAAAACGAAAGTAGTTAGAAAAGGAACCTGGAACTTCAGGACAATGTTGAGTAGAGGCAAATTAGAAAATATTAAGCGAGAGATGGAAAGAGGTAATATAGATGTTTTAGGTCTCTGCGAGATGAGATGGAAGGATAGCGGGGATTACTGGAGTGACAATTATAGAGTGATATACAGCGGCGGGGACGAGAGCCAACGAGGGGTTGCCGTAATTTTAAATAAAGGGGTAGGAAGAAGCGTAGTCAACGTTGAGCAAGCACCTGATAGAATTCTACTCGTAGAGATTAAAGCAGAGCCGACGAACTTGGTCATTGTTCAGGTATACATGCCACCGAGCAACCACAAGGAGGAATAAGTAGATAGGATGTACGACGAGTTAGAGGATATCATCGCGAGTGTTCCTGCAGGGAACCATTTGATAGTGATGGGGGATTGGAATGCGATGGTAGGCGAAGAAAGAGAGAGTGGAGAGGTGGGGGACTATGGGTTAGGCACGAGAAAAGAACGCGGGGAGAAAGCAATTGAATTCTGCAGGAGACAGGGATTAGTCATCACCAACACATGGTTTAGACACCACAAATGGCGTAGGTATACATGGAAAATGCCAGGTGACTCAGAAAGGTATCAGCTAGATTATATTATGGTTAGACACAGGTTTAGGAACAGTGTGAAAAATTCGCACAGTTTCCCAGGAGCGGATGCAGACTCTGACCACAATTTAGTTTTTATGAAATGTAACGTTCGTTTCAAGAAGATAAGGCATAGACGGCGGGTTAGGAAATGGAATTTAGAAGCATTAAATGGATTAACGAGGAAGGAGTACCAGCAGGCTGTAGAGAAAATGATGGATGACGGTAAAGGACTGAGTACTATCGAAGAGAAATGGGAATGTATCAAGAAAGATATATTGGAAGCCGCTAAAGACACTATAGGAACCGTAAACGGGAAAAGGATAAGGAAACCATGGGTAACGGATGAGATGATTGCAAAGATGGATGAGAGAAGAAGATGGAAAAATGTAAACACAGAGTTAGGCAAAATGAAGTAAAAGAGTTAAACAATAAATTGAGAAGTGCCAAAAATAAAGCAAAAGAAGAATGGTGGAAAACGCAATGCGAGGATATGGAAAATTTACAGAAGAAGGGTGAAATTGGCACTCTATACAGCAAGTAGGCGGGGTAAAAATAGAGCAGGTAGAACAGTTTACATATCTCGGAAGTGTTTTGGACCAATACGGTCAAAGTTGTAGGGATGTAAGGAGAAGATTTGCGCTAGGCAAAGAGGCTTTCTCAAGGAGGAGAGAGTTGATGACGGGGACGTTGAGTAGAGATGGTAAGACAAGACTCGTAAAAACTCTGATATGGAGCGTACGGTGCGGAAACGTGGTCACTGAAGCAGGAGGATAAACGTAGATTGGAGGCTTTTGAAATGTGGGTGTGGAGAATAATGGAGACGGTGAAATGGACAGAAAGGAAAACAAATGAGGAAGTACTGGAGATGTTGGGTGAGGAGAGGGGTTTGTTGAGAGAAATCCTATGGAGGCAGAAACAATGGATGAAAGGCGTATTGAGCGGTAGTGGAATGTTTAAGTAGGTAATAGAGGGGAGAATGTTGGGCAAGCGAGGAAAGATCAGGAACAGGATAGGAGTGTTGGACGGGATGAAGGGAGGAAAGAAATACAAAGAGATGAAGAGGGACCTGATATAGATTAGGTTGCTAGGTGGGGAGTTGGGCTATATGTAATAAAATGTTTATTTGATAGATGTGTCCATCCAAAAACCTACCTTACCCGGTAGATTACCTAATAAATAAATAAATAAATAAATAAATATATATATATATATATATATATATATGTTCCTAATTCCTCTTGAGAAAGGTGGTTGGACCACCGAAAATTCGAGAACCAGTGAGTTTTTCCTCTTTTGTGTTTTGGTTTCTGTGTTTGTTATGACTATCAGTGAATTTATATATATATATATATATATATATATATATATATATATATATATATATATATATCGTATGGTGTAAGAAAGGTAATGGTTTGAGGGAGTTTATATTAGGAGACGCAAAATCGACTTATTTTTATTAGAAACGGAGTTATGTTATCTCTTATGCCTTGTTTGCATTTTTTCGTGATTAGCAGGCGTCATTCCTCTTACTGAATAGTACTCTATTGGTGCTGTACAAGGTTGTTCATCCTATAAACTCTGTGGTATGATACGAATGTATGAGCTACTTTATTAATTGCTATGTTAAAGCCACCCTGTGAATTTGCAGCACTGCGAATCCAATACCCATGAGGATAATGAATTAAGTGGGCATACGGATATCTAAAGCTCCCTGCTAATCTATATAATGAGCGGTCTCTGATAATCTATGACCTGCATAGTAGGCTTAAACTGTTTAACACAACTTCCAAATGCTTTGTAATCCTATTAACGCACAATTTTGATGTAATTTAATTAGGGCGCTAATGAATCACCTCTATTTCACTTAGTAATACAAAAACCACGAAATTCTTTCAGTTGCATTTCTTTGGTAACTCTTAACCGCCTTACTCATTTATAGGTTGCACAAAATTCATTTTTGTTCTCAAGAATTATATGGTCTTAATGTACAGCATAAGTGTACGTTATCTAACATGTTGTTTGATGCAAAACAGCAGTTTTAATTTATGCAAACATCCTGTGCTTTGCACAATATCTCCATAACTAATGGCAATGCCTACGTAAATTTTTATATTTCGATAAAAATCTCTTATTATGAAGGAATCATCCAAAATAGTTAACATAGGAATTTTTTTAAAGTGCGCCTTCAGCAATATAAATTTAAAGTTGTAAATCCCTACAATCCATCTAATATGTGATGTTTTTACGAACTTAAACACCATGGCAGTTCAATTTCTTAGGAAAACAAATTTTTCTGATTTACTCCTCCCTTCTCTCCACCATTCTGTTTCCATAGCCTTTCATAGTTAATCATTCCATTGGAGTGTGGTTCCTCCTCCCCACTCCCTTGTTACTTCCCAGACCTCCCCCCTCCCAATATCTCCTCTATTTTATCTCCCTCTCTACCAGACCACAATGGCTTCTCTCGACATCCCCTCTTTTATCACTTACACGCATACTTTCCACCCCCTCCTGTCTCTCCAATTCCCATACAAACTTCTCCTCATTGATTTTAATTCCCCATTATGCCACCAAATAAAGGTCCTCCCCCTCCCACGCCAGTCCCCCTTGCCTCCCTCTCGCCTCACATCCATCTTCTATTCTCCCTCCTCCCTTCATTCCCCCACCCCCACGCGCCAATGGAGGGAAGATCTTGAAAACCTCCTCACCCCATTTCTGCTCACCGGCCTCCCGTTCCATCACTCCCAACCCCCACTCCTCGCCATATCTCTCCCGTGGCCGCATGGCTGCGGAATCACCTTGGGGAGAAAACCCTCCTGGACATCCCTCCCGCCCCCTCTTGTATCCTTACCCTCCCCTCCAAACTAAACCTTCTCCCAGGAGATCAACCCTAAGGGTGCCGAATGAGGGACCCACTCCCTCCCTCACCCTCATTCCCTTGCCCCGAACCCTCCTCTCCCATTCCATCCTCTCCCACTTCACTCTCTTCCCTCTCGCATTGCCCGAAGGCGCTTGCTGTCCTTCCCCTCCAACATCAACCCCCTCCCCGTACACCCTCCGCACATTTTCCGATGGCCCTCGGGGCCCTCGAATGTCGTCTCCTGAGGGGGAAGGGGCACGGGGTGAGGGAGTGGGAGCTTTATGTCGCGGAGTAAGAAAACATAGCCATTCTCGTGTCTTCACTTCCCCCCAACACCCGCCCCACCCCCTTCCGCTCTCGCTCATTCCCTTCCGACACCCCTTCCTCTTTCCCTCTTTTCCCCGCCCCTCCCCGTTCCAATACCAATCCTGCGGCGCCGTCCCCTTTTCTTACCTCCCCCTATTTATCTCCAACGCACCCATTCCACATCTCCTCCTCCTCGCCTTCCCCTTCTTACTTTCTTCTGAACCGAAAAGTACTTTCATTCAACTCACTACCGCCGCCTTCTTTTTCGGACCTGTGTCTCCACGAGGGTTTCCGTCCCACCTCCCCTCCCAAAAGTCGAAGCCCAATCCTCAACGCTCTCATTCTTAGTCTGTCGCCCGGCATCTCCATCGTCGCCGTCACGGCTGAGGGGCAGGGAGAACTGTGGGAAAAATATTGTGTCCCCTACCAGAAAGCCACTGCGGGGACGAAACTATTATTTTTTGGCCCGAGACTTTGGGATATGGCAAGATAGAGAGACGGAGAAAGAGGGGGACCAATCACCTCGTTATGTGACAAAGCCGTTCTCATACCCCGGACTTGCCAACATTACCCTCCTTTCCATCCTCCTCTCCGGGTTTCCCCGGCGCCCTCTTTTCCTTCAGCGTGAATTCCCTTTCTTCTCTCTCACTCTTCTCCCTCTCTCTTCTCCCCCGCCTCTCTTACGCCCTCCCACCCCCACTCTGTCCTCATCCTGCTGCCGAGGGTTTTGTTATGCCCTCTCTGTTCGTACGACCTTTTCCTCGGAGTCGAGAATGGGTTATCATGGCTGCACGCTCTTCCTCCTTTTCTTAGAAGAAAGGGCGAAGCACTCAACGAGTTTTGTTTTCATTCTGGGGATTTTTCACGTCCAAAAATTAAATCCAAGCTTCATTGGAAGTTTGAGAAGGAAACCTAAATGCGTCCGACTGTTGGTTCGGCTAATGAAAAAGAGGCAGAGAGAAGAGATTTACAAACGCAGCGCCGATATTGCATTCCGTAAGTGGATAGAGTATTTAGGAAATATGATTCAAAGCTTTGTTTTTGACTGAGCACTTATACAGTGAAAAAACTCTTTATTACCATTTAATCACAGCAATTCTTGGTGTGGTTGAGTGAACCAAGGCTTTGAATACCATTTTTACGTTGTTCCGTTCCGGAAAAATCAGAAAATGGACATATTCGAGAGTGCCAACATTTTTGGATTCACCGAGACCGCTCGTACCTATGTAACCTATATAGTCGCTTATACTATATAATGAGACGCCCACGCCTCCAATCTACTCCTGTTTTCTGAAACAAATTCATTAATTCTACCCAATTCACTCCATCAAATATTTTCTCAAAATTACGGAAAAAACAAACGCATCCTGATTTTATTTTATATTAATTTCTATAAATGATCTTATTACTTCTATAGCATCACGCGTACCTCTTCTCATTCTGAATCCAACCTGATCAGTGTTTATTTGACCTCCATTCCATCCTCTTGATGAGATCATCCTAAGTAGTATTTAAACTGCATTCAAAATAAAACGTATTTTTCTATAGCCCTAACATATGGCTGATTTTCTCTCTTTGGGATGGGAACTAATATTGACGAAATCTGCCGGCCTAATTATGGCCTCGAAAATACTACAAGTTATTCCAAAAAATTCTTCCTCCCAATTTATCCTTAACCCGTAAGTAGTTCCATTGGAATGTTGCTTACCCTGGCTACCTTATTTGATTTCAATTCCCTTTCTATCTCTCACTCTTTCTATTTCGCCGTCAAGTATACACGAACCTATTCTTTCCTCATCTACGACATGTTTTCTTTCTATGCCTAGGCTTGCTGGACTATTGTGTTTCCACGTTGTTCCTCTATAGTTTGCTTCGATTAGATCCTTCACATTCCTGTCTGCGTACTAATTTGACCTTTATTTTGTTACATTACCACACATCGAATTGCATATTTCATCAAGCTTCTTTCGCTGTAATCCATGTAGTTTCCCGTCTCAGTCTATTACTCAACTCTTTATATTTTTTCTGCCAACCTCTGTGTTTACATTCTTCCATTTACTATTCTCGTCTATCTTTAAAATCATCTCGTCTAAAATTCATGCCTTCTTTTTCCTGTTTAATGTTGCCACAGTGTTTCCCGCTTTCAGTATCACTCGTTTAACATGGTACCTTTAATCTTCTTCGTATCCATCTCCCTTTCCTCAATCATGACTCTCTCTACAGCCAGTTGTTATTCCTTCGTAATCGTTCCAACTATTTTTATGCCACATTCCATTTCCACAAAGGCCTTCCCTGTTTTATCCTCTTGATTTTGACGTTACATTTCATCAGTGCTAATTTATGATCTGTATTCACTCACGGGAAACTTCGCATTTTTCACTCTGCTACTAAACTTCGCCTAACCGATATCTATCAATAGTCTATATGATATACATCTTCCTAAATGCCCAGGAATTTTCCTACCTATGCCTATTTTCGGTAATGAAATTGCTGTTTTTTCTTTAATAATATTTCCACAACTTGCTGGGTGTTTTCATCTCTGCTGTTTATTACTCTACATGTATAACCATCGGGCCAACAATCCCTGTTATCATTCCATCATACCTCGCATTTTCCTTAAATATCTACATTTCCTCAATATATCCCACGCTTTAAAATTTATAATACCCTGCCCTCTTCATGGTTCTAACATTTCACGTCTCTATTTTTGCTGCTGTCGATTTCGATTTGAAATGAATTCGTATGATGAGTATCTCGGAATCCTTGGGTCTCTTGCTGTCGGACACGACACACGACCGGCCGGACCGGATCCTTTGGCTGCCAGGACTCATGCTCAAATCTGTGTCCATTGCTGTTTCGAGGGTTAACTAATTCATATGATTTCCCATAGACTTCTTCATTAGTGTTTTGGACGTTACACCATCGCTTAGATGGCCACCCCACCTAAGCCAGATGCCTTTGTAGCTACCGTGGGTGGACTACCTTTTGTATGGCTCCTACCGTTCGACCTGACTAGTATGGGGACGTTGCCAGGAGTAATTACTAATGCTGCTGTCAGCACAGCTCTAGGGTGCATCATAAAGCACAGTCCCATCCACGAGGTCAATTCGTCCTTATATTTAGTCACAAAGTCATCCCAATTGCAATAGACATTTGTCAACGTAATGATCCGCAAGAACCCCGGTCACCAGCAGCAGCTTTAAAATCCAGTTGAATTGAAACTTACTTTAAATACAAAATATATGCGAAACTCAGCGAAAATAAGGCTAAATGCAATTAAAATTCGTCCACTAATTAATGATTCTAGTAGCTTTGGCTCATCAAATTCACTTCATGCCACCGTGATGTAATTGACATTACTGAAGGATTCTGATGTAACTATTTGCTTATCACGTTTTAAAGGTATGTTTGGAATCCATCATGATAAACAAATATTTAATGCATGGTATTGCGTTTCCTCCACCCTTACAAACCCTTCATTAAATATCGCAGCATAAATAATATTCACAGTTTTAATCTGTAAGCGTTGGAGAAAAAATGTGATTTACGTTAATGAAGAAATTTTATAACATTCATAATAAAGGTGAAATATATGTTTATTGCTCAGAACTCAGAATTGATCGATTTCTATTATAAAACAGCATCTTAGAGAGCAGAAACAGGATCATATGTGCTGTTAACACTTTTTTTCCTGACAAGAGTACTGTTTTGCTTTAGGTAAGGGGAATTACTTCTCTGACTTACAAATCGAAGACCGCTTAGAGGAACGACATTGTTCAAATTCTTAGACTACATTAAGATCTAGGTAAAACCAGAAGGTAGAGAAATGGTAAGCAAGATGAAGGCAAATACTAAGGTACTAACTTGAAATGCCAGTTGAAGGTTGCTAATGGATTATATATTTCGCTCCTGCTACAAACGCTGCTTTCCTGTAATTTCGTTCTTCTGTTACATGAGTCCCCTGCATCCTTTCTCCTTTTACTCCTCCACACCCATTCTTGCGTTTCTTATTAGGTGGCCTCCCTTACGAAGAAAAAATTCTTCATCTTTGATTTCAAGAGATACCCATTTCCCCTCCCGATCTCTCCCGCAAGGAAGTAACGTTGAACAAAAATTACACAATGAGCTTCCCGAATGATTCATTCTCAGCTTATCTCTCACGATTTTACAGATTGCCTCCCTATACATTTTTAGTGACATGAGAGCCATCATGCAAATGAGACGTTAAAAGGTAATTGGGTGCTTAAAAAAATTTTTCTACACATTCGTGCACATACATCTAGATATGTACATATGCAAACATAAATGCTAGACGGGTTACCTACTGTAATTCATCGGGATGAATAGCATATAAAGATGCAGTCATTCTGAATGGCTCGCTCTTTGATAGATTTGGAAGGTTCTATAATATATTATTGCTGCTGACTTGCTATAGGAATGTATCCAGCTCTGGAGATGCATAAAAAAACAAAGGCTATGTAAAAAATTCCCCTAGTAAAATCAAGAAATTGGGTCCTCGTTTCAGCTCAATAGAAATTTCACCCCGCTGAGGGAATAAATATGTAACTTACTCAGGTGGTCCTGTTGTCAGATAAGACGATTTGGACACCCTGTGATTATCCTACCATCCTGAGGAAAGCACTCAACAATACTAATACATATTAATTGCTTAGTCCGAAAGATGAGGCAGATTAATCACTCGAAACAAGTGATATACCTGTGTGATGTTTAGGGGAGAGCCAAAAAAGGACCAATGGCCTGCCAAAAGGTGTGTCAGGTCATTGCACCAAAAGGTGACACATAAGAGTCTAAACGGTAGTTTAAATATATTTATCATTTGAATAAGGGTTTCCTAACGTAGAGAGTGCGGTCCAAAGAGACCGTTTCGATATTTAGGGGGGGAGATTTGAAAAATATACTTTCTTCATCGCTTCATCATCGAAAAAAAAATATTACCACTGACGGTAAAATTTATTTTTATCAGAGAAATATACACTGAACTTGGATTTATTCAGTTAATGTGAACTTTTTCTCTCATTTGATCTTTATTTGAGCCTTTATTTTTGTTATCTCTTTTTAGAACTTGAATAACTGTAATACTACAGAGTATACTCACCTTTCAGTGTATGAATTTGAAAAAAACAAGTACTATTTCATATGGTTTTCTGCGCCAATTTGGGAGGAAATACAGAAATTCTGTTACGCGTGATACTAGATCTACGAGTATTAATGTTAACGACTCAACTTTGAATATACAAAGATTAATTAGGGAAATGTAAGGGCTACAGGAGATAACTCGATACTTTTTACCACGTCGCATGCGTGGGTACTCAGAGAATGTCTCAATCTCCTCGTCTCCTAGTTTTTCCCCAATCGTATTCCATATCCCTCTTTGCAACGGCGGACTATTTTTCTTCCCTCGGCTTGCATATCCTCAGCATTAGCTCTTCCCACCCTCCAACGCTCAGCGAGAGGACTAAAGCCCGCCATTCCTGCCAACGCCATCTCGCGGTGTCTTGTTGGGACTTATTCCCAAGTGTACGTGGATTCCACTCACTCCGCTCTGAGGCCCGTTAAAGGGTTGGGGGAAATAGTGGTGAGCGGACCACCGCTTTTTAGGCCTCCGCGGGCCGCATTGCCATGCGAAACTGGCTAAGAGTAGGGATAGACTGGATTTAGATTTAATCCCATTTTCTGGTAGACAGTTTTACACAAAAAGTGGATTAGTGTCGTGAAATGTCGGGAAGCGTTTTCGTCTCCCCTTCGCATGCGAGCTCATTAATTCGTTTTTCGCATCCATCAACGATTTTTCTAAAGTTTCTTATTGTGTTACTCGTAGCTGTATAAAATGCCATGGCGTCATCCTCATTACCCTATCTGCTGCAGCGAAATATGGCCTGGAGATGGAAGGAGTAGAGAGGAGCAACATTCGGGTATAGTAGGTCTATCTCACTACTCGACTACCTCGCTTTTCCTAGAAAACTACGTCGCCGTTGTTGCAATTTATGTTCCAACATATCACTGTCCACTTCTAGAGTCAACAACTTTACTAGGAATTCCAACACCTTGCTCATTGCAGAAAAAAACTCTCTCTCTGCATTGCTGAATTAACAAAAGCCAAAGAAAATTGATTGAAAAATGAAATAAAGAGTCAAAACGTATCAGTAAAAATGTAATAAAACTTAAATACTGGCCCTAAAAATCTTCATATTTTGAATAGGTCGACAAAATATGTTTATATTATATTTTATTGATGATATGATGCCCTTATATTTTAACTCTAATTAGTGTGTGCGAGGTTCAGTTTTCGAGCCCAAAATGCAGGTATGCAACTTACAATTTATGGAGGAAAACACTGGGTGTCGTTAGAAATTCGGTTTCTGTAACGTTTTTATTTGTGAAAAATTTGATTTTGAAAAGTAAAGCGCTGAGGGAAAGAGCGTATTTTTCTAGACAAAAAAATAGCCATGAAGTAAGCTGGTGACAGGGTATGGAAGTACAATCCCCTATGGGGACAGTAACAGTCCCATAAGGGTAGAGGGTAATGTAGGGGTAAAGGTACATTCCATCACCGCATAGCCTTCTTTTATTTATTCAACCAAAAATTTTTAATTTAGCGTTTCTTATTAATCCTAACTCCGAAATACTGATGCACGATCTCAATTGCCTTTATCCTAAGTTAGATTGTTGCCGGTTATTTATGAATTCTTACTTATTTTTTTAACAATTATTTTAATATTGATTGAAATTACAGAGGTTTTTTAGCATATTTTTATTCTTAGCCTATTGAAATTTCTTTAATTATTATTTTTCAAGATAGGCTTTTTCAGGATTTTTCCATGCAAAGTCGTTCTTTCATTTTGAGTGTAATATACTTCCGATCAATGGAAACTTTGCAGGCCGTATAAATTCACTGTTTTTTCCAGGCTGCTTCCGCATTATTATGATGTAGTGGCTGATGCACTGGTATACTCATGGATGCCTTCTTCCGTCATCGTAGCTGTTGCACGAAATTATTCGATGCATAATATTGTCTGCATTTAGCGCATAGAGAAGGTAATGCTATATGAGAAATGTATCCGAATTTACGAAATTTATATTTTAAAATTCATTATTTTTTACCAATGAGCCCGAGCGTTATATTAATAGTTATGTTTTATAGTATTACGCAGGCGAGGTTCATTGAACTGTAGGAGACTGCTAAATTTTTCTCAATATATTGAACGCCAAATCTACAGTTTTAAGTTTCCTATTAATGCCATCGTACAAATTTGTCACTGAAATCTTTTGCGATAATCTTGATAGATGTAATATTTTGTCTGTAAATATTTTGAAAATTAAAAAATTATCTGCCGAAACTCTAATGAGCCATGATTGGTAAAAATAATGGAGATAAATGGGCAGAAAAAGGAAATAATGGAGTACTTCAATTTTCGGAAAAGAAAATGCTTTGTTCGTCCTATTTTCTTTTCCAATATGAATTGCTTCCACAAAGTGACGCCTCAAAACCCTTCAATTATGCCCACTGATTGAAAAAATTATAGAATTTGTCAATTTGTTCCTCCGTAAAATAAAACAATGATTTAGACATCTCAGTTTAGTTAATACCGGATGATTTTCTCTTACAGACGGAGTAACTTTTGAGGAAAATTTGGACTGCTATAGACTTATAAAATTACATGAGTTGAGAAAAAAATAATTGAATGTGAGGCATGAAAACTCCAGAGTTTATCTTATCTACACTTCAACATTTTTATAACATAATTAATGTGTTAAAACTTCTTAATAAGGTGAAGATGCCATATTACTTTTGAAAATTCCAACATGGGCATCTGATTTTTCCAAACCATATGCTCAGTATATTGAAATGAAAGAAAAAGTTTTAGAAGGCAAAATGAATTGTTTGTTTGTTATCATCTTAGAATAATCAATCCTACTTACAATTTAATCGTCTGTAAACATCCAACGTCACACACCAACCACTTAATATCTCCCTAATATTTATTTATTTTAAATGACACCTCAACAACTCCCTTTATTTATTTAAGTGTATCTTTAACTATTTATCATAATTAGATATCAGAATTCTTAAGCCTGCAATATCTAGGAAGTGTCCTTCTATTTTCCATTAATATTTACACACTCAACACTCGTTCATTCCAGTTTTCATCTCATTCTTCTTGCAGGTTTCCTTCCCTTAATCTTCATTACTTCCACCAAAACCCCCGTTTTTTATAAAATATTTCATCTATCCAACATTTATTTAGTATGACCTAGCATGAAAAATACGCAATTGCCAAAAAAAACAGTGTTGCAATTCTTTTTTCGTTGCCTTTCCTCAACCATTCCATTTGCACTATCAATATCTCTCAAACCCATTCCTCCACGTTTTTATTCCTACTGCTTTATTCGTGCGAGATTAACCATTTCCATTTTTGGCCTCTCCAAATTCATCAACTATTGAATTCAATAAGAGTCAAACTTCCTCATCAGTGACAGAAAGCCATCCAGCGAGCGACCATGCGTACATGTCCGTAATTCATTTCACAGAAGAGCTAACTGGCCGATTATAGAAGTTTCCTAAGCAGTGGAGAAATTCTGTATTAGCGGCCATTTCCTTCTTTATTTCCTATTCACTCCTTGATCTTCTCCCTTCTTTCATCAACTGCCCCATATTTCTCCATCATTAGACGATGTATTCGAACTATATAATTAATTTCTCAAAGCCATAGGCGAAGAAGTATCCCGAGGAGTTCACAGAAGAAATGTACGTATTCCGTCTAGCTCTATAACTTAGTTAATGTGCCCTATATTGTATGGAATAGGGAAATAGTACATTTTAATTTCCATTCAAACTTATTGTCTCGCGAATAGCTCGTAGAACGATATAATACGTAATCATCAGTTTGGAATTAATTAAACCATGAATTCGAAGACTCTGCATTTTCCCCACTCTTTTTGAATGTAGGTTTCATCCCTTACAGTCATCAAGGTTGCACATTTTCTGACATTTGCACAGGGGGATAACATTGGAATAAGTTGGTTGCAATTCAGAGTGTCATTACATTTGTACCTATTAAAAGACACAAGAAACGGGGTGTATTCTCAGACGCATTAACTTCCGAAATGGTAGAGTTAAAGTAATTGTGCAGAAAGTCATTTTGTAGGAACTAGTTAACCCGCTTTCAAAATTGAGCCAGTTCATTGAGATTTTTTCCACTTGATAAAACGGCAGTTTTCCTTGAACGGACCAATTTTCATTTGTTTCGGAGACGTATATATAATTTCAGTCCATAAAATTAACGTACCCTAATTGCAACTACGCGAAAACGACCATAGGAATACATCGGCTGTTTAAAATAAACACCTTTTTTTGAAGACAATTTTTTTATGATCTTTGCTAAAACTGGATTAATAGGGAAGTTTGTCTGTTGTAAAGCAAACGGCAAGATTGTCGCAGATGGATGTAAATATATGCACATCACATGGATATTAGAGCCAACAAGTGTACCAGTTGTTGTTTTGTAATATATGTAATGTATATTTGACTTTGATTTGTGTTGCATTACATATTTTCTCTTGGTAGCAAGAGTTTACAGACGAGGTGATTAGGAAGATAGACAAGAATAGGAAATGGAATAATATATACACGGAATTATATAGCCGAAAGTGCAAAGGATTGAATAAATAACTGAGATGGGAAACTAATAAAGAGAAAGAAGATGTGATGGAAAACGTAATGCGAGAATATGGACAGTTAACAGAGTAAATTGATGCACTATACAGGGAAAATGAAAAAATAAGAAAGTGAATAAGTAAAAATTGAAAATCCATATAATGTCAAAGATACACCAGGAATTCATAAATTGGAAGAATGAAATAGAATATAAAATAGATGGTGACTGAGTGGGTTCAGGGTATTCTATGGCGAGATAGAAAGAGGATCAAAGGAATTGAAATCAAATAAGGTCGCGAGAGTAAACAGCATTCACGCGGAACTACTTTAACAACTTAGGAAAATACGGAATAAAGAGTTTTATGGACTAATTATTAGCACAATAGAGAGTATTTGACCGGAATATTTCGTCGGGTCAGCGTTAGTTCCCATCCCAAAAAGAGATAGACAGCCATAAAAGCCAGAATAAGTTGGATAGAATGGATGGAGTAATATTAATGAATTTGTTACAGAAATTGAAAATATTAGAGATGTTCCAGAATGGCCAGGTGCCATATGGAAGGTAGAGTCGGGCTGAGCAGTATTAGGAAAGGGGGCAAGGAAAAACTATCAATAACACCAATGCTTTTCAACGTACTTGTATGTATGAATGATATGGTAAATTATGTGTAGAAAGACTTGGAAATAGTCGGCGAGGAATCCATAATATTGGTAAGGTTTTCGAATGCTCAAGCCTGAGTTTGCCTGTTAACAAAACAAGGAGTTTGCATGTATTACTGCGCGTACAAGAACGTCAGTGCGATAGGTATGACATGAGAAATTATGTAATGAAAACATTGTCTTGAGAAAGAGGAAAAAAGAGTTAAGCATTAAACAAGGAGGTCTTCAACTAGAGCAGGTGAAACAGTTCAAGCAGTTCAGGTATTTCGAAAGTGTTCTGGACCGAAATGGTCGATGTATCAGGGATATAAAGAGAAGAATTTTGTTGGGAAAAGAATAAGCTTACACATTGATACATTCATGACAGAGACATTTTGCAAGGTTATTAAGAAATGTTTCGTGAAAACTTTGATACGAAGCTTGGTTTTCTACGGAGCGAATACATGGTCGTTGAAGGAAGAAGACAGACGTAGGTTTTTGAAGGAGGTTTTTGAAATGTTGGCATATAGAAAGATTGAATAGACGAAATGCACATAAAGGAAACATACAAGTTAGTATATTATATACATTTTAGAAAAAATAAACACATTTCAGCGAACCGCGTAGTGCCAAAATAATAGGAGCCATATTTGACTTTTAATGTGTTTCTTTCATTCTTGTACCCGGAAAACGCTTTGTTTCAACATTTGAGTATTTTTCAGCAACGACTAAATCGTTATATGAGATACTCATCGGTTGTATGACGTATCTACGCAAAATTTTCAGGAAAGGGATGAATAGAGTAAAAATTGTATTATTCCACTATTAAATTTGAATAATTAATTTTAAATATGTTAGTTACTAATCAATAGTTCCTCCCAGCAATTGGATTTCTTTGTTTTAGCGATGGGTTTACGTCTGTTTCTCTGGTTATAAAATTCATATTGATTTGGCTATAGATTCTCGCAGTTTTATAAACAGCAATAATGACAACTTTTATAGCACTCAAGTTGGCATAATTTAGGAACGGCATTTTCTACGTGCACACATAGGGGAAGGGTTTGTTTAGAAGGGATTCATTTACATTTAACTTTGAAAAGTATGGTTAAGATTGATTTGTGAATAAATAAAAGGGTTAGTAAGGTTAAAATGATCCCAAAGCCTGCGTATAATAAGCTGACGAATTTCTTGTGATTTATTATACAATAAAATACGCTGGTAATTCAAAAACTGCCAAACGTACAAGTTCAGCACAAATCACCAAATATGTAGTCATTACCTTATCAGTACGACTTTACATAAGATAATAATTTACGTGACGTATTTGAAAGAAATTGGTAAAGTTCCCTTTGCATCAGCGAATGTCCATCTCTAACAAATGCATGTACCAACCAAAAAAGAAAATGAGCTGTTCAGCTGGCCAACACTTACTGTCTACGATACCCATTGTATTCAAAATGACCAAGTCGTTATTCAATAGTTTGTCCAATAAAGACGAATTTTCAGAATTGTGCCCACTTATTTTTCTCATCTTCAAATACATTATTAGTTAAAAGATCTTATTCTAGTCATGAGAAAATTTGAACATAAGATCCTTGAGAAGCATTGATAATTACAGGATTCAATAGACCTGCCGTTAAAGCACATGAATGTACGAAAGAATATGCAAATGCAGTGAAAAAGGGTGCTTCCTTGTAAAGGTTCATTTTCAGTTGACAGTTCAACGGAAGAATCTCTTCCCGTCGAAAAACAAACAAAATGTTGTTAACAAACAAACTCATTCCATCTGAAAACATCTTTCAATTTAGAGCATTTGTCTGTTCAATGAAAAAAAGACAATATCCGAATCGCGCCACATTTCCTGTCATCGAGCGTTGAGAGGTCACGCTGATAAAATACTGAGGGAACAAAGAAGGATACTATACTCGTAAAATCGCGAATAAAAATATTGAGTCCATACCCCAGTTTAATGGAAATATCACACCGGTGGATACTGTTCTGTGGTAAAGGCATCGACATTCATCACGAGATGTGAGGAATATCAACGGGAAGTGTAATAAACAATACATTTGAACAAATGACATGGCCTCCATGACTTACTTTCTTGCTCAAAGTCTTCGAAGAAAAAAAACAAAATGACAAAGAGGGTTGTTGCAGAATATTTCCAATAGAATTAAGGAACAAACGGTCACAACTCAAAAAATAATTTTTACGGCAGCCCAGTTCTCTTCAAAGTAACATGCAGTCCACCGTACGGAAAGTAGGAGCTCCGTCAAGCAAACAAGGCTCACAGGGGAGCATTGACGACGATGGGAGAATGGGTTAAACCCGGAAAATTTGACGATACAGTCAATGATTTACGTGACCGTCCAGCGACTGGGTTGAAATCGTCGGAAACCCGACGGTGAGCAAAGCATATGTACTATAAGCTCGCTCCGATCCCAATTTATTCGGGCTGGACTGCAGGTTTATTGCGAAACATATTTTTTCAACCCTTTCATTTAGTCTGGTAGTGGTGGAGAGAGATTAGTGGGAGGAGGAGAAGCCGGAGAGACTCAGGGCAGCCGTGAAAAGTACTCGTTCGGAGCCGGTGAGCGAGCAACACGGAAGAGGGTCGGAACAGAGGAGAAAACAAAAGGACGAATCTCCTCACGCCTGAGAAATCTGTTTCGAAGACCTGACTCCGTGCCGCTCCACTCTCGTACAAACAATAGTGGAGCGGGTATGGCGCAGGACAGTTGAGAGATTTGGAGGGGGGAGGGGAAGTGGCGTGGCGCGCTTGTTTGTGTGTTTTCATCACCCACAAATAAATGCTGTTGATTCGTCCATTTCCCTAACCCCCCTCTCTCCTCCTAACGCTGCCTTTTTAAATTCAGATGGCGTCGAATAAGTTATGACAAGCGGCAAAATGGTGTTCCACCATGCAGAATATTTCACCCGCTGGACTCATTCATTGTTCATGGTAATGAGCGTCGTATTTAACCTGCAGGAACGGAAGGCGCCTTCAATAATGTCCCATAATAGTCTTTCGGGAAAACAGAAACACGTGTTTATGTACACATTAGTTAGTTCGATAGCCAATTTATAACGCGTTTCCAAGATATATTTCCTCACGAGCGAACAGCACAGTTAAGTGAAATTCATTACCTTGCTAGGTACTCGTCAAATGAAGTCGGGTAAATACTTCGCTACTGGCCCGTAGAAATTACGGGCATGAATGTCAATCAAAGTGTAAGTAGTCATTGTTACTGAAACTCACTACTCTAAATATAAGAACGTTGTTACCTGAAGCAATTTTTGGGTTACGCGTATCAATATATATAGGCAGACCTTGCACACATAAGTCCCTTAATTCAACCGAGAGACAAATCTTTCTGTCATCGATCATGCAGCAAATGTTTGCTGAAGATAACTGTGAATTCTGACAGTTATTGTTTTTTTTTACGAATAACATCCAAATCAACTTTGTAGAAATAATGTTTCACCATGCTCGAGAAAGGTGAATGAAGCGTTATGGTGTTGATTGAAAATGAATATTAGATGAATGCTTTTAAAATGAAAAAGTTTCATTGAATATTTAACATGGAGCGCTGTACATGTTGTATACATTTATGTGAAACAATTAAATCTTCATGAAAACGGTTTTAAAATAATTATTAGTCTTACCATTTACTGAAAAATTTTAATTATAATAATTTAATCAATCTCCAGGGAATTACTGTATTTTGCAAGAAGGGTTGAGTGTTACTACAGAGTTAGAGTTCAATCGAAGATATACTCGTATTATTAAACACGCCTAAATGGATGGTTAAAATCTGTTAATGATAAGAATGTTTGAGTAACTTCCTTCATATTCCTGTAGGTTCAATATTTCCTATCAAGGTGTAATATGAGCTATCGATCGACGTATGTAAAGGCCATTAACATTTACGCTAACCGCGAGGAGAACGGAGTCAAGGTGCTTTCATACTTAATGTGACTCTGAGTTATTCATTCATAATTATGACCAGTGGTTTATCCACGTAGGCATTTTGTTTACAAAAATAAAGATAAACTGTCATTTTAATATAGGTATTTAGAAAGAATGTGTGGGGCTCACTTATTTATTTTTCGAGAGTATTAAGAAGTAAAAATAACAGGAATATTAAATGAAGAATACAAACTAGAATCTTCAGGAATAATTTATGATACATAAAGAGTAGTTATGTGCACTTTTAACGAAAGTAATTTTTTGAATGAGAATTATTTTGAATTAAAATGAATGTGGCAACTGTGTACAGAAGTGGGGTGTCTAATGATGGAATATGAATATTTTTCTGAACATTAGAATTTTTGTGTTGTGTTAAATCAAATTTATCTCTACTACTCTAGGAATTGATACCTGAATGCTTCCAGACACTTAACCAAACTTAGTAATCCTTACAGACCATTTTGATTTCCAGTTCGATACTAATTTAACGTGTTTTGTAAATTGAAAATATGTAAGTAGACTACTTTGATCTTTGATTTCATTATTTCTCGTCCATCGGAAAGACGTGTATCGCTGTAGAGTGTTTCATAACGCACAGCCTAGATCTCAAATCTTTACATATACGAGTATATCATCTAACACCGTTTTTTTCCAATCCAGTTGTGTGAAATCAAAGAAATTTTTGATAGTAGCCATTGCTCTTCATGTAATACATTTGGCTATGCATATATGTGACTCTGAAGTGGATGGTTTGCTTTGGATATTATTCTGTCACTTGAGGGTGTATTGTATATACGTGTAGTTTGCGTCCATAACATTCTATATTTTTGTGTGTCCTAAAGAGTAAACCTACCTCATCTGTAATAATTGTTTAAAAACTGCATTATTATTTAATGTGTTCATTTGCAAATGAGTGTTTTGCAGTATCTACAAAAATTCTAGTGATATACCTATTATATGAGATATGTTCAATAAATAGTGTTCATATATTTTTCATGCGTTTTACATCATCAGATGTAGGCGTAGGAAAGCCAACGTATTTCAAATTGCAACGGCTACCACTGACTCAATTCTGGAGTCATATAAACGAAATAAGTACCACATATACATTACAAATTAAGCTAACAAAATAAAGAAGTTTTAAATTTATTCACAATAAATTATTTGAACAAAATATTTATGAACAATTCTTCATTGAACAAGCTTTGTACTTTTCACTGAATGAGCGAAACAATTTTTAATCCCTTCCTTTCACTTTCCAATCCTTCTTCCCTATTACATGCGGCCGTTTTCAGTTATAATCATTTATGCATCACATGCTTTACGGTTTACATGTATATAGATCTATATTTTGGCAATATTTTCTACGATATTTATCGAGTTTTTTCTAAAAGTGTTGCATTATGGTATACATTTGAAATTCATTATTCGCCTTTAAACATAGGGCATTTTGTGTTATGCAACTGACATAATTCTTAAGATAATTGTTTAGTTTAAATGATTGTCAGTCCATGGGCCGATTAAAAGTGAGATATATGACACATTTGAAATACGAAGATCTCCAAACATTTTGCTGGTTAAAGAATTCCATATATTTTTAATTTCTAACTGTAAAAGTAATATAAACCAAATAAACAGATTAAGAACGAAACTAACAAGCATCTTTGTACGAACAGTAAGTCCAAATACCTAACTAAGCCAATAGTAACTATTACGCTGAGGGAAAAATGGAGGGCAAAGAGCTGCTCTTACGAACTCCAGTTACATATTCAACTGATTACTCCGTGAAGATGATGAGAATAAATTGAGCTTACCTGAATTCAAACACTAATTACTTACCAGTAATTGGAATATCCAGCCGGAGAAAATTTGCGGTCAAGGTGTAACATGCGGTTCCGTTGGGTACTGACTGACTTACCCTAGAGTATATTGTACATAACCTGATCAAGAGGCCTGATTTTTTTGCATCTAATTGGTGGACATAATAAGCAGTAGTCTACAGGAATTGGATAGGTTTTTGTTTGACCATGGAGCTACGCACATTGTGTCCGTAAGACCTGACTTTCACGGCACAAAATATTCTTAAACCTCATAAAAAATAATCCATGAACCAATTCTATTCTCTGTCTCTCGTACATTCTACCCCCAATGATTAAATACAAAATGCCTATCCTTTTCCTAACTCGCTTTCTCAGCTTTATCCCCTCTATCGTGTTTTCTGCAATTGCATCTCAGCATTTCTTACATCCATTTATTCCGCCTTAGAATATAGCGGAGGAATAAATACTGCAAAAAATTAGTGTCCGTTCTCGGGATTACGTGCAATTTTCTTAAGTATATAAATAATCTTATTTTGTCATTTATTTCGAAACGCTTAGAATATGTTAAGCGTTGTGTAATTTTGTGGAGAATCGTATAAACCTTGAAAATATTGATTTTTTGGAGGTTGTTTCAAGGTTTACGGATATCAATGTGGGAGAGAAATGCCAATCTCTTTAGGACATTGGTAAAAAAAGTAACTTTTAGCACATTACAACTAATAAAAAAACCATATATATTTTGTCAATTCCATCAACACAAAGTGGATGCTCTATTATCTGCGAATACCTCAAATGTCACATCCCCTAATTTTGTGTAAACACTACCTTCTAGGAGAGACTATAGGTATAAAACCTAAATAACATCCTACTATAGTTTCGTTTAGAATTACGTTGAATCATAATATTTCAAGACGCAATCCGAGCGCGGGAATTTGCTCACGGAGATCTAACGTTCAGCAAGAATTCGCCATTCACATCGGCCGGGAGTTCCATAACAGGGTTTAATGAAAACGCCACCTGAGGCTTTCAGTCAAGCCAAATCTCATCTGGCGCCCGCCAATCACGCGGGATTATCGGCAGACAGCCTCCTTGATCCCTTCACACGCACACGAGCGCGGGGGTAAAGTCATGATTCATAGAGTTGTAATTCATGGGCTAATTATCCCAAATATATCTTCCTGATTAAATTTCTGGACGGATGCGAGGTGGCAAATTTGCGAGATAATGTCGGGTCGACCACAAATCGCAGGATTCAAGCGGGGGAGAGACGGTGGGGAAAGAAGAGGAGGATACGTTGGGGGACGCTTGTGTATGGAGTGGGTTGGGGGAGACGGGTATTTTGTGTTCACGGGGTCGAGGGTGAGGAAGCGGTCGGTCTTCGAGTTATGCCCCAACCACAGGGCACCCGTGACCAGCGGACTAACGTCGGAGATGGGACTCCCGCGAGGACGGCAGGAATGGTGCACGGGCGCGTGTAGGGGCCCTCTTTTAGCGCGCTCATATCGTGTGCGCTCACATCGGCGAGCGATACCGAGGGGACGCTTTAGTCTGATGCTGGCCCATCTCGCATCCCGGCCACCGGGGGACCGGGCCGTTGGCACGGTGGCGCGACCCCTATCTCCCCACTAGCGATGCCTACTTCCATCGAGCCTGGGGAATGGGAATCGAGGGTCGGTGTGTGATGCAGTGGGGAGCGTTGGAGTGCCACACAAGCGCTCTCTTTCGGAAGAGTGGCGGGGGAAGGGTACGAGTGGGGGGGAGACAGAAATCTCACGGGGTGCTACGGGGGACGGTCGGACTTGATGAGTTGAAATGGTGTGAGATATGGAATGCATGAACTCCTTGAAATAAAGGTAATCGCATTTCGAAAACTAAAAGTATGTATTAACTGCGGTAGAGCTATCATTTTGTTCACTCTGTAAGTACCAATCAAGCTTTAGGGGTTATTGATTGAGAAACAAACAGTAAACGCGATTTGAGTACAATTAAATAAAATGCCAAAAAAATTCGTCCATGGATGTTCAATTTATGGGCTCATTTCTGGAGTGTTTTCCACATAACAATTACATTTGGATTCTTAATGATAACTGTGCGAATTTTAATTCTTTCATTCATCTTCGATTCAACGATGTGAAAAATTAAATATAACTCCGCCTAACTTCTGTTTTAATAATTTTATGACCTTTAATTCCAAGAGTTTGATCATGTGTACAAAATTCGAGAAATAGATGCCAGGACTAGCAGACTCAAGAACTCTTTCTTCCCACGGACAATACTGGATAACAACTGTAGGGTCACACTCGGAGATAACAAAAATACCACTTGCCACCCTCGGCGTCTAGGTAACAATTAGTTAAACTCAATTGCATGCACTTTCACTAACCTCCTGTGTGTTGTGTCAAAACCCTTCCCGCATGCCCGCATTGGAATGCTATTAAGTAATGTATTGCTGTTTACAGTATTGTTTGCACTGCTTCTGGTACCCTAAATTTCCCCTTCCATCCCTTGTCACTCTCCGTGGGTGTGCCCTCCTACCACCTGCAGCGTTGGGCCAGGTTCCTCACCTTGGGTGGGAGAGAGTTTTGTGTGGAACGTTCTTGTGGTGGTGGTACTTCGCCTGGCTACTTGCTACAAACTAGCTTACACGTTCCTGATAAATTTCTTGCTGCATCCTAGGGTAAAATTATTTGTTGTAGTTAAGCGTATGTACTCGCATGCTTGTGGAGTGAAGGGCGGTAGATGAGTTTTTGCATGCGCGTCGAATGACGGGATGTTACGATGAATGTGTGCACTGCTGTGGATTGGGGTTTGCATGTGTATGTTGGTTTTGAATGCGGTATTTCTTTTTTCCTTTTTTGGGAGGTGACCTAACACCCCCCGCCACACGCCGTTGCGGCGGCTTGCGGGGTATTATGTAGATGTAGATGAGTTTATAGTTTTGACTTTATTAAGTGGCTGTATAGTAATACGGCCTTACATAAGAATTTTGCATGAGAAATTCTCGACGCAGAGTAAATCCGTTATATAATCATGGTATTTAACAATTGGACACTTGGGTAAGGGTTTCCCAATTGAGTAGTTTTAACATAAGAGTTATAAAATTTCCTCTCTACCATTCCTACTCTCTTCTTCCTGTGCCTCACAATAACTTATCTCCGAACTGACCCAACTTTGAGAACATCCAGAAAGTACTTTCCATCAAAATAATCTACAAAATTTACATCGCTCACATAGAAACCAACTTCTGATCACCTACTCCTCCTCAAGTTCATAAAAGATACGAATGAAATATGAGGCAATTCTAATCTTACTGAAGAATTCCTGATTTGCACTGAGAATTAGTGCTTTACGTCAGATAAAAATTTCTAATGTGTAGGTGGCATGGTGTTTGATCGAAATCTAAGCTCACTTAATTTGCAGGAATGAAAGCGAGTGTTTCGGCCGCGACGGTAATAAGAGCGTGAGTGGATATGAACGCCGCGTCGACGCCTGGTCCGTGATATGACGGCACGACGGAATCTCTGTCAAAAGTGCCATGCAGCATACGGTTAGCTGCATTTGTAATTCTCCCAGCACTACATCAAAGTGGGAACTGCAATGGCATTGAAATATTTCTTTGGGAATTGAACTTGGTCTTACTGTTATTGAATCCATGCCGTCATACCTATCACGTAAAAGTCACTCCTGCAGAATTTCAAAGGTTTAAAACTCAATCTACATTGATCACGAGTCGCAATTGCCTTCGGCATATTTTGGGAATTTACGTATCTCGAATCTACTCGTATAGCACATCATGCACCTAGTTTACAGGGGTCGGTCAAAGAAAATGCAAATAACTTGCTAGTACTTACATAACTGCGTATCAAAATTTTCAGTGGTAAATATTTGAGTGGTTTTTAAATATTTTATCGCATGTTACCTTTATTCTACTACTATTCCTTTATTTTATCTTTCAAAAGCTTGACTTAATTAAATGAAAATAAAATGTTAATGAAAAGATACCATTTAGCAACTTCTCTGCTGCTAAGTACACGGGAACAGTTGCTGAGAAATATGGCCATCAACAAAATAGTGTAACACGCATACCATGGTATTTGAAAATTCTAACGATATTGGCATATATAACGGTAAAAGGTGGTCACTTCCACTTGGATTACCAGAGGCCATTTCAACTCGTCGCTTAACAAAATATACCTCATGAAACAGCGACATCATTACCAAAAAAATAAATGTAAATAATAGGAAAAAAACAGGTAATTACATTATGAAATAAGTAAGAAAAACGTTTATGTGTAATTTATAGAAATTTGAATTCGGAAATGGATAAAGGGTAATTGAATACAGCCGTCGAAAACATTTTTTTTCTTTTCAACATTACCAAGAGCTTCAACAAGATGTGAGTCGCCAATACTATATTGAAGCCAAAACTTCAGCTTCTTTACCATGAATTTGCTCCTTTAACGGGTACAGGTGAAAATTTGAGATCATTTCATCCATTTCCATGAAGCTAGGTAGAAACTAGGGATTGTCAAGAATAGTATATGTACACGTATAATCCTGTGTTTCAGTCGCTGGTTTGTTTTACATGTGGAGAATATTTTATGTATGCCAATTAGATAAAATATAAAACAATCCTACATAAAATAAGAAAATACTAATAACCTTCTTTACCCGCACAGTAAAATCTATAACCTATATTTCACGAGGGGACTCTAATAGTTTCACAACCACCACTCCTCCCCAGCCCACGCTTCTCGCGCGAGCGGACGAACGACACCATCCCAAGCGAGAAGGCTGCGTGTGAATGCGGCTGAAAGAGTGACGGGACGAAACGGCTACGGATCGAGCCAAATTGAAACAGTGGGGGAAAACCACGAGGGACCGGGGGAGATTTTGACAAGGGAGACAAGGGCCGCGCGGAAATTCGAGGAGGGAGTACAGAAGAAAAAAGGGAGAGAGAGGGAATCGGTGGAAAAAGAAGAGAGCAGGTGGAGGGAGAGTTACAAGTGACAAAAAGAGGAGGGGAAGAGGGGCGAGGAAAGAAAGCCGAAGAAGAAAGGACAGGGAAAAGTATCGGACTGGTTGGACGGCGGGTGGGGAGGAGACGTCGGTGAGGAGGGGGACCACTCGGGGGGCGAGGAGGGAGAGTCGTGGGGAGGGAGGGGAAGCGGCTTGACGCTGCAAGGGTGGAAGGTTGGAGGGAGACACGGGGTGAGTGCAGAGGGAGACAGAGAGAGAGAGAGAGAAAGACAGAGGGAGAAAGAGAGGGCTCAGGCGTAAGCCACCAGAGATATCCCGCGTCAAAGCTAACTTGTTTTCATCCCGCTCACCCGCGTTAATCAAATCCCCGATTCATCAGCGCTACAACGCAGGCAAGAGTGGGAGGGTGGGAAAGAGGAGGAGAGTTGAGGGAATCCGTGGGAAGGGCGAGGTGGTGGATGAGGAGGGAGGTCGATGGGGCGAGGGCGGAGCGGCGGGTGGAGGACGAAGCGTTAGAAGGAGTGGGGCACCAACGTGTGCCAATGCCACGGTGGCACTAATTGGAGCGCAGGGGGGTGGTTAGGGAGTGAGGGCAAAGGGTGCCCTCCGCCGGGTGCACCAGGGTTACTGGGGACTTCGGCAAGGTTTTGGGAAGGGTAGAGTGGGGGGGGGAATGAGATAAAATTTCGGGGTAAGGCCGGGATGGGCGGGGTGAGGGAGAAATGTGATAAAGGGCGAGTGGAGGGCGGTCGAGAAGGGGACAAATGGTGAGAAATGGTCATAGACGAGGTAAGAGTTAGGGAGTTGGGAGCGAATAAAAAAAAAGAAACGAACATACAGAGAAAAAGTATCGGACGGCTTGTTGAGAAAAAAAGAGCTTGCAAAATATGGATTTTCTATTTCGGGAAAACATTCAAAGGGCTGCCATTATTGCTCCTCTGAAACGAAATGCGGATACAGCCAAAGGGATGAGATGTATTGAAATGGCGTTCGGGGATTTTTAAGCGTAGAGTACCTAGAAAGTGTATTTTTTTCCTTTATCTCTAATACGATTTCTCATAATTGGATTTTTCCTTAAAAATTCATATTTTACAAAAAAAATCCTTTTAGATGACATTTTCAATAAAACAATGAAAATAGATCTGCAAAATATTTTATTAACACATTTAAGGGGCAAAATTATCGGGAAATGTTGAAGAAATATTCACCTGAGAGATGCTACGTTTCTAAAGACAATATTGTGACACTTTCCAGAACGATACTGTGTGTAGAAGAGCTACTAGTTCTCTAGGCTGGCATAATTTTTATTAGATATAATAATTATTTTCACTAAATACTACAGTTACTCTATTTTTTATTATTAAAAAATGTCCTCATTGAAGAAACTAAGAAATTCGACTTATGAAATCAATTTCATTTTATTATGGTTATACAATAATCCATGCATTGAAATATGCACCTAAAACGAAATGATATTGCTTTGAAGCTTGAACGAAAAATATTATGATAGTAGAATTCTCCATTTTGAAGTAAATTCTGAGATTAATACAGGGAATCTACCAGTATAAGAGGGCTTAGCATGGCCACAAACTACCAAATGATTTTCATGCCTCTTATATCGAAACACAACGCAATATCCTACTCTAAATGTTGAAACATTTAATATCAAATTAAAGGCATTTTACCTTAAAAATTTCTACTAGAGTTACTTAAGAAAGAAATTCATCAAAGAAACCTTTTTCTTTTAAATATAAGAAGAGATTCATGAAATAATTTTTATTCTTCCATTTTGAATACATTTATTCATTAGGTTTGCTAATTGTAACCACACTTGCAACGATGTACTTTTTGACTAGGATAAAAATATTGTTTGCATAAGGTGTATTATTTGTGTGGAATTGTAATAAAATAATAATCAGGTGCAGTCAAGGGTATAGCTACGCGGTACTCGTGTTCCGGTCGTTTAGCATATTACCATTTCCAGTTCATTAACAAGGCAGCATTGTTCAAGACATCAGCATGATACGAGCTGATTTAGTAGCGTGAAGTTTCAGTGAAAACCTGTATGCACTGGTACAAATTGGGGCAATTTGTTTTATCATTGATGGCCCAAGTAATTCTAAACAGATAAGAAAACGTAGGCTCGAGGAGAATGGTAGCAATTTGGAAACAAAATGTTTTTGGAAATTAACTTATGCCATGGAAGATATATTTCTCGGAGTCCAATATTCATTGAGCTAGCTATTTGTTAATATCAAGAGGCTAATGATACTCATTTACTAAAAATATAAGTAAAAGGGCAATAGGCAACATTTGACTAAGTTCTGGAAGAGAAGAAAACATCCTTATTTCGATTGCAACTCTCTACTCAAAAGGAAAATTATAGCCCTTAATAGCATTTATTTTGAGTTATTTTCTCTTTTAAATGACCCATTCACATTCATATGTAATCTAATTACGTAGCCTGTCTCTATGACATTAAATCATCATCTGGAAAAACACGTAGAATGAAACTTTGATCCTCATATTCTGACCTTTTTTCATTGGTAATCTTCTTTTTTTGGAACTGTTGATAGTTGCCATTCAGGTTCATTTAAATTTTATAGAAACCAATAATAATTGGAAAAAAACGCAAAAATTATCAAGCCCTCAACCGAACGAAGACAGGAAAAAACTAGAACTATTTGTTTTTCTGGATTCGATGTTTTTGTTTGTGTTTTTACGAAGCGAGTACGAGAAATGTTTCCTTCCATAGAAAAATATTGTCTTCATCAAATCTAATTTTATATAACGCAAGAGGAATGGTGAACGCCTCTGCTAACCTTGTTTACCTATCAACAGTCACTTATTTACAGTCACTGTTAAAATAACGCGAAGTTGCCTAGCTGTTCATAGTCATATGAACACAGCACAGGAAAAAAGAGAAGACACAAGATCCTAGTAACAAGAAATCTCAAGGAATATTCAACAAGCACGAGGATATTGAATTTCGACTGATTCAGCTCTCAAGAGAGGTAAAATTTGATACTATTGACTCCTATGGATAACTTCGAAATCGCCTTGTTAACGTCGAAGAGAAAATCTTAAATGTCACTTCATTTGACTTGATTTCCATTCTGGAGAGAAGTATGGGACGAAAGGTCAAAAATAAATCAAAGCAATAACAATTGAGGAGGTACCGGGATTCAAAAGTTGAGAAAGAGGGTATAGATGGGGTGTGGCGAGGGTTTTCGATGGGAGAAGGGACTAGAGTTGGACCAAGTTGAGATTTGCGGGCTAACTCCACCTCTCATCGACTCTCGGGTCGCTCTTTGTCTCTCGAATACCCTCCATCTTTAAGCGAAACAAGAGCCCGAGAGGGATGAGTTGCTGGGAAATTGGAAACGCCAAAGAAGAAGCAACTGCAAACGCAGATGAGGTGAGCGGATTGAGGGCAAAGGGTCGGCGTGGGGGGGTGGGAAAAGGACGGGGAAGGGAAATGCAGAAAAAAATAATATAAGCGAAGGGAAGGATGGGAGTCGATGAAAGTTTGAGTGATTTGATTAAGGGCGAAGGCAGCAAAGGTGCTCTGATTAATACGATCGGATTGCGAGGAGAATCGAGGTTGGGAAATCCATTGTTCTTCCAATCCTTCCAACCAGTCCCTCAATGAGGAGCTCGGAGAATTGAAGGGAGCCATAGTTCTTGGTGGATCGACAAAGATAGTAAACTGTTGGGATAATATAAGAATAGTTTTATTTTTGGAGGAGGTTAAGTACCAAATTCCCCTCTACAACAGGAAACCAATTATTAATTTAATTTAAAAAATTTAATAAATAAAAAAACACCCAAAAATATCCTGAGGATCTTCATTACCTATGGTAAAAACTGCACTGAGGTTTTTGATATTAGAAAAAAAACGCGTAAATATAAGTACATCTTTTGGTAAACTCTTTAAAAAATATAATAGAATACATGAGTTAATGTAAACTTACAACATTATGAATTATGCTCCAATCGTTACGGATCTTTCTTTCATTTTATTCGAAACTACTACTAAGTGAATGAGGTTGAATTCTAATCTTTTCAAAACTTAAATACTCTAGAGAAAAATTTCCCAAATTTTTTGGAGCCACCAGCCTATACTCAACGTCCCCCAAACGATAGCTTTCAAATAATAGCCAAAATACCAAAATCATTAAAAAATAACCAAATGAGAAAAATTGACATAATTGGATTAAAAATAATGACTAGACAAATGCTCATTTGCAATCCAATAGATGTATAGTTTTCATGTCACATTTATACAAAAGACTCAACCATAATAAAGGAATTTGAAACGTATTTATCGCCCAGTATAGAATTTCCAACAAAAGAAGATCGCTGCGTCATATTTTTATGCAAGGTTGCTAAAGGCTCTTAAATCATGATCACCCAACCAGATTGCTCTTCTAGCAAACACAGGGAAGGTAATTGAGAAAGCTCGCGTTGACCTATGTTGGGCTCAAATAAAATCAACTTGGAAAAAACACAGTCACCATAGATTTTGCCTCTATACGATTAGCATCATTTCTCTACCAGTGAAACTTCATTTAATTCAACTTTGCAAATAGTTTAGACAAAAATGCAGTATCAGTTTTAAACTCTTTAAGGTTGTCTCTGAAAAAGTCTCTTTATTCTCAAAAAACTGCACGACATCATATATATTATTATTATTAGGTAATCTACCGGTTAAGGTAGGTTTTAAGATGGTCACAACTATCAAATAAACATTTTGTAACTCCCCAAATAGCAAACTAATTTATATCAGATCCCTCTTCATCTCTGTGTACTTCTTCCCTCCCTTCATCCCGTCCAACATCCCTATCCTGTTCCTGCCCTTACCTCGCTTGCCGAACATTCTCCCCTCTATTACCCACTTCAACATCCCACTACCGCTCAATACGCCTTTCATCCATTTTTCCTGCCTCCATAGGATTTCTCTCAACAAACCCCTCTCCTCACCCACCATCTCTAGTACTTCCTCATTTGTTTTCCTTTCGGTCCATTTCACCTTCTCCATTCTTCTCCACACCCACATTTCAAAATTATCCAAACTACGTCTATCCTCCTGCTTCAGGGGCCACGTTTCTGCACCGTACATAGCCTCGCTCCATATCAGAGTTTTTACGAGTCTTTTATTAACCTCCCTACTCAACATCCCCGTCATCAATTCCCTCCTCCTTGTGAAAGCCTCTTTGCCTAGCGCAAATCTTCTCCTTACATCCCTACCACTTTGACCGTATTGGTCCAAAACACTTGCGAGATATGTAAACTGTTCTACCTGCTCTATTTTTCCCCGCCTGTTTTAATATTTAGCTTAGCCTTTTTCTTTCTGGAAAATCGCATAACTTTTGTTTTAATAATATTGATTCTCATCCCATATTTATCGCACTGAACCTCCAATTCACTCAGCAATGCTTGCAACTCCTTGGGTAACTGAGCCACTAATGCTTGGTCATCGGCAAACCTAACCGATTTTACGAATTCCCCTCCGACTTTTATTCCTACCTCTAGTTCTTCCAATGCCACTTTAATCATTTCCTCCACATTTACGTTGAACAGCACCGGTGACAAAGGGCAACCCTGCCTTACCCCTCTTCCTAACACTGCCCATCCGGTCTCTCCGTTCCCCACTCGCACCTGAGCAGTCTGAGACATGTACAGGTTGCGGATCGGTGTCCCTCCAATCCATTCCTATTTTCTGCAACACACGCATCAATTTTTCCCAATTCACTCTATCTAATGCTTTTTCGAAATCTACGAAACAGGCAAATACGTCCTGATTGTATTCTACATTCCTCTCGATTAGTGATCTCATTAGTGCAATGGCATCACGCGTACCTCTTCCCTTCCTAAACCCAAACTGATCATCCCCTAAGTAATCATTTGCCTACTCTCTATCCTTTTGTTGATTATCCTGAGAATAACTTTAGCTGCATGGAATATCAAACTTATTGTTCTGTAATCCTCACATGATATAGCCCTTGCCTTTTTTTGGAATAGGAACTAACACCGATCTCACAAAATCTTCCAGCCAGATTCCTTCCTCATAGATACTACGAATCAGTCCATATAGAGTATCCTTCCCACATTTTCCTAACATTTCAACAGTTCTACAGGGATGTTGTCCACCCCCACGATCTTATTTGCTTTCATCTCCTTTAATGCCTTTTCTATTTCATCGTCGAGTATGCCTGCACCTAAGCTATCTTCTTCTAAGTCATGTTCCTTTTCTATGTCTAACCTTGTCGGCCTAAGCTTTTTACCATACAGTGTTTCTATATATTCCTTCCATCTCTCTTGGATTTTTCCTGGTTCATCTATTATCTTACCCCACTTATCTTTAACGGTTAGCACATATCATGCCTTCTTACTACCCGATAATAACTTAACCTTGCTGTATTGAGCACCAATTTCACCCTTCTTCTGTAAACTTTCCATATCCTCGCATTGCTTTTTCCACCATTCTTCCTTTGCTTTATTTGTGGCCCTTCTCAATTTATTGTTTAAATCTTTGTACTTCATTTTACCTAACTCTGTGTTTGCATTTTTCCATCTTCTTTTCTCATCCATCTTTGCAATCATCTCATCCGTTACCCATGGTTTCCTTATCCTTTTCCCGTTAACGGTTCCTATAGTGTCTTTAGCGGCTTCCAATATACCTTTCTTGATACATTCCCATTTTTCTTCGATTGTACTCAGTTCTTTACCGTCATCCATCATTTTCTCTACAGCCTGCTGATACTCCTTCCTTGTTAATCCATTTAATGCTTCTAAATTCCTTTTCCTAACCCACCGCCCTTGCCTTATCTTCTTGAAACGGACGTTACATTTCATAACAACTAAATTGTGGTCTGAGTCCGCATCCGCCCCTGGGAAACGCTCCTGGAAATTCGCTCATGCGAATTTATCACACTGTTCCTAAACCTGTGCGTAACCATAATATAATCTAACTGATACCTTTCTGTATCACCTGGCATTTTCCATGTATACCTACGCATTTTGTGATGTCTAAACCATGTGTTGGTGATTACTAACTCCCTCTCTCTTGCATAATTCTATCGCTTTCTCCCCGCGTTCATTCCTCGTGCCTAGCCCATAGTCCCCCACCTCACCACCATCTCTTCCTTCGCCTACCGTCGCATTCCAATCACTTATTACTATCAAATGTTTCCCTGCAGGAACACACGCGATTATATCCTCTAACTAATCGTACATCTCATCGACTTATTCCTCCTTGTGGTTGCTCGGTGGCATGTATACCTGAACCATGACCAAGTTCGTCGGCTCTGCTTTAATCTCTACGAGTAAAATTCTGTCAGTTGCTTGCTCTATGTTGACTACGCTCCTTCCTACCTTTTTATTTAATATTACGGCCACCCCTCGTTGGCTCTCGTCCCCGCCGCTGTATATTACTCCATAATTGTCACTCCAGTAATCCCCGCTATCCTTCCATCTCACCTCGCAGAGAGCTAAAACATCTATATTACCTCTTTCCATCTCTCGCTTAATATTTTCTAATTTGCCTCTCCTCAACATTGTCCTGACGTTCCAGGTTCCTATTCTAACTACTTTCGTCTTCTTCTGCGTCTTCTGTCCTTCTGCTGTTATTTCTTCCCTGCAAGGGTTTCGTGGGATGACGACCGCGGAAGCCTTGCCTCTCCCGCTGCCGGGCACGACACACGGCCTCTTGGGCCGAGTCCCGTAGTTGCCAGGACTCATATTATCTATAGTGCCCGTCATTACATTCTTGGGAATTATAATTTAGGTGGTTTCCCGTTGCCTTCCTCAATAGTGTTTTAACGTGACACCATCACTTATTGGCCGCCCCACGTCGTCAGACGCCATTGCAGCCGCCTCACTGAGGAACAGACGCTGCGTGGACTACCTTCCGTCTGGCTCCTAACCTTTGACCTATCTGGCATGGGTGACCCTACCAGGAGTAATTATATTTTCTCTCGCCAACACAGCTCTAGGGGCCATCGGAACACACAAGCCCTTCCACCACAAGGTTGTAGTCCTTGGGAGGGAATATATATGTACATATATATATATATATATATTGATTATATCCTATACATCAATATTCATGCCTTATATATTGATAGCCAACAAACTTCTGTTTGTAGTAGCAAACGTTTGAAGTCTTTGTCGCTCTCATCAAACAACTCGCGAAACAGTCGATCTTTAAAAGTATGGGCTTTGATTTTGTTAACCGCTGTAGTTACAATGTTTAAGGACTTTTGAAGGCGATCGCTTAGTATTTCGGCCTCTAGATGTGGTCGGTGAATGAAACAATGAATAGCAAAAATATTTGGTGCATATTATCTCAAGTATGCAATACAACCATGGTGACGACCAGTCATTGACGGAGGTCCTTCTGACGCAACAGCCATTACGCGAGGAAGTGGAATTTTTTCGTCCCTGAAAAACTACTATTCGATACGAAATATTGACTTCCCTTTAGCGTTAGTTTCTAATCGCCTAGCAAACAACAATACTTAGGTATATTTTCTTCTTTAAAAAAGCGTACGTAATCCAGAAGACAGATTCATTACCTGGGAAAATTCAGTTGTCTAATTGTAATGCAAATTATATTGTTCTAAGAATACGTATATCTTCCACATTTTCAGCCGTTTCATCTATTTGTCGTTGAGCTTAAGTGTTGCTTAGGAAAATAATTTTTATTGTATCATTTGGTGGCTTATGCAGAAAAGTGCTCAGGACTTCACTTACTGCTGGTGAAATCAGTTCTTCACCAATTGTATGTAGCTTTTCAGTTTTGACAATTAATAGTGGATATTAAATGATGCAACCAAACCATCAGTGATATTTTTTGAAGGGTTACACAACATACTTGAAAGTTGGGCGAGTTTGTAATCTTTTACGAAGTGACTGAAAAAAATGTTTAAGTCATTTCTTTCTGGTCAGGATGTGCCTTACTAAAATGGTCAATTATTTTGGAAGGTTTCACCACCTCATTTGAAAACACCCTATTGCATAGTAAGCACATAGTGATGTGCTTGTTGAAAAGGGATTCTATAAATTAATACTTAAGATAAGCCACAATATACCCTCTGGATTTCTTCTTTGATGAGTAATTTACTTCCATTCTCTTTCTACAAAAAAGGTTTAAATATTAAATTTTGTTAAAATAAAATTTTATACATATTAACTAAATAGAATACACATATGAGTTAATGATAAGATGTGGATTCAATCTTTATGTTGTTACTTTTCAAAATAAAATTACTAATAATCATATGAAAAACATCTAAACACAATATTTATGTGCTTGCGGCATAATTTAAAAGATGTGTAAACAAGGCTGAATATAGGTATTTGTTCAGCAAAACTGGTATAAAACATGATTTATTTACACGTTATTTTGCTATTGAGTGGTATTTTTACTTCAGTAGACTGAAAATATTAATTCAGTTTATTTATTTTATATAAATATTTTACATTTCATACACAAATGCAATACATTTATTACGCGAGCGCGAATTCGAAAATGGTGCGTAGGGAGTGTGTGTCGGAGATCTGCAGGTGCACCTTTGCCGTCTTTCATACAGAAACAAAACACTCGGCTGCAAAGTAAGCTCCTCTCGCATTCGATTTATGATACTGATCTAGTAATTTGAAGGTGGAATAATAATTTTCTTATTGTGAATATTACTCATTATTTGAGAAAAGTATGCTTCAAGGAAATGCACAATGGTAGTAAACCGTGACTTACAGGGTGCGTTTAAAAAGTAATGCAATTATTTTAAAAATAGTAATTTATTAAACAGATTTGCACAAACAGTTAAAATTCTTCAAAGTACTGTCCTTGGACCTCTACGCATTTTCCTAGCGGCTCTAGCATGACCGGTACGCGCCCTGGAAAGTGTCTTCGGGGACCTCTTGCAAGGTCTTCGTCACAGATGATTGGATCTATTCTATGGATTGGATCTATTCTACCTAAACGGTAAAATGTAAACTTTAAAACGACGCTTTAAAACGGAGATTAAAGGAAGATTACCGAGCCTTTGCAACTGTTACATTATCAGGACCCTCCTGCGCCCCCCTGCCAGCCACTTGCCTCATTTCACCCCCATAGACTGGAACACCGCCCTAAAGCGCCCAATTTGGGAACCACTGCTCTAGAGTGTCACATGCATACGCAAAATACAGTTTCGATGTTGCGTAATGGTACCTCCCAAAAAATGCAGTGAGATTTCGGACTATTTATAAATGTATTTAAAAGTGTGATAACAAATAAAAGTAACATATTGATAATATTAAAAATGAAAACTTTCTTACGGAATAGGTTTTCGAAGGAAAAATTTAACAACGCATTTCGAGTGCACCCTCAAATTGAAATTGGTAAATTATGAACCTGCTTTTAGTTAACCTTTCATTAAAATGCTCAACGACATTGAGCAAGGTTGGTCATTGCCTTTTAAGCGAAATTATATATGGTATTGATGTAATCACTAAGTTTTGAACCACTGAGCCAGTTAAGTTTACAGTTTTATTTTGAATAAAATATATTAACTTATTTTCCTTCAGAGCTAGGTTTCCGTAGAAGCACCAAGCGTTCCATAAAGATAATGTGTAAACATTATTTGTTTTAAATCTCAAAGAAATGCCACTAATTCACAGTTGAAAGATTTACCTCTGGGTCTTGTTATTATTAAATCTATATTGGTGATTTCACGATAAAAATACGTGCCCTACTTTTATAATTAGCGTATTGCGTTACAAACTTTTGTTCATCGGATGAAAACAATTTTTTAAGTTCTGAAGTATAAAATATGGCGGCACATCAGGAATAATATTTTAAAGAGAGCTGATTTTGGATGCATATAAACGTATCAAAAGTTCACCATCTAAACGTTGCATAAAATCTTTTCCACCACATCCCTTGTATTTTATAATACATTCATATTACACAATATTCATTTTGGCTGCTTATAAGTGTTGCTCTTATTTCTACAACAGACATCTCTTGTTCGTTGGCTTTCCGGCAGTAAATCTGAGGGAAATACGGCCAGCGAGCGGGAGAGGTATAGACCAGTTGGCTCGGCATACAAAGAGGAAAAAGATTGCGGGGACAAGAGTAATAAGAAGTTGAAAGAAAAGGTATTCTTTTTTGTCCTCGAAATGGTGTGACTTTGGGTAAACTGAGCACTACAATGATGGAACAATGTGAAGGGCGGAGGTTAAAATGTATTTGAGAATGATAGTAAGGGGAAAGAAAGGGTGGCTACTGAGTATAAATTTTTAACGTTCATTTTGTACAAATTATAACTGCGCGTAATGCTGTACATACACATTTTGTATAAATCGGAATCAAAAAGCTTTAAATATAAACTTAAATTGCATGTGGGAGCATTTAGAATGAATGTAATACTGACGTAAATTGCGTGAATATAAAATATCTCTTTAAACAATACTAAAGATAAGTATAAATACATTCAAAGCATAAAAAGGTTTTCCCGTTAATAGCAGTGTAATTTAGCGATAGATCCAACTATATATTATCAGGTGTGCGTGGGACGTGGTTTCTTTCATTTCGAGAAACAAGTACATCGGCGACTTTTTGCTTAAGTACGCACTGGTTTCGACTTCAGTAATAACATTGGCAGCAGAATTCTTCCAGAAAGATGAGTGAGGTAAACTAATAGAGATGAACTATTTGCTTATTTGAAGAATAAATGACGATATTATTTGTAATTCCCTTAATATTTCCTCAAATATGGCACCTACGGCTGCAAACGTTTAAGACATAAAATTACACGGAACCTTTATTCATGCTGAAATTTCGATCGAAAGTAGGCATTTGCACGTACCCAAGACGAGGAAATGGGGCAGAAGGAGAAAGTAATGAGTTGAGAATGAGAAATGAAGAACCCATAAAACGTCAACCGGAAGTCAACAAATCATAAGTTAACAATCGTATAAGTCTGCTCTAAAGAGAATCGAAATAATGTTTTACCTGGGGTTGAGCGGACGTTAAACTCTAGGTTGGCGGAGGGATAAGGTATTGGGTTAAGGGGGAGTGGGACTGAGGTGGAAGGTTGTCATTCGTGGTCAAACAAAGGATGAACACAAAGGGTGAAAGCAGGATGGGGTGATAGATCGAGATATGCGAACGGGATATATAAATACGACATGCGCAGTGGCGACGGTCAAGGGAGAGGGAGCGAGAAGTAAAATATTAGAATTGGCGCAGCAAAAACTTCATCCCATCCCCATAAAAAAATAATGACCTTCATGTAGTCGAGGGATGTCGAAGGGTACTATGACGCAGGGCGCAGCGGGAGGAAGGTGAAAGAGGACCTACGATGGGGGAAAGGGTGTCGGAGGGGGAGAAAGGTGAAGGAGGATAGAGGGGCATTATGGAAGGGGTGGGGGAGACGGGGGGGCGTCGGGAGGAAGAGTGGAGAGGGAGGCGGAGTAAAAAATGCGAGTCCTCCTCCCACCCACCATAGAAAATATGGAGGGAAAGGAAGCATGAGAGGGAAGGGGGCAATGGGGAAGAGAGGAAGGCGGTGGGGGTCGCGAGAGTGACTGCGGATGGAGGGGAGTAAGTGTGGAGAAGATGAAAAAAAGGCAGAAAACCGAAGAGAAACGGGAGTCAGGTTGGGGCGGGTGGTTGAGGCGGGGGAGGTTTAGATGTCTCGGAAAGGAAGGAAAATGATGAGTGGAAGGGTCCTCGCTTGGCTGGGAATGGAGACGTACCGCTATATGACGTGCTTGGGCAATAGCGACGAAATGATGACGCAGATGATAACGAGATGACAGAGATGTTGGACCCGTTGCGCAGGAATGGGTGGGGGTGTTTGCGGTCCAGAAGGGGGAGGAGATCCAGAGTAAAATGAATCCTAGAGTGGGATGAGGATAAGCGAAAGGGCGTGCGAGTGGTTGGATGGGTTGCGAGCGGAGGCAAGGACGAATGAGCTCCGGATCGTTTCCCGGCGAGATCTTGAAAGGAGAGGGACCGAACGGACGAGGAAATTGGGAAGAGGCTCAAGGTGTAGGGAAGGGTTTTAAGTAAGAGATGATGCAAAGGAGACTCGGAAGAGTTTGAAATTTGACGTGTTGCGACTCACGGCAGGGAGAGAGAATGGGAGAGAGAGGAGTGAGAAAGAGGGATGGGAAGAGGGATGGGAAGAGGGATGGGAAGAGGGATGGGAAGAGGGATGGGAAGAGGGATGGGAAGAGGGATGGAAAAAATGGAAAGGAATACGAATGACGTTCGCTCCAAAGAACAAGAGATGAATGTCTTCTCTCTTTTGAAGATTAAGGAAAACTACATGAAAATTCGTCTGTATGACTTTGATGAAAATGCGAAGGAGCAGCGCAATATACGGATGTTGTTGCCATTTGTTGAATAAAACAATGAAGGTAAAAGGTTGAATGAATAGAAAAATACTTGTTTTAAGAATTATTCTTCTAATGGATCAATAGTATATATTATAAATCATTCTGGTATTATTTCGATTTTACACATATATAAAGTGCCCTTGTTTTCTCAGTTTGCTCTTTTTGCTTAATCGTATAATTTTTTGCTCTATTCTTCTTTACACTTATACCACAATGTCTTAAGTATGGAGAAATAATATTCAATCTATCAGACAAGTTTTTTTCCAAATCTCAAAAATTATACCGGAGAATACTTGCAACTGACTGCAAAACTTATCAGCAATTATATACTTATTATGTATTTCATTTACTTTTTTAAATGTTGCGTAAAATGATATAATAATTTAAACAATAATGCATAACATTAAAACCCTTTTGTAATGTATCATTGATTATTCAACTATTGGAAAGATAGGAGTTGAAAACTACGTCTAGTAACTACAAGAGAAAAATATAATTAAGGATCTTTGTGTTTTTTATAATATTCGTGTTTGCAACAGCCATCGGCCTTCAATTACCCATATTTTGTTTTCAGGTAGCTGTTTTTGGTGACAGGCTAAAGTTTAATATTATTTTTTTTAATTTTATATTTGTATATAATTTAAAATTTCTTTTAATATTAAAATTTAATATTAGTAATAAAAGGGCTCTTACTTGGTCTCAAATTTCTCACTTGTTCATGCATCCAACCTATTTTTTGTACCAAAGTTATCGTTATTATATAATTAGACTCTTGCAATTATTATTAAAAGGTAATCTAACTGTAAAAGTAGGTTTATGGATGGATACTACTACCAAATAAATATTTTGTGACTCCTAAAAAAACACGACCCGCAACCTACTCTATATTAGATCCCTCTTCATCTCTGTGTACTTCCTTCCTCCCTTCATCCCGTCCAACATCCGTATCCTGATCCTTCCCTTTCCTCGTTTGCCTAACATTTTCTCAATATTTCCGCAATAAACTGTTTTTGCGAGTAATTATCTGTTATCAAAATTTACCTGATTATACATAAGTTATTTTATTAAATATATGTATTTTATGGGTCAACTGGGACAGTTTTTCTATTTCAGAGATGTTCTTGACCAAAATGAACAAAGTAGCAGGATATGCAAGGAAACTAGCTGAAGAATTGCGTTAGGCAAAGAAGCTTTCACAAAGAGGCAGAAATTGATGGTAGAGGCATGGCTGTTGGGAAAGGATGTGAAGAAAAAGTTCGTTTACACTTAAATATGGACCGTGGTTTTGCAGGGAGTGGGAACATGATCATTGAAGCACTGTGATAGGCGTAGATTGGAGGCTTTTGAAATTTGGCTGTAGAGAAGGAGGGAAAAGGTGAAGTGGATAGAAAGGAAAACAAACGAGAAAGTGATGGGGGTGGAGAGAGTATTGATGGGAGAAATTCAAAGGAGGCATAAAAGATGAATTCAGAGTATTTTAGGCGGTATAGAGATGTTATGACAGAGGAGAGAATGTTAGGCAAATGAGGAATGGTAGGGATAGAATAGGGATGTTGGAAGAAACTAAGGTATGAAGGAAGTTGACAGAATTAAAGAGGGCTTACAAGTGTATTTCTACTTTTATTGTAGTGTTAGATATCTGGTTTAATTATGTTAGGAGATACAAGGGAATTCACACTGTACCGTTTGCTAAATTGTATCCATCCAAAACCGATCTCAACCGGCAGATTACCGATAATAATAATATATTATCCAATTCTAGGAATAGTGTGGAATTATTTCGATGGTTAATCACCATTTACTCTAATGAGTACTGAAAAATTGAGCATTTCAGGCTACACAATGAGCATGATAGGGTAAGTCAAATAGTTATTACGAGTACATTAAAAAATTGTAATTGTAATGCATGGAATAATAAAAGTGAAAAGGGTATCCTTTCTACCATAAATGTGCTATAAATAGGAAAAAACTTAATTTTATGAATATTGCTAAAATAATAGGTTAGGGAGAAAAAAATTTCCTTTCCGGAGGAGAGGGCAAGAAACCGGTGGGTGTAGGCGAAGGAGTCACTTGAGGGCATTAAATGCGAAACTGTAAAAGAATGCGTGGAAGGTCTTTCCCCATTCTGCTGCTTTCTTTTCCACTAATACTCCCTCGATTCTGCTTTCCCTTTCGAGGGCTGACAACCCTGGCTCGTTGTCAAGGACTTCGGCGAGAAAGGCGACTGCGAGGTTTAGGGTTCTGCGATATTTATTTTCCAGTAATGAATGAATTGAGCTCTTACGGCAAATAGTATTGAATAATTGAATGGTTTAAAAAAATTAAATTGCTGAAGGTAAATCGTCACGACAACACATGGTGAAGTGAGATAACTTCACTTCCTAATCTCACTTCATCTTTCTAACCCCACTTCACTTTCCTACCCTCACTTCACCTAGCGTTGTCTTGACGATTTACCTTCGAAATACGCGTATTCGTATTCACCTTTCTTTCCCTTTCTTTATTCACACATTACCCTATCCTTCGAGTTGTGGCGTTTGCCAACTAATTTTAATTGTACCCTGTTTTGAAAGGTAAAATTTACGGCTTTTGGAATTTTTTCAATTATTCAATTCATTTTTCAGTATTAAACGTCGCTCTAAACGTTATGAGTATGATGCTCGAGACTATGCACCGAATTGGCGTGAACATTTTAGCATAGACAAAAATATCAACTTTATCGAGTAAATTAGCAACATCGGCAATTCCCTCATAATTACAGGTGTATGTAATGTAATGTAATTACTGTATGATATAAGTATCGATATACTTATGATTTCGGATTAAATATGGACTCTATCGTCGTTCTATTGACGATATGCTCATATTCAACAAGGGTAACACATATATTGTCTTCTAATTAGACTATAACACATAATAATCTCATCTACCAGAATATTCTATAAAATAATTTTCATAGTGTGTTTCTTCGATAGGTACGAATATTATACGAAGGTCATCTAATATGCAAAGAGACAAAGAAACTTTGAAATAAACTCTGATTATCTGCTTGGATATTTTAGGTCAACATAACCAGACAAAAATGTTTATTTGATAGTTGTGTCAGTCCAAAAACCTACCTTAACCGGTAGATTACCTAAAAAATAACCAGAAAAGCTTCACTTAATCACGGCAAATACACTAAAACATACATCTACACTATACATCAGAACATTGCACCTTAGAAGGTCAGAGCTTTGTCATTTGATTTTAGTCACAGAGGAAAAACCAGGTAATATACTTTCTAGAATGTTAATACAATACGAGAAACGTCAGATGAACCGTGCAAATTTTTACAAGTGAGTTGATTGGTTTAAAATCAGCCGAAGAATTGTAGGTGATGAACCCCAAAGTGGACGTCCAGTCGGAGTTTCTGGTCCCTCGTTTTAATCGAGGGACCTTATTCTTCATAACAGAAGTATTAATGTTGAAATGATATCTAAGGAAGTTCAAGTACAAGTATAGGTTTTGAAACTCTTCACAATAACATCCATAAACATTTAAATAACAGAAGAACGTGTGCGAGATGGGTTTCCAGGCATCTTAATGATGTTCATAAAGAACCGAGACTTTAAATGTTTCAAGACTTAAAACAACGAAGTAAGATTGAGGAAGAATCTCTTTTAAAAGAATAGCGTCTTGCGATGAGATCTGGATCCACCACTACGATCCTGAGACCAAAATACAATAATAGGTATGGAGTAGAACTACACCAGCTCTTCCGTATGCAAATAGTTTGAAACTGATGGGAAAGTGATTCTGACCATCTTTCGGGACTCACAAGGGTCCAATGTACTGCGTTTTTCTTCAATATCAGCGAACTACCAAAAGCTAGTACTACTCTGAGATGCTAGAACACAAACTTAAACCAGCTATTAGGAGCAAACGCCGTGGAATATTGGGAAAATTAGCCGTTTTGCAGGACGACAACGCCCTCCCTCATTCGGCCCAGCTGTCCCGTGATAAGCTTCAAGAATTGGTATGAGAGGTCTTACCTCATTCCGCGTACAGTCCAGACCTTTCTCTGTCTGATATTTAATAACTCTGCAAACTATATTATTCATATGTATCTGATCAAAATCGTAGACATACATGTATTATTGATATTATTATTTCAATATCGATGAATGATCGATATTATGTCATCACACAAAGTCCTAGAGGATTATGGAGCTGCCTAGTGGAGAATAGGTGAGGAAAGGGGTTTTGGAGGGGGGCCTGAGTTTGAGGTCGTGAGGAGTTAGAGGGAGGATATATGTGGAGACGAGACAGCAGGGGGAAGTGGATTTATAAGGGGGTGAGTAGGGATATATGTGAGGAGGGGAGGGACCTGTGGAGGGCGGGGCGGACCCCCGCGGAGGAGGTTTACGTAATAGAGGCATAAAAGGGGTGGGGGGTGGGATGGGTCGCGCCTGAGAGCGTGGTGGGTAGGCGGCGTTGGCGTTGGAGGGTAGGGGTTATAAGGGGCGGTGGAGCGGAGACAAGGCTGATAAATGACGAGGTAGCTTGAATGGGATACGGGCCTAATAAAATAGTTTTTAAAAGAGGACAGCGAGAAAAATACCCCTCAATAAAGGGTCATGGGTTTAGGGAATAAAATTTTCCGTCAGAATTGTCAACTTAAGGCAGTGGAACAGAAATATGGGAGTGGAAATAGATCTAAGTAGAAGTACAGGGACGGAAGTGTGCCCGACGTCTATGGGCAATAAACATATCTGAAGACAAGGGATGAATAAAAGTCTTGCAATGAATATATTTCCGACAGTTTTGCTTAATTTTTCATCAAAATATTTTCCAACCGAAATGTATGTAATGCTATTATTGCATCCCAGATTCAACCAACACTAACAATTTCATTAAGTTTTTAGATATGATTACAAGTGTTTATCCATATGCTAGTGTTTTCCAGAAATTTTGCTTTTGTAACAATTATAAAATAGTTTGGATGCTCAGGAGATAGCTATTATCCGTACCAAAATAACTAGTAAGCCATCATGGAGATAAGGTAATAGCACTAGTAAGGACATATGTATGAGACCATCCTTGCGTAGGGTGGCCAAAAATTTTAAAAAATCCTACAAATCGGTGTAACTTTATATTGGCATTTATTACAATGTTCCTTTGTTGCAAAGCTGTTATTAACATTGGATTAATTTATTATAAAATAAATAAAAATATAAATAAAAATTGAAAGAATGTGAGTGACAATGCATGACTTTTAAAACAATCAATAGTAAACATTCTCACTAATACTGTGCCATTAGATAATCAAATCAAAGAATGGCCAAAAAAGTACACCAAGAAGATTTATATTTTCCCATGAGAAATTTCCAGTGGACAATCAATGGAAGGGAAGAAAATCATGGGAATTTTATCGCTAGGAAAAATGTTTCTACCTTACCCTATGACACATTAATCTATCATGCGTGCATATCAGTCTCTCTCTCAGATCCGGTATAAAATTTTAACTGTTTAAAGTATCTGAATTCATTGAGCTCTAAATAGTATAGACAAAATATTTGCAAAATTAAACTTTTCCAGTTGGTTTTTTCTGAAAAACTACCACAACACCAAACCTAAAATCCGTACCTCACGAAGAGTGTCACAACAGCAATACCAGAAGGATGCCTGGAGAGAAATTGTAAAATACAAGTAGAAAAAAAAGGTATAGAGGCATGGGTATTCCCACAAAATAAATTCTAAAACTAGCGGAAAAAGTTCCAAATTTTCTATCTTTCTTCTTCTTTTTTATATTCTAAGTCATTTTTGCTATTTCATTGTTTTCATTGTCTTACAATTTATATTTTTCCCGTTTACCTTTTGCGTGTCCTGCAATGCGTATTCCAAAACTGCAGGATGAATTACATAGATTACTCAATTAAAATGAGGTTGTTTATTATAAAACAATGATTAAATCGCATGATGAATGATTACTCGCCCAATTTGGGCTATCTCCGGACTATTTCCTTCAAAGATACGCTAAACAACCAAAAATCCTTATTTTTTAAAGTAACAGCCCATAGACATTTGAAAATTTTTAGAAGTAATTTAAATAATGTCATGACAGTGAACAGAGTTAAGAATGAGCTAATCATTGCGATGGTCTGTTTATTTTTTATTCCTAAACCTCATTATTTTATAAGATACGACCTCCATTAAGTAAAATTTAGATTCATTACCACTTCCTCTACATCCAGCTATCAAATAACTTATAAAATCTCCGTCCTAAGAAATGCCTCTTTGAAGTAAATTTCTTCACGATCTGAGGTATGAGAAGAGATAGGAATAATGAAATGGGAAGAGGAGGGGGGGGGGGAATATCACTTACAGCGTGGGATGCAAGCTTTGGTCTACACCTCTCCTCACGGAAAAATTATGGCGATTATTGAATCCTCTATTCATGCGTTAATAAAATCACTAATCAAGGGGCTGACTGATTTCCGGATGAATATTTCGACAACACAGTTAACTAATTAATACATGAAACGGTATAAACTACTTGTCTATTTTTTGCAGAGAAAACCAAGGAATATTATAAAATTGTGAAAGGATTGAGAATTAAGAATAAATAAAATGAAAATATACAATGAATAATGAGAATAAAGAAAAAAATGAAATTTCATCAAAGTGTTGGGCAACGTTGTGTTCTAAAAATGAACGTTAAATCCAATGAATAATGGAATTCTGCATTTTGTTGAGAGTAGAATTAATCTGTTATTGGTTACTATTTGTGATTTATTTTAAACTTGTTTCTATTGTACGGTTTGATGTGCAAAAATAAAAACACTTGAGAATATTTATCGAAAATTATGCATTCCTACCATTCTATTCTGGTTCTCGAAAATGTAGTGTGACGACCCTCTGAAATATTCATCACTTTAAGAAAAAAACTTTAAGAAATATTGCGATAGGTTATTGATTAGGTTTGCTGAGTACTCAATTGATTTTCCAATGAGTACCCGGAAAAATAGTCTTGCCTCTGGTTTTGTTCTCCTCTTTTCCTCCCAAGTATTGCGCCGCGCACGAGTATGAGCAGTAGCTCATCACGCTTTCAACGGCCACCGCCTCCTCATCTCTTAAAACTTCACTCCCATTACTTTACTAAGGTGGCAGCGCCGGGGTATTGAGCAGGGGGTTGACGGATATGAGGGTTGGGGAGAGATCAGGGCGATCAAGTGAGACGCCAAAGAAGGGGTAACTTAACGGAGAGGGGGCAGGAGATGGGCCGTATTGGAGTAAGGAGAAGGGGTAAAGGTTTTCGGTTCCGTGAAAGGGAGGGGAATGAGGTAGTGAAGAAAAAAGGGGGATACAACCGTGGAGAGAAAAGAGTCGGAGGGCATCGATGTGAGTGGGGTCTAGGGGAGGGGTGGAAGAAGAGGGGAGAGATACAGGCCGTGTGTCCACAGCAAATTGGGTGTGACCGAGGGAGGCTGTGCGGAGTGGAAAGAAATGCGGGACTCTGGGGGCGGGGGAGGAGTAGGGAGGCTGTGAAAGTGGCGGGACGAAGCGAATGGGATGAGGAGGGGAGGGTCGGGAGGGAGGGATAGGGAGTCCGTTGGGGCGATGTAGTGCGGGAGGGTGGGAAGAGTAGGAGCTGTGGCATCGCGAGAATGGCAAGATTAAGGAAGGGAAAAAGGGGGAAGGCGCATAAGAGCATTGGGAGTGTGGGGAGGTAAGGCGGGTGGGGAGGTGAGAAGTTTGGGGAGGTATTCATTCAGAGGGGTGGAGGAGGAGGGAGTTCCCTTGTGGAGGAGTGGCTGGGCATGGCGGGAAGGGGGATCGGAGGGGTTGGCGGCGAGAACAGGGAGGGTGGGACTGGAGTGGTACTCGAGGATGGGGAGAAGGAGAGAGAGGGGGGGCGAGACTTCGGATGAAAGGGGGGATGCATGGAGTAGTGGCGTGGAGGGGGTGGCTGCATTGGATCTTGTGATCTCGGGGGTGTGGAGGAGAGAGGAGGAGGCGAAGTGAGTCGTCTCGCAGAAGAGGGGCCGCCCAAAGGGTGAATGAAATAGAATACATGGGGCATAAAAGCAGCGGGAGAACGCGATCTCCTTGTTGCGGGTGCTGTACGGAGCGGGGAAGGGGATGAAAGGAATGGAATAACATTCGTCGGCGTAGTGGATGCATTCTGGCGGGGAAGTGGGAAGACGTGCGCCCGTGAGCGTTGAAAGCGGGAGTGCAACAATTGGTGATAACGGGGATAAAACCAAACAACTTGAGAGTGGTGGAATTATTGGCGTAGTGGTTCTACCGTTCCAACCTCCCACGCACGGAACTATGGTTCGATTTATGAAGGTTTAAGGATATTCCCATTGTTTTCATAGTTCTATTTGGCTATCGTATGGAGAGCACTCGAAGGCACAAACACCATCCCCTAATGGGATGCTAGACAAATCCCCCACTGTCTGGTATTGAAAGGCGGCCAATATTCCTCCGACTGCCCTTCTGTCCTAGTTAAATCCAATTCACTGCAGTAAAACGCAAAAATGTGGGTAATTCATGGCATAAATGAAATCATCACTAACCAATCCCTTTCGCACCAAACAGAGATTGAATTTAGGATAGTGTTTGATTAGTTCGTGTTATTATTTTGATTAATTCAAGCAGTATTATTTTTCAGATTTCACACTAAAGCTTCTTGTTTTACCATAAAATTTCCATCTTTTACGACAATATTTTAAGAGCTAGACAAAAGTATCTGAAAACCTCATAGTATCTTTCTTCTTATAGTTAAGGACGATTTTTGTGTATATTACTATTCTAAAATGGTACTTCAATTATTGGGTGATTATATTAAATTATTGTAACTGATTTTTCATTTCTTTAGGCCATTTAAACCCTGAAATTATAAGAAAATGTACTTAAAAACCGCGAAAGTGTCCTTGGTAAATGTAATCCTCTTAAAGACACTACTTCTAAAATATTTAAAAAGAGCTATCATTTCTTTGACAGATATGTATTAGGCATTTAGGAAAAAACAAACCACCTAAAGTGGATGCATACAATAAATACTTTAGGTAATTAATTCACAACATATGAAATGCAAGAAAGAAGCATTTTAGTTGGATTTTATATTCAAGATACATTATAAACGTGATCATTATCTCAATGTCCCATTAAATCTCAAAGCTGTGGCGTAAGGCAAACATAACATTATATTATTATTTCAAGATTACTGCAACTAAATGTTCAGGAAATCAAAATAAATAAAAATGGATAATTCTGAATTCTATTCCATTTAGTGGATGAATAATTTTTATTAATTATGACAGGTTATAATTAGCATAATTATAATCAACATCCCCTCCCATGGACTACAACCTTGTCGTGGTGGAAGGGCTTGTGTGTTCCGATGACCCCTACAGCTGTGCTGGCGGGAGTAATAATAATTACTCCTGGAAGGGTCACCCATGCCAGATAGGTCGAAGGTTAGGAGCCAGACGAAAGGTAGTCCACGCAGCGTCTGTTCCTCAGTGAGGCGGCTGCAATGGCGTCTGACCCCAGTGGGGCGGCCATTAAGAAATGGTGTCACGTTAAAAACACTATTGAGGAAGGCAACGGGAAACCACCTCAATTATCATTCCCAAGAAAATATGATGGACGCAAAACAGAAATTGAGTCCTGGCAACTGCGGGACTCGGCCCAAGGGGCCGTGTGTCGTGCCCGGCAGCGGGGGAGGCAAGGCTTCCGCGGTCGTCATCCCACGAAATCCTTGCGGGGGAGAAATAACAGCAGCAGGACAGAAGATGCAGAAGAAGACGAAAGTAGTTAGAATAGGAACCTGGAACGTCAGGACAATGTTGAGGAGAGGCAAATTAGAAAATATTAAGCGAGAGATGGAAAGAGGTAACATAGATGTTTTAGGCCTCTGCGAGGTGAGATGGAAGGATAGCGGGGATTACTGGAGTGACAATTATAGAGTAATATACAGCGGCGGGGACGAGAGCCAACGAGGGGTTGCCGTAATTTTAAATAAAGGGGTAGGAAGAAGCGTAGTCAACATAGAGCAAGCGACAGATAGAATTTTACTCGTAGAGATTAAAGCAGAGCCGACGAACTTGGTCATTGTTCAGGTATACATGCCACCGAGCAAACACAAGGAGGAAGAAGTCGATAGGATGTATGATGAGTTAGAGGATATCATCGCGAGTGTTCCTGCAGGGAAACATTTGATAGTGATGGGGGATTGGAATGCGACGGTAGGCGAAAGAAGAGATGGTGGTGAGGTGGGGGACTATGGGTTAGGCACGAGGAATGAACGCGGGGAGAAAGCAATTGAATTCTGCAGGAGACAGGGGTTAGTCATCACTAACACATGGTTTAGACACCACAAAAGGCGTAGGTATACATGGAAAATGCCTGGTGACTCAGAAAGGTATCAGTTAGATTATATTATGGTTAGGCACAGGTTTAGGAACAGTGTGATAAATTCGCACAGTTTCCCAGGAGCGGATGCGGACTCTGACCACAATTTAGTTGTTATGAAATGTAATGTTCGTTTCAAGAAGATAAGGCAAGGGCGGCGGGCTAAAAAATGGAATTTAGAAGCAGTAAATGAATTAACGAGGAAGGAGTATCAGGAGGCTGTAGAGAAAATGATGGATGACGGTAAAGAACTGAGTACTATCGAAGAAAAATGGGAATGTATCAAGAAATTGATATTGGAAGCCGCTAAACACACTATAGGAACCGTTAACGGGAAAAGGATAAGGAAACCATGGGTAACGGATGAGATGATTGCAAAGATGGATGAGAGAAGAAGATGGAAAAATGTAAACACAGAGTTAGGCAAAATGAAGTACAAAGAGTTAAACAATAAATTGAGAAGGGCCACAAATAAAGCAAAAGAAGAATGGTGGAAAACGCAATGCGAGGATATGGAAAGTTTACAGAAGAAGGGTGAAATTGGTGCTCTATACAGCAAGGTTAAGTTATTATCGGGAAGTAAGAAGGCAAGATGTGTGCTAACAGTTAAAGATAAATGGGGTAAGATAATAGTTGAACCAGGAAAAATCCAAGAGAGATGGAAGATTTATATGGAAACACTGTATGGTAAAGAACTTAGGCCGACAAGGTTAGACATAGAAAAGGAACATGACGTAGAAGAAGATAGCTTAGGTCCAGGCATACTCGACGATGAAATAGAAAGGGCATTAAAGGAGATGAAAGCATATAAGGCTGTGGGGGTGGACAATATTCCTGTAGAAATGTTGAAATGGTTAGGGAAAGGTGGGAAGAAGGCCATATATGGACTGATTCGTAGTATCTATGAGGAAGGAATCTGGCCGGAAGATTTTGTGAGATCGGTGTTAGTTCCTATTCCAAAAAAGGCAAAGGCTTCGTGATGTGAGGATTACAGAACAATAAGTTTGATATCCCACGCAGCTAAAGTTATTCTCAGGATCATCAACAAAAGGATAGAGAGTAAGGCAAATGATTACTTAGGGGATGATCAGTTTGGGTTCAGGAAAGGAAGAGGTACGCGTGATGCCATTGCAGTATTGAGATCACTAGTCGAGAGGAATATAGAATACAATCAGGACGTTTTTGCCTGTTTTGTAGATTTCGAAAAAGCGTTTGATAGAGTGAATTGGGAAAAATTAATGCGTGTATTGCAGAAAATAGGAATGGATTGGAGGGACAGGAGACTGATCCGCAACCTGTACATGTCTCAGACTGCTCAGGTGCGAGTGGGGAACGGAGAGTCCGGATGGGCAGTGTTAGGAAGAGGTGTAAGGCAGGGTTGCCCATTGTCACCGGTACTGTTCAACGTATATGTAGAGGAAATGATTAAAGAGGCATGGGAAGAACTGGAGGTAGGAATGAAAGTCGGAGGGGAATTCGTAAAATCGGTTAGGTTTGCTGATGACCAAGCATTAGTTGCTCAGTCAGCCAAGGGGTTGCAAGCATTGTTGAGTGAATTGGAGGTTCAGTGCGATAAATATGGGATGAGAATCAATATTAGTAAAACAAAGGTTATGCGATTTTCCAGAAAGAAAAAGGCTAAGCTAAATATTAAAATAGGTGGGGAAAAAATAGAGCAGGTAGAACAGTTTACATATCTCGGAAGTGTTTTGGACCAATACGGTCAAAGTAGTAGGGACGTAAGAAGAAGAATTGCGCTGGGCAAGGAGGCTTTCTCAAGGAGGAGGGAGTTGATGACGGGGACGTTGAGTAGGGATGTTAAGACAAGACTCGTAAAAACTCTGATATGGAGCGTGGCTATGTACGGCGCGGAAACGTGGTCGCTGAAGCAGGAGGATAGACGTAGATTGGAGGCTTTTGAAATGTGGGTATGGAGAAGAATGGAGAGGGTGAAATGGACCATAAGGAAAACAAATGAGGAAGTACTAGAGATGGTGGGTGAGGAGAGGGGTTTGTTGAGAGAAATCGTATGGAGGCAGGAAAAATGGATGAAAGGCGTATTGAGCGGTAGTGGAATGTTGAAGAGGGTAATAGAGGGGAGAATGTTGGGCAAGCGAGGTAAGGGCAGGAACAGGATAGGGATGTCGGACGGGATGAAGGGAGGAAAGAAATACACCGAGATGAAGAGGGACCTGATATAGAATAGTTTGCTAGGTGGGGAGTCACAAAATGTTTATTTGATAGCTGTGTCCATCCAAAAACCTACCTAAACGGTAGATTACCTAATAAAAATAAATAATCAATATTGTTTCTGATGAATGAAATAGTTTTAAATCGCTGTACGAAGGTTATTAAGAATTGGAGAGTGTAATAAACCATTAGAGGAAATTTTGTGAATAAAGTAAATGTTGCTTACATTAAACTATATTTAGTGAAGAAAATAGGTACGTCAACGCTGGGTGCGAAACCTAGAATTCATTCCGCTTGACTGAATAAAGATAGATTTATATCTAAATAAAAATTACATGTACACCGATGTAGAAGTAACCCAAATTTTGATGTTTAATTATATTATTTATCTCCGCTTAACGTATTTTTACTATGGTCCTGAGTTCCCAACTGCACGTCAGTTGATTGAACGCCAAAACTTGTGTCACATGCATTTCTTGAATTTTATATAGCATTTTACATTTATGTGTGATCAAATATAGTTAATATATAAATATTAGATCCAAAAGGAAAAATACCTAATTCAAAGTGGAGTTTTTTAGCATGCTATTTTTTAGAAGAAACATTTCCGAGTTCTTGCGATTTTGACATACGTCGCTGAAGAGTCTCAATATCGCTTAGCGAAAGTATGTGTTCATTCTCTATTATGATTACATTTATGCATCGCAGACTCGAAAAACCCTAATTGTTAAGGCTTGTGTACTTGTGGTAATTCTTTTTATGGAATTTATTATATTACCTTTTATTAAAACATTATACACACTTTAAAAAAAATTAGCTAAGCCAAGGATCTTTCAAAAACTTTTATTAAAAAAACCTGGATGCCTAATTGTGGAGTATTTTTCTATAAATTGCACGAAAAACAATATCTTACAAAAAAACGACATCTCTCCATCTTTAGACCTTGCAATATGAATTGGTGTTTTTCATGACTATTTGTTGTATTATATCTATTTTTATTACAATAACAGCCCCTTCGAAACCAACAAAGGTAATTAAGAGGTAGTTTGAGAGTTCTGCTCACACCTAACTGACCCCTAGTTTATGTGAAATTTACAAACAACAGGGAATATCAGTTTACGAGGTCCAGTTCTTTACCCACTGCCACTGAAGGATTCACTGAAAATTACTGGAAACTGTTTCAGGCTTTACTTTGTAGAAGTCATCCATCACGGAAGAAATAGTAAAGCTTTGATTATTCCCACTGGATTTTTATTTTCGCGAACTAGGTTTTGAACTAGTGTTGTCATCTTTAGGTAAGGAGTAAAAAGAAATCATATACCTCACTTAAAAATGACCCTAAATGTGTAAACTTAGGTTTAAAAATAAAATTCTAACGGAATTAACCAAAGTTTATTATTTATTCCACAAAATTACAGTATGTATATGCATAAAACCTCTCCGCTTGTCTTTTTGTTGGTTTTGCTTCAACACATTACCCCGCTATTGAACCAAATACACTTTTGATCATGTAGCTAAATGCTCTACCCACCGAGCTAACCGGACATTACAGTAGATTATTGAATCTGTAAGATTTTCTGTACGACACTCGAGGGGGAAAAGCTCCCACTTTGCAAAGAAACTTGAAAATGGACATATGACTTTGTTCCGTCTGGTGATGCCAAAAAGTAATCGAAGAAGAAACTGGGCCAGGGATGATCTCCCTCGCGGGGATACGTGGGAATGATGTACGCCACCGGGAAAGGGCTAGGGAAAGGAAAAGGATGGGAGGATAAGGAGATAGAAATAGGAGACGACGAGTCGGAGGTGCGAAGGTGAGGCATGGCGGGGAGGGAATACGAGCAAAGAAAGCTGGATAACTTTTTTCCACCGGAGTAAAAGGAATTCCTCCCCGCAAGAGCCTAAGGACCCCTCTGTGGGGCGCGGCGACAGCATTGGAGCATCAATACCTCATTCCCGGGCTCCAAAACTCCACCCACCGCTGCGTAACATAACTTCTCGCCCCCTCCTCGCGTCCCTCTCCCCAGACAATTTCCTCGCCCTCCTTCCCCAGCCCTTCATCACCCGTTTCCCGAAAAACCAACCTTTATTTCATCCGTGCCCACCCCTTCCATGCTCTCCTCCCTGCTCTCACCCAGCCCACGCATTTAACCGGGGTGCGTCCTCAATAAAACCCACCAAACTCCCTCTCCACCCACCAACCCTCTCTCTCTTTCTCGAACCGCCCATTCCCCAACCCATACTCTCGTCCTCCGCCCTTCGCCGTCCATTCCCTCTCGCTCGCCCCTTCACGCTCATCCAGAATCCCCCCTCCTCAGGCAAAAATCCCTCCGACGCCCATCCCCCGCGTCTTCCATGGAAACCCTCCCGCCCGCATCCCATCCACCCCCACGCGTGGATAAAAGGGAAGGAGGCCCTGAGTAGGAGGGAGGGGAGCAGTCTTGGGGTGTGTATCTTTCTCCCTCGTCGATGGGGAGAGGGAGAGGAGGATGCCCGTTCCTCCTTCCGCGCGCTCGCTCCCTTCTCTCCTTCCCTTTAACAACACGAGACACCACCCCCATACCCTCTACAGCCCCTTTCTTCCAACCCACCCTCTCTCCCTCTTCTCCTCCCAGACTCCCGCGCTAAAACGGCGGCAAGTCGCGTCGTAGTCTGTAGGGATGTTTTTTTTGGGGAGAGGAGGGGGTTTGCAAGCCGAGAGACTCTGTCCTGTTTCCCCCTCCTCCATGCCTCCTCCTCCTACCGCCTCGGCCCCAGCCAACCCTAAATACACCGTCTACCGCGCGCTCCTCGCAAGAGAAGTGTCTGGCGGGAAGCGGGAGGGGAGTGGGGATTGGGTGGGCGTACTTAGGAGGTGTGTGGCTCGTCCTGAGAATGGGTTGAACCAGGAGGAAGTGGATGATTACAAAACAACAGGCGACACAAGAGAGTGGGTGAGTCGGCAGAAAGACTTTAGTGAACGCGTTTGCGTTTCGAGTTGTGCCTGTGAGTGCGCGCGCATGGAGTGTTTGCTTCTCCCGAGGATCACGATTCCCATAGGCAGAGGGGCGAAGAAAAAACAGCGACGAGAGGGAAAGTAACAACATTTGGAGGGGGACCCGGGTGCAGAGGTTCTTTCCCTCTTTAAAGCTTACAAATGGGAATTCAACTTCGGTCAATTCGATTTCAGGGATTACTTTTTTCTCTTTAAACATGTTAAGGGAGATTGCTCGGAGATTGAAGATGACATACGGGTATTTATTATGATTTTTCGGAAAATTTTTGAAAGGTTAAAAAATGGATGAATTTAGCTTGTAGCCAAATATATTTCGTCTAGTCTCAAATGGGATTGAACATTTTTTTGCACTTTCCTCTTAGGTTAACCTCTAGATTTTTCTCTACAGAAGATAATCGAGTGTAAAAGCTACAAAATTAATGATAACTACTCTATCGAAACGAGGACACAAGGTAATATGATGAAAAGGATCTCAATATAAGTGTTAATTTGGTACTTTCGGCTTTCATTGAGTCAAAATAACACAGTTCCAGGCGTAACATAGTAGGAATCCTTCATGATGAAAGAAGAAACTTTGCTTTTCCACGTGGAGCATTATTATACTTCTTCCCAATGAGTGGTACCTGTGATCTAGTTGTTAACTAAGTAATTAAGTAATCCCTGCCATTTATGCTTTAGTTGCAGTTCCGCTTCATATTTTCTTCACCTAATTTTACCAAAATCATACTCATGCAAGTATTTGAGAATTAAAAAATTTTTTAAATGAAAATACCCCTTGTAAAGAGATAAACGTCGGAAACGTATACTAAATACAAAAGATGGATTGTTTTTTGTGGCTACTACGTATACTGTGATACAGATTACCGGACTTACCTTTCATTCAAATTTTGCGTCGGTTCCAATAAACAAACTCTTGTTTTCTTTTTGTCTTGAAATTTCATACAACAAGAGTGTCTCAATTTTGTTGACTATGATTACCAAATTGCACTAATTACAATGTGAATCATGAAAATTAGTGTTATATGCAAACTCATAATCAATCGTTAATCACAGGAACCCTGCTCCCGGGGGCCACTAATGAGATTTCCTCTCTCAAAACCGTCCTCTTGACGTGGTCGGATATTAAACGAGCTCTAGCGACCTAAAAAAACCGCCATTATTTTTCGTGCTGGGTCACATAATCCACTAACATGAAAGGGACATCATCGGCCGCGAATGGCGCTGGTGGAATCTTTTAGGTCAACCCCCTTTATTATGGCCACCTCCCACCTTGTTCTATACACATCGCGGAATAAAGAACGGAGGAGACTGGGATTAAAGAGTGAAGAGGGGCTGATTCCTTGAATGGGTAACTGTCTGAGACTACACGGTACGGGTTGAGTGAAAAGAAATTCCTCGGCCGTGGAGCGCTTTCGACCCGAAGGAAATGATACATTCAAGGGATTAGCAGACCATGCACTTGGGACCGTGCGCAATGCGTCTGTCACGGAAACCCAGCGTCGATCGCGCTTATTCTTTTATTTCGGAGGCGTTCGTTTCAGGTGTAGGGAGTGGCCCTGGACTGGGCGGTCGGTGAAGTGGGACGGGGTCTTCTTGGAGCGTTGACGCGGCTCGCAAGCTGCACGTAAGATTAGGCAATTCCGGTGTTGTCTCGAGAGAATAACAATAGCAGCATCTCTCCTCTCGAAGGAGAAAAGGAAGATGATTCGGAACAAACCGAGCGGAGAAAGAGAGGAGGAAGTGGGAGACGGAGGAGGGGGTTAAGGAGAGGAAGATGGAGAGGGAACGCATAAGGGATATGCTCTGGAGCGACGTTCGTAGAGTGGCTCCGGAATGGAATAAGGTTAGGGGAGGAGAGTGGGCGTTTGTGGAGAGGGGGGGTTGGAGGTAGAGTCGTCCGGGTTTGGACGTTTGTGGAAGCCAGAACGGGGAGGGGAACACGGACTGAGGGTGTATGGTTTGGGAGAAAAAGCATCCGTTGAGTCGTCCGGCGCCTATTTATATATATATACAACATACACCATCAGACACTCGTGTAGTCGAACGCCCACCAACTTCACCACCCCCTTCTCCCCCTTTCTTTCTCTATCATCTCTTCTACTTTGCGCCCATTCCGCCCCTCCACCACTCACACTCTCTGCTCTTCCTAGCGAACCACTATTTCCACCGAAAAATCCCTTAGCATCCTTCACTTCCCTCCAGCTCCGAGACATCCAAATTCCCCTCCTCCCGCCCCGGACATCTTGAAGACGATCGGGCCGACGAGGCTGTCATCCTGTGGGACGGAGGATTGGGGGAGGGAGCTGTGAGGAGGATACACCGAGCAAACGGGGCGAAAGTGGAGAGGAGGGGATGGTAGGGGTGAGGTGCCGGAGAGGGTGTGGTCGAGTGGAAGAGGGTAGAGTGGGTAACAAGGGGGGGAGGGAAGATGGAGACCGAAGCAACTCTATTCAGCGACTCGACTTGCGAATAAATCCCCAAGCACAAGCTCCTTTGCCTCCTCCCCACCCCCTTCCCCGCTGCACTCATTCTCCTCCTTTCCCTCCCGCTTCCCATTTCTTCCTCCACTTCCGCCCGTGGCCCACCCCAACGACTATTTTCATTCTAATTACTCGCTTCGGCATTCATACTCCTTAAGCCTTTCAATCGGATTCTAATCTTAAATTAGCAAGCCTTCGCCGCGAACCCCTAATACCCCATCCCCACTTGTGATACCTCTCTCTCTTTCCTTCTCCAATCTTTACCCCATCCCAGCAACTCTTCCCCAAATAAGCGAACACCCTTTCTTCTCCCTCTTTTCAGCCTCAGAGCGCGGCCGTGGAAACGCAAAGCCTTCTACCTTGTCGCCTCGGTTTCCTTCTCCTCTCTCCCATTCCCTTCTTGTTTACTTTACTTCTCGTTCCCTTTCTCTCTCCCCAAACTCTTTCCAACCGACAACTCTCCTTTCAACTCATCTTACTCAGTTCTCTCATTCCCTTTTATCTCTCCTAATGAACTCCTCCACGCAATTGGTTCGGAGCTTTTTGTGCCCCGCATTCCGTCACAGAGTTTGTGATCGAAGTGTTTCCACTTCATGATAGATTTAAACTAAATTATAAGTAAGGCGATAGGATGCAAAGATACCAATTATCCAGAGAACGATTTCGTCAGGGCATGAAAATGTTTTAAGGTTTTATTGCTGCACCGAGTGCCCTCATTGTGAACTGTAACTTTCCAAAACATAATCGTCTTGATTTATGATAACTTTATTCAGTGGTCATATTCGGAAGTAAATTTGAATGGGGAGAAGGTCCAGTTAATCTTAAATTGGTACCAAATACTCGTACAACCTTATTCTCAAAAGCTTTTGGGCTATTAACATTTACTTCTAGTGTATCAGGAAATATTACTGAATGCTCACGAGCAATTAAACGTTGAGAATCCCTATTTTCATAATTAAGAGGTTAACCAACGGATTTTATTGGGTATGAGCATCAAATTGAAATGAAGCGGTCATTCTGAAATTTCAAGCGGCACTTTTCTTACAGAATCATTTAGTTTTCGAATTAGACAATCAGAACCAATTACAGTAGCGAAATACATTTTTCATACTACATTTTTAGAATTGAAAACATCTCACTAAACACTGATTATATGCTGTGATATGCTCAATATGAGTATTTTCTGCAGTATAAATTTAAATTGGTCGTGTACATTTTGATAACAGGAAACTCAGTACCTCGACAAAGCGTATTACTATAGATGTGAATGGATTGAACATGCTATTAGTTAGGGATATAATCACATAAAAATTAATTGTAAATGGCACACACTCTACCAGAATTATTTAATGCATTCCATGCATGTTTTATATGTTTTCATATTGACTAGGTGAGGTGATGTGCTTGCCTCAATGATCAATCTAGACCGGCGTGGTGGAAGAATAGTCACTGGCAGGGCCACTAGAGCTGGAAAAGTCACGATGACAGTTGAGTATCAAAGAAAAATTCACTGGCCCTCTAGGAAACTGGTGGTTAAAGCGAGTGTGCTCTTCATACAGGGAACACCATTGAAACGCGGAAAATACCGAGTAACAGCCTTGGATAATGTTGGATGAAAAGCAAAGAGGATTTCGGTAACGGAAAAGGATTATGATTATTTGTGGTGTATGTAATGCAATGATTAATACAGGACTACAACAATTATTCGAAATGGGTACTTTTGGAAGGAATCGAGGACTATTGAATAAAAACTTAATAGAGTTCGGCTGTAAATGAATACGAAGTTGCCAAAGTTCGCCATTAAAAAAAATATATTTTATCAGAAGTGACACTTTTTCTGTTCAGAATAACAGAGACAACATGAGTGAAAAGGATCAAGAGATAAGGGAATAATCATAATGCATTTATGTATAGGTCATAAAATATCTTTGCACATCTGTATACAAAATATCTTTATAAAATATCTTCGTATGAATGCTTTAGGTGCAATATTCACAGATTTCCAGATCCTAACCATATTAGTCAATGGCATGTCCTAGGTTTATGAAATAAATATTTGAAGACAAAAATAAAGTGGTCATCAAAATACTTTATTTGGTAATTTTTTTCTATGGCACTTTGATCAGGCCACGGCATTTGCTCCTTTCGGGCATAACTGCAGTTCGAAAAATTATATTATTTAATGGAAAAATAGGGTTTCATCATTCTGGCCAGGGAGTTCGCATTGAGAGACCAACAAACACTTCAATTTGAGGTGTTTTCAGTCATGAATTTGGATAAGATAAATTTATACACCAAAATCTCGATGACAATATTTAAAAAAATGAACATTTTGCACTGCCTCCTCGCAACAACCATGTTTCTAATGTGCTCTTCCCAACAATTCTTGTTTTTTCTTCTTACCTTCCTCGTGCTCGTCTCTGCCCGTCTCTCCTACTTCCCTTCCCTGTCGGTTTCGAATGTCTCCTTATCCGTTAACGGCGTGCACTTCTCCACCATGGCGCTATCATCTCGCCGCCTACTCAACTCCCCCCCATCCACCCCCCACCTCCCGTCCCCTCGCTCCCTTGGCTCCCCCTTTTTTGTGTTCTTTTACGGCGACTATCACCACCCTCTCTCATTCCCCCTCCTTTTCCACCGACTCCGCATTGTCGAACAATGGGAAACCGTCTCTATTTCTCTCTCTCTCGCTCTCCTCTCATAAAAAAGGGTAATGGTCTTTGGTTTCGCGTCATAAACTTTTCCTTAGGGTTTGGCCGCCACGGAGGAGGCGGCGACTGCGGTGGGGGAGGAGGATGTATCGATGCCACTAAGATGCCTGATCTGGATGATTCCTCCGCTTTCCGTCCGCGGATCCTCCAAATTAGTGGGGTGTAACAGTAACGTCGCTTCGGGTCGCTGTAAACGCGGCGCAATGATCGCCCAAGCGCACATTAAACGCGACCGAGACGGGATAGTAATGACTGGAGTTTGGCATGCAGTATATTTCCCTAGGATGCGCATATCCTGCTGGGCATCATCGGAGGCGACCCACTCACCCTCTCCCGGCGGAGGAGATGGAATTAAGCAGGTCGCGTTCGTCAGCCAAAAGTTGATTACTAAGAGTAAGCACCAGTTTTTCTGCTATTTTTCAGGTCAAACGATTAACGACGACCTATCTCTTCACTTCTAACTTCGTGATCTTTAAGAGTGTAGAAGTCACAGAATGCTTGGGTTAAAATTCTATTGTTGATTTGATAGATTCCTCAATAAATATGAGACAAGGGTTTCAATTGAAAAAATATAGGATAGATGCAACTTAAAAAATGCATACTGCAGTATTTCAAGGTGAAATTTGTGGAAGGCATCATTTATTAAAATGACAAAACGTATATATTTTTAATGTTTGCATCATAGGACCACTAGAATGTTTAAAAATTGTACTTTGGTCAGCATTAATAAATTTTAAATTCTATTCCATTTACCAAAATTAAATGACGACAATTATTAATTACTATATTTATGACCATATGAGCTAATGGTGATATTTATTAATGCTAGCATAATAAAGTATTATTGTTGTCCTTAATAATATGAAGTTTATATTTAACCTAACAAGTTACAAAATCACCCAATTTAAAATTGTAGCAAGATAAAAAACAACGATTTTGTCTAGCCATTGTCATTTAAGTCATTAATGTGGCAATTTCATCAAACAAAGAGTTTTAAAATATATTGCATTTTTTTCATTTTTGTTTTGACTATATTTTCAGCCAAGAATTTTCTTATCCATATAGCGGTCTTTAATTAAAACTAAACACATTTTTCAACCCTAAATTTGATAGGTGAGGATATAGCTCATTAGACTCAACGGCGTGAAAAATTCACACATAATGGAGGAGAGGGCAGTTCCTTTTTCTGTGACGCCTATGGTTTTCTCATGAAGGTCTGGTTACGCTGGCTTGGGTTACGCTGAGGATGCTAAAATATTTTCCGGGGAATAGAACCCGGACTCTCCGGTCAGTAGCCTAACGCTCTCTACTCCCTGGATTATCATGCTATGTATGTAAATAAACAAAAAATTAGCTTGATCAGAATTATTTTCAATGTCCTCGAAGGGTGGTCAAATATTAAAAATGTTGTGGCTCGAATCGAATTTACTTATTAAAAATTTGAAATTAACATATCTCATTTTATCAGTACTTTTTTACTCATCGTTATTGAATTTAAAGAACTCATTTATTAAAACAGATATGTTAATGTCCATACTTACGAAAAATAATAAATAACTAGCAACCGACTACTACAAAAAAAATATGATGGCCTTTAACGATTTGATGATTATCCATTTATGTAAGTCTACCTTGACCTGAATTATCCTAGGTAGGCCGGAATAGACCTAGTATTCATTTCCCTGGCTACAATTATTTTAATAAATGACTAGTCTTTAAGTCAAGCCTTTCGAAAAGGTTTTTTGGGATTATTTCCACAAGATGAATTGTGCTTCTCTATGATCAATTACTATTGTTTTCATGCTTTAAAATCACGCTAATATTAAACTTTTGAAGACACATGATTATTTGCTTAAAAATGTAAATATAAAGGCGACTGAGGTATTACCTTGTGATATTATTGATATCATGACATGTATCTCATCTGTGAATGGTGATGACGAACTATTTCCGGAGACAAAGGAGTGTATGTCACCATCTTGAATGTAATCTTCGACGACATTAAAGCTCTTTAAAGAGAACTCAATTCTAGTACATGTAAATGCCTATTATTTTGCCAACTAAGGGACATTTATCATAGTATTACTAAACGAATGCAAATTGTCTACGCTAACTTATATGTGCATGCTGAATTTGAAGGCACTTCTCTTGCTTCTTATACTTTAAACTTGGAGAAACGCATAAATCAAAGTCGTCACTGACGACACAAAAAAAGTTTTGACATTCCTGCGCTATCTTTCACAAAACATTGGCCGCTGAATCATGAAAACCCACAGCGCAACACAGCATAGCATGAGCAACTCCAAATTCGATGCAAATTTGGCGACTTTTATGCTCCCAGGACCCATTCATTTCCCTTCTTCTCGGGCGCTCACCACTCCCTCTCCCCCCACCCTCTTAGCCCTCCCCACCCTTTGCCTTGCCCATCTGCCCGCCTCCTCTCCCCGGCAAATAAACTCTACTTTTCCCCACCCCTGCTTCCTATCCCTCGCTCTCTCCTTTTACTTTCTACGGATCGGGGGGGCTGTAAAAATATCCTCCTCCCCCGAGGACGGAAGTGCGGGGGTGATTCCGATGGCGTAACATCGGGAGGAAGAGCAACGGCTGAGGAGGACAAGGTAAGGAGGGACGCGGCGTCGGAATCCTCCACGGGAAGGACGGAGGGCCAGAGAGGAAGACTCGGTAACCCTAAAGGAATAAAAAAATGGTGGGAGTGAATGTAGGGAGAGAGAGAGGGGGAGGTGGACCGAGAGCTCGGAAATACGGAGGAGAGGTAGAGAGGCGGAGGGTTCCGGGGGAGGGGAGGTAAGGACAGAGGGAGGAAGTCGCGCTGACGAGAGAGGGGAGGATTTGTCTGGCGAAATAGGAAAGAGGGGGAGGGGAAAACGTGAATGGGGTGCGGGAGGGGAGGGATTGGTTAGGGTTTTGGGGACGCAGATGGGGAGGGGAGGTGGAACTAAGGGATGGTGTTGGGAGGAGGGTGGTGGTCCCCCGATTCGAATCTCATCGGGTGATCCTTTTCGATTTGTCATCCCCGATGCCAAGATGGGAAGAGAGAGGCCTCTCGGTGGTCTGCGGACTTAAAGGGCGGAGTGGTGGGGGCGGATGATAAAGAACGAAGCCGGAAGAGCGGGATGCGATGGGACGGGAGGTGCGGGTGTGGAGAGCGGGGAAGTGGTGGGGACCTAAAGAACGGAGTTTGCGGCTGCGAAGGGTGGCCAAACTTCAGAAGGGACAATACTGCCGCCTTCGATTCGCTTCCTCCAGAAGAGGTATCTACTCCAACGAACCACTCCCTTAAGGGTGGCCAACGTCTTTGTCGCTAAGCTTACACGTGATCTGGACACAGAATCAGCCAAGAGAGCAAGACCAGTGGCCATGAGACTTGTTCCACTACTGGTACACCATTTATCCATTGACACAATGGAAGGTTAACTATCATAAAAATGTGACAATTTCGGATCGAAGACAATTGTTATTTGGACATATTGGCATTTAGCCATTAATGTGCCACACACCATCAAGAGTTTAGCGAAAGTTCTTTGAAATATATTTACAGTTGCATTCATCATTATTTGACAAATATCCTTTAAAAATGCGCTTCCTGAGAATGAATGTCTGCTATTAGTCAAAGAATACTTTATGCTCGTATTCACAATACATATACTGTATTTAATGCGCATAATGTACTCTTACACGAAGTCTTAGCCTGTCATAAAATTAAATACGACGAAAGCAGGAAGATCAGAGAAGTGAATCAATCCATGTCTATTAGTTATCTTTAATGAAAATTAGACCGATTTGTACATTTTTTCTACAATCATGCAGTTATATGATTTAAAATTAAGGTTAAATTGTACACGGTGAAGTTATAAAGGCCATATCCTGAATTAATAATTATTCTCGAGTATTTCATGATTTTTGGATTATTCGCTCAAACGTTATTGCATAAAGGACTATATATAAAAGTATAAAAATATATAACATTATATATATATATATAATATATATATATATGTACACACACATTTAGCCAAAAGAAATCGCTTATAATAAAATATTTTAAACACGGTAATTTACTCGGTAAACTAAAATATATTAAACGCTTAGCAGAATCATTTGTTGTTGAGTCATCGTAATGTGTACTTTTCAAACATTGCTTTTTTTCATAAATATCAGGAAACCCTTTTATTACATGATACTTTCAGAAAAACTCGTGTTTACTTGGCAATCCACATGATTTTCTTTGGTTTTTTTTGGAAATTACGGCATTACAAATAACTTTTAACACGAATTCCTGAGCAGAAATTTTGTTCCCCTGTATATTGAAATAAAATATCCCCGCCGAGGATAGTAAAATATATCCCAAAGGAACCTCAACAGTTGGCAAGCCCTGCGGGATAGCTGTTCGGTTTTGTTTTTACACGTCTGTGTGGATAAAATTCTAGATGCGTTGAGGGGTGCCGAGTGCCACGGATGGAGAGCATGATGGAGTCTGGTCCGTTTTATCTGGGGTGTGGAGAAAGGGAGGAGGGTGTCGGTGGAAGAGAATGGTATGGAATAAACGCGACAGCACCATTGCAGACCGACTGCTGGAGTGGGAGGGCGAAGGGGTCGAGGGAAGGTGAACAAAGGGGGGGAGTAGGTAGAGAGAGAGAATGGTGTGAGTGAGCAGAAGAAAATAAATGGAAGGAAGGGAGAGAAAATGAGAAAAAAGGCGATCGAAAGCCAGAAAGGATCAATGAGATTAGGACTAAATGGTCCAGCGGGGGAGGAAGGCGGTGGGAAAAGAGAGGGATGGTAGAAGCGAGACAGAGAGGGAGGGGAAGAAGAGAAAAAAATAGGATCCAATGATAAGAATTTGTTCTCCTTCTCTACCTTTCTCTCTCTCTATCTCTCTCTGTATCTTTCGGATGTATCCCTACGAGCGTTAAAGTATATTGCTTGGAATTCTACAAGATTCGTCACACAGCCCCCAATAAGTGCTACATTTTATTTCTTGTCACGCGATTGCCTTCATGAGGGTTGAAACGACCGTCAGACGTGAGTAAAATAAAATGGTGCCGTGCAACTTGCAATCATTTGTGGCCAAGCATCACATTAAACTTTTATCAATCCAAAGTTATCGGTTAAAATACGTCTATTACTATGCAGTACGATTTCCAAAATTATGAAAATAAATAATATGCACTTTGCACTAAAAATCCTGCCGTTGCATCTGTCACAAATCCTCCCCATCAATTGTAAACACGTTTAAAACAATTCACATTTTTTCTGAAAGGGCCATCAATGTATAACTACAAAAAATGATGTTTCTAATTAGATAAAATTTACTTGTATTGCACAAATAATGGTACTCATTGCCGAAATTTATTCAACAAAATGTCACAAAATACTTGGTAATTTCCATGAAAATTTATACTTGCCGCTTTCTTGTCTTAAAGTGTTACTGTAACTTTCATATTGGTTCTAGTTTACGTTTTGACATAATAGCAACTAATGCATTAAATACGGTTTCAATTATCAATATACCGATTCAATTTTTTATAAAAAAATATTCGAGCAAAGAAATAATGGCTATTATCTTACACCTTAAAGGGAAAAACCCACGAATGTGCACAATAATGTAAATTCACTAACTAGTCGACAAACACAGAAACTAAAACATATAAAAGAGGGACTCACTGTTTCTCGAATTTTCGGTGGTGCAACCACCTTTCTCAAGAGGAATTAGGAGCAGAACTGAGGCAGAGGAGGGCCCGAAAGCAGTGGTAGGAAGGAGAAGGGGAAAAATGGGGAAAATGGGGGAAAAGAGGGGAAAAGAAAGGAAAAGGGGGGAAAAAGGGAGGGAAGGCATTCTAGGTGAGGGGTTTGGAGGGGTAGTGTATGGCGCGGGAATTTTAAAAAAGGTGGGGATGATATGGAAGTTGTTGGGGGCGGAGGGGGATGACATTATGTGCATAAAAGGGGCAATTAATGTCTAATATTAATACCTGGGCGATTCCAGGGATCCAAGAGCCAGATGAAGGCTAGCTCTAATGTTTTGAGTTTCAGTGGAGGGTCTGAGTGTGGGAGGGATGCTAAGACGGATACTTTAAAACATTGGTCAAAGGGAGTGTTGTGTTCGGAGGCATGTTTGGGGATTGGGAACATACCAATAAGGGAGGAATTGTTGCATGAGGCTCGATGATTATTGATTCTAATATTAAGGGGTGTGATACATTGTCCAATGTAAAAGGCAGGGCAAAGTTGGCACTTGAGTAGGTAGATAACATTGCAGGAGGTACACGAGGAGTAGGGAATTGGTGGGAGAGAGTTAAAGAGCGGGTGGGAGAGGGATGGGATTCTGGTTAGGAAAATAGGACGTTTTGCATCTAGGTTTATTGCAGCGTCTGGAAGTGATTTTGGAACGGGGCGAGGATTTAAGAAGTGGATTGGTAGATTTTAGAATATCTTATATATATATATATATATATATATATTAATATATAAGCTTAAATCATCTACAGTGTGAGTGTCCTTTTACGTGTTATCTGTTTTATTCTGTGTTCTATTGTGCCGTCCAAAAGTTATATTGCTCTCGTGAGTACTTCCGCATCATCGATATATATATATATATATATATATATATATATATATATATGTGTGTGTGTGTGTATGTATGTGTGTATATATATATATATATATATATATATATATATATATATATATATATATATATATATATATATATATATATATATATATATGCGCAGACAATCGGTTCACCATAAGTTTGAACACGTAAAATTTCAGACATTCTTGAAAAAGGTAAATTCACAAAGTATGCACAAAATAACTATTTATCATTAGGTTTCCCGAGTTTATGCAGCATATTAGCTTATAGAAGATCCTGTCATTAGAATTATCAGATCACTATTTCCGTCTGTGGAACCCAATGATATTTTTCCTTTTGTTTTCTTCCAGTTTGTGCATAGTTTCGATTAAAGATATGGTTCTTTGGAATACAAATTTTCTTTGCTTTTGCAGTGAACCTAACCCAACCCTTTTGGGAACCCACACTGTTGGTTCTGTCCAACTCGGAGACATTCCTCTTGGATCGATTTTCAGTCTTTTTAATGCCTCATACCATACTTTGAAATATTATCCAACGATTTCTGCTTGCCAGGATCGTGCATTTGAGCACCTGATTAACATTTAAGTCTCCCCTCCCTGGCAGTTTGTGTGTGTGAAAATGTTTGGAAGGTTCTTATTTAACGAATTTTTTATTGATTTTTGGCACAATTTTTATAACTTTTAGAGTTATCTATAATGGCATAGTACATAAACAAAAGTCACTAACTTTTGCTATATCAAACAATTTGGTGATTAATTTTAAGACAATTACTTTATTTTCATACAGTTTTTATTACTCATAGAGTTAGATAAATATTCTATTTTCAGTAATCATGATATCGGTATTTAAAAAAAACTTCAGATTAAATCGACATAAATATCAGCTATCGCTATCAATATGAAGGTGGTTACTTGTAATAATACACTAACAGGAAGACGTATTAGACTTTGAGTGACTTGAAAAATTAGCTGTGCTTCATTTTCATGTGATCTAGCTTAAGAAATTGCCATAACATTAAATTTAAATACCCTATCAAACATACTATATAGCAACATTTTAATTTCAGTAAATATTCAAATTATTAACAAAATAAGACTCAAAATTCTTGTTTGCAGATGCTGCAATACTCATCATAAATTTTTTGAACCGTTCAACTGTTAATATTAAACATTAATACTCATACTAAGGCTCCTTGATCATGCTAATCTACTATGTATGAAGTACCCATAATTAAGTTACTGGAGGAGAAGAAGTAATTGAATAAGTGGGGAAGATTGGGAAAACTTTAGACCGTTAATACCTCATACAGTCTATTTAGATACCCATAAATGAATTCTAAAATTTTGAGCAGCCTAATTGAGGGCAAAGACAGACTAAAGTAGCCACTGACCTCACAGGAGCAAAGGCTTGACCCCGATGGCCTAAGATCATCGCGTGGAGAGCATAAACTAGGCCCAAGGAACGTCAGCGAGATACGGTTTTAGTGGGGACGGTCATAATTGGGGGAGGGTGAGGAGGGTTCAAGGTGATTAAGATGCCGATCTGGGGAGATTTCTTCGCCCTATCTGCTCGAGCACACTCCCTAGGGACCACAGGCCGTCGCTGCGGCCAGACACCGACTTAACTCCCACCCTCTTACGATCGCACGCCGTCGGCCGCGATATCTCACCCGGGCCGCTGCGCAGGCACCATGGGTGGACACACGCACACACTCAAACACATGCACGCATGCAGACGCAGGGAGGATTGGGGCGGGTGGGGGACCAGCCGAATAGTTTCCCACATCGCCAAAACCTCCTGGCCCAACGAAGATTCTCAAATCAGAGAATGACCGAAAAGATCGGGGTATCTAAGCAACCCAAGCCGCAAACGCATTGGGATGCCGGAGCCTTAGGCAGAGGAAATCCTTAGGAAAATAAAGGAAAGAATACCGGAGAACGAGTCTCCCCTCCCAGCTTCCCTTGGCTAAAGGCAGGGGAGAGGAGAAACTAAAAGGTGTGGGCGGTGACGGAAAAACCTCCATGAACGGGGAAATGATATGAAGACGTGGCGAAGTGGGCGTAGAAGGCTACCTCAGGCGGGGAAAGGTTTCGAGGGTGGTAAGGGGATGAAGGGAGGGACTGAAGATGGGGGTTTGCATGGGGTGAGGCGACGCCCTGCCTCCGCCATCACAAATGCCATCAATAAGCAGTGCCGACAATGGGGAGAGAGGAGTAGGCCCCTTCCACGCGGTTGCGGAGACGGGTGCGGGGGCGCGGGTCGGGAGGGAGGGATTAAGAGAGGACGGAGGAATCAGTCGGTCGGTGAGGGATGAGCCGGACGAGGGGTGGGCGGGTCTCGGGGGTGTGCTGTGTGCTTACCGGGAGGGGTTGGAAGGAAGGGGGTGAAGGAGGTGAAGGAGGAGAAGGGGGAGATGGGGGAGTAATAAGGGGATGGAGAGAAGACCGCGGAGGGAAGGAATGCCAAGTCGGTCGGGAGGAGGGCTTCCGCCAGCCTTCCAGGCCGCACAAGGATTCCGAAGTCGTGTGTACCCATAATCCTCTCCCTCCCTCTCCGCCCACGAAACGGTCTCACCCTCGGTAATTTCTTCTCGGTTTTGCATTAAAAGACGAGGATCACCGCCTGGAGAGGAAGGGAGCATGGTAATAAGCATGCGTACGCGGCGGCGATATAGAGCAAATTTAAAGGGAGAGAGGGAGACTGCGGCTCCTTCCCTGTTCGGGAGCCTCTTTTCGGGTGGGGGATGTTTTAGCGGGATAGCGGGAGGGAGGGATGCTATCGAAGAATGAAAGGGGGGATGCGCCTTTCTTTGTTTGTGTTGTCGCACCATGGAGGCCTGGGGGGTGAGGAGGAGTGGGACGATGGTGGGACTGGAAGAGAGTGCAGAGATGAAAGACCGCACGGGGATGTTTTCCGAGGTGGATTGGGAGGGGGAACGAAGGGGATTGGCGGGGGGAGGATATGGAGGGGATCAGAGCTATGGTGCGGATGTGGAGGGCGGACGGAATGGGGGAGTGGGGGACTCGGAGAGCATGGATGCTAAGGTTACGGGGATAAAACGTCTGGGGCGGAGGCCGCGGTGGAATGACGGAGGATACTGGGGGGTGGGGATGGTGGGGGAGAACTGAGAGGAGGTTGAATGAGAAAGGCGAGGGGAAGGGCGTTCCGGAAGGAAAGAGCTGGAGAAAAATCAAGTCCATCAAGGGAGAACAGGAAGAATTTTGGCGGCAAATGGAGCCCTTGTAATACTCGGACGTCAAAAATGGGCCCGGATTATCTCAAAAGGGAGCAAGAACAGTGATAATGGTCTTGAGAAAATGCGAAGGGGAGATGGAGGGGGGGCTAGAGGTTATAGACGGAGCCGGGAAAGGGATTCGCTCCAAAGGCGAAATAGATGGACCAAATCGGTCGTATGCCGTCTCATTTTTATCCTCCTTTTTCCTTCACATTTAAAAGTGTGTATTTTGTATAAACTTTTTTTATGACAGAAAGAAATTCAATAGCTTTTAGGGGAGGGAGATCCCATATAAATTATCAGCCGAGGAAAAAGGAATCGAATTGTAATGCCATTCCAATTATTTACGTTTTTTTAAATAATCACCCTTTATGTGGATGAAAAATGAGCAAAAAAATTAATCCTCAGAAGTTTTTATTGGACGGAACAGAAGATGAGTTGAAGTTAATTAAAATATTCAGATTTTTCCCAAAGACTGAGACCTTTTGAATTGCCATATCTGTGCTCTTTAAAAGTGTCTAAGGCATAGTTTTTTTGAGAACAACCTAAAGTTAGTAAAATGTAAAAATAAATTCCACCAGTTTCGATTTTAGCCAGGAATAGACACCATGAGTAAAATGTTTGTATAAGTTACTGTAATGTTAATTTTTCGTAATTTAAATTGCATTAGTAAAACATAGGATTCTTTACCTGAATTTATGTTTAGTAATTTCCTGGAAGATGCGTCTTTGCCGTTTCTTACTTACATGGCAAAAATATATATACTTATATGGCAAAATCGAAGGAATTATGTTATTCATTGTCTTAATATATATCCATAATAACGAATTTATACTCTTAAAAGAGATCCCGTAGGGAATCCAAGAAATTAATCTATTTAAACAAACGAATTTTAACAAAATATATTTAGCAAAGGTACACGCAAAGTAACAGAATTTTGTATGTGGTATTTACATAAAAATGTCAAAATAATTAAACACCGCGACCGTGAATTTTATCATGTAGTACATTTAAGGCCTACTCGAGAGAAATGTAACGTTTTGGAATATTTATCGAGGCTTAGCATTAAACCTCTAAATACGTCCACCGGTTTACGAATGACATGTTGAACTCTTGATATAGTAGCATTATGGGTATATGTACTCGATGAGTAAACAATCGTGGAAAATTAATGGTGACAATCAAATGATGAAAGAGTTCCGCATTGTGCAAGATGGCTGAAAAAGTAAAGTAAAAGTGTACTGTAAAAGTGCGACTGGAAGCATAAATTTTTAAAGGCAGCAGGAGAATCTACCCAATGAAGAGCAGCTAGCCAACCATTCATTTTTCCTTTCATTGAATTGAACAACAACATATGATGAAATTCTTTCGATTAAAATATTGGAGAGGTTAAATAGTTCATCTTTCGGATCTCTGGACGAGGGCTAATCGAGGGGCTACATGTGTCAGACATTTAAAATGTCAGTTCTGGATTGCAAATTGGAATGCCCGTTCACCTCGGATATGTGCCGGTTCACCTCGGAGACTAGAAAATGTGTACATTGCATAGGTCAAGTGAAATTAAATGGCAAAAATAAGAGGACTTTAGGAGTTGCGCTGTTGAATGATTCATTCGGTCATCGTGATAGGAGAAGTGACAGAGGGTTCATTATTGCTGAAGATTTCTGAGATGAGAATAAAGAGCATACTTCAATGAAATGAAAGAATTGATACAATTAATACGATGCATATAGGAACAAAAACAACAGATATCGTACTGACACACGATTACATGCAAAACACGACAGTCAAGAACTTTGGAGCGTGTGCGACGATAACGCCGAAAGGAATAAATATGTAAAGCAAGAAGAAATACAATTATACTTGAAAACTGAATTGTCATTTCCAGGGAAAATGAAGAAGATTCAATGGATGTTAAGAGATTGAAGGAAACAGAGCTGAGGACGGATTTACAATGATAATTAAAGGAATTGATGGCAAATTACAGTGATACAAGATCAATCAAAAGAGGGTGAAAAGATACGAAGAGAGCAAAGTTTAAGTGACGGAAATAAACTGTAGGCCAAAGAAAACTATGAAACGGAAGCCATGGATAACGGATGGAATACTTGCTCCCACAGATGAGAGAAGAAGAACAAATACTCAAGAACTGAGGAAGAATTATGCTACTGTTAGTGCTTAAAAAATTTGGAAAAAAGTGAGAAGAGTCAGAGCGGAATTTATAAATAATCTAAGTGACTAAATATCACATTATTTTTCCAAGGAAAAGTTGATGCAACAAACGGAATCTTGAGACACCGATTCAATAATTATACAGTAAATATTATTTTTATTTTGGACAGGAAATGGCAGACTGATTTGAAAAAAAACAATTAGTTTAATAACTAACGAACATTGCATAGAAGACTATGAACAGTGTCTACCCACGAAAAGTGAGGTGACTGCTACTTGTTAAAGTGAGGAAACATTTTGAATGTGAAGTAGGTGAACAAGATAAAATACTATATGCTTATTTAAGGCCCATCGCGTAGATCAGAATGCAAAACGATCAACCGATCCTTCGTGCATTCGTACCTGTGTAATTAGAGAAATAGTTTGATAACACACGGTGGAATCGTTTAATAAAAGCTAGTTAAAATTAATAACGCTATTCTGTTATTGCTTAAAGCCATTTTATATCTCTTCTAATGATACTTTAACCGTCAATTATTATTGTTTGAATTGGCCTTTTGTATATATTATGCCTTCAGCGCTGGAGAATACATTATTAATTAAATATTTAAAATGAAATATTAATTCAATGCTACTTAGAAAAATAACCATTCAAAAGATATTAGGGATAATTAGTTTTCCCTTATCATTATATTTTTTCGAAAGAAGCCTAAACCGAGTTGAATGAAGCTCATGGCGTATCTGCTCCTGTGTTTGCGACTGTGTATAATTAAGTAAATGGGTTAAAACGTGGCCTTATATCCACAAACGATCGTCCCAATATTTTTCTTGGCATTCAGTAAAATTGACTTCCTCCGAAATCATTGGTAGAATCCAAGATAAGGATTTGAGTGATCGACAAATCGAAGTTTGCGGAATAGTTGAAACCACAGGCACATCACAAGGTTTTCATTAAGGATATTGAGAAAATAGGAGTAAAAGTGAGAAAAAGTAGAATGAAAGGAAAGTAGAAAGAAGGGAGGAGTAGAGGTAAACCAATCACATGTGGAAGATTTACAGAGGAAGGTCAAGGATTAACGATTGATGAAAACTCTGCTATGATGATAAGGTTAAAATTAAATACCTAAGAAATGTTCTTATCATATGAACAGATACCATTTAGAAAAACGTTAGAGGATATTGATCATTTGTTTTCTTAAGATGGATACACTGGGCTTGATAAACTGGGTTAGATAATAGATAAACTTGCGAATGACGACAATCATAATAAATCATTATTGGGCATATCATGATATTTCAAATCTTTTTGCGGTCCACTTTTCTTTCTCATCTTTCATTCCATTTCATTCTTTGTATCCCACCTTTCCTGCTACATAAGCATTTTTCATCCCATATTCAACCTATATATCTAATTATCGCACAAGTTATTTTCCCTTTAGAACACATTCCGCACTTTGCTAATCCGTTTCAATGTATCACATATTTTCCGACAGGAATTCGACATTGGGTGAGTGAAACAGACGTTTTTAACATTGGCCTCCCTCCCTGGACCAAGTGCTCCCACCAGCAGTTTTAGTGAACTTTTGAATGGCAAAATACCTACTCCATCTAGAAAACTGCTGTTAGACATACAAAACAGTTTAGCCGAACAAAATAAAAGCATAAAAGTACACGGTCAGAATTTTTTTCCCTCTAGGCTTTTTACTTTTACGCTCATACGAGCTCTTCTACGGCACAAAGCAGTTTGCTCATTTAATACAGGAGTGAGTAAAAATATCGATCGGGAGGGCGTAAAATTCTACGAGGCTCTCTTTTGATCGCCACTTGGGCCCCGTCGTATTTTCTTTGTCATAGATGTGCCATGATCTAAAACAAGGTGGGGAAAGCAAGTGGAGAGGTCTCCTCAGCCTGACCCTTAAGGGGCGAGATCTCTTTGAATCCTCTTCGCTCCCTGCCGCCACACTCCCTCCTTCGCATACCCACTCCCGATCCTTGGGCTCTGTCGTCCTTTAACCCCATCGACCTCTCCCCTCCCCATTTTCTCCCGCACACCCTGGCGGGGCCGCGGCCAAGGCAGAGGAAGGCTTTAGAAGTCACTCGAGACCTCTTGACCACTTTGAGAAGAGAAAATTGTGTACGCTCCGCTCGATTCCGGCATACTCTGCTTATTTTTTTATGTGTAAGGTGATGGAAGAAATGGTGGATACGTTCCTTGAATGAGCTTTCCCCTTTTTCCATGGCAACGGAGGTCCACTAGCGTAATTTTTTGGTGTACGACAACGCTCGAGCTAAGGAGACTTGTCAAGCACAAACGGTCCAAACACTTTTTGGGAGGGCCTCCGGGGCGGACCCAATGTGGTTTTCGTCTCCGTTTGTGATTCAAAGAAGTGAACTTTTTCTTTTGAATCGACTCGGATCTGTTTGCCCGGGCGATTCACAGAAATCTCTAAGGGTAGCGAACGCCCCCCAATTGCTTTAACTCTTGTCCACGCGTTCTCGGGCGGGAAAACCTGTCCCATTCCTTTCACTTGAAGCTGCCTCTTCTAGCTGAAAAACCCAACTGATCCCTACTTTCTTCCGCATTTAGCTCACGTCACGTTCGAGTATTTAATGAATTACGCACCAACGTTGTGATGTTTGATTTTGATTTACATCTTCCCTAGGGACTCTTTACTACGTCAATGACATGGAATGCCGAATCCGATTTATTGCATAAACAATGTTGTTATTTTTAGGAAAACAAATGACACTGTGTTTTATATCAAAATAATGGTTAATCTAAACCAAAATTATCGCACGAGTCATTTACCCTTCTCGTTTCTCAGTCTCAATATCTGTGAAATTTTTAACGATTTGAATTCGACGTAATAAGACCAAAAAAGTGTAAATTATTTGCTAGGAAAACTCTTTCGACTACTTTTATGAATTAATTTTTTCTATGTCCATTAAATCCTGATTTTAAAATTATAATTATCACCTTGGAATCTAAAATGTTGGATGTTCCACCGGTCGCAGATGCCCCTAACCATCTACTTTCTTTGAGGTCAATTTAATGTTTAGGCCAATATTAGCTATAACTAATGAACTACTTTTTTCGTGTTTCCCGACGATCTTCTATCGTGCCCTCAGATCCTTATTAAATCGTCTATTGAGATCAAAATCCTGTAGCTGCATGTAAATTTCTCTTCTAGTTGGAGAAAAAATTAATACTATTCTGCATTTGTTGAAAATACGTCCTAGAGAAAGCCAAATGAGAAGCCAAAAAAGCGCCATTCCACGAATTATTCTTAAAATTCTTCGCTAATCTAACATTTTCGCTACCTTTTGCCTTTTATAGGGCTTTTACCGACTTCCACGAGTGCCCTAGTAATTTCCTCGATATTATCCCATCCTTTCGAAAGACCCAATCCCGCCTTTCTCATCTCCCTACACTCCCTCCTCCCCGTCCACTGTCGATCCCTTTCACTCTGCTCGCTGCTCTTCCCTCTACGCTGCGCTTTGTTTTGTAGCCATTATAATCCTGCTCTATCCTTCCCGAGCCCCTAACAGTCAATTATTTCCGCGTATTTAATTTGGGGGCATTATCTTTTCTTTTTGTAGATGCAACTCACCCTACCACCCCATCATGACGTATAGTTTCACCATAAAAATAGGAAAAGAAAATGTATTGTCAAGGATTCGCGCACCAAACTTTACCCTTACACTTTGTTTTGTGAAGTTCAATTGAAATTATAGATGCTATCTGATATTATTAACGTCACCCACTATTTGTTAACATAAATATTCTGGAGAAACGATTTTAATGTACGGTTAGGGGCATTATTTATGTATTAAGTGTATTAAATACAAGCTTAGTTTATAAACTAAAACTGGTTTAAGTAATATGATGATGGTTAATTGGAGCTTTTAAATATTCTAACGAGTAAAGGAGGTAAGTTAGCACACTCTCTAATCTTACTAAAATTTTGGAGGAACTAAGCACCCTTGATCGAATTGCGATTCTAAGCATTCATCTTGGGTATTCTTAGTTTGGGTGTCTCTGAGCTCGATCAATGACTTGTGTAAGGTACTTTCCAATAGTGTAGGTATATAGGTAATGGTAGATAAATGCGCGTATATCCTAGAAGATAACTTGATTACAGTGTAAAATTTTGAAACGAATCAAATAATGCGTTACCATTCGGTAACAATATTAGATTGGATATCTCAAACAAAAGTAAAGAAATAGATAAACGAAGAGTTCAATTTGAAATTTTAATCCTGAATATATTTTATATTTTAAAATACATAACATCATCATCATCATTGGTCATTCAACCCTAAGATTGGTTGACTGCAGCCCCCCATCGTACCCTCAGTGAAGCTCGGCTTCCTGCTCTTCTTTTCAATGTACGAGCAAATTGCAAAAGCAAAGACTTCCTGGTATATTTTTCTTCTTGTATAGCTGATAGATTATTCTTCTGTCATTGTAATCTATTCCGAGTTTTTCCAGCAGTCCAAACATCTTGTTCCATTTCACATTCTAGAAGGCTTCTCCAAGTTCACGAATGCTACATACAGTTACTTGATCACATGCATCGTATTGCTTTCTCTATCATGATTCTCAGACAGAGTATGACTTTCCTGGTTCCTCTGTTCTTCGTAAAGTCAGATTGGTTTTCCGACAGGTTATCTTCAATTTTCCTTTCCATCCTTTGACTTATAATTCGTGCAAGTTTTTTATGCATGTGACACAAGACTCAATGTTCGGTGGTGCTTACATTTCTCTGTCCGCGTCTTCTTTGGTATCGCGATTACCACACTCCTATGAAAGTCTTCAGGAAGACTTCCATCAATGGAGCTCTTTTTGACTAATCCATACAGATTGTCCTTGGCTTTGTTTCCGAGTGCCTTGATGAAGTTTCCGTCAATTTTGTCTTCTCCAGGAGCTTTGTTTTTCTTAAAGTATTTTACTGCTCTATCGAATTCACTCTTCAGTATGTACAGACCCTGGTTTTCGACATCCAATTCACTCTCGTCCTTCAGCAGATTTTTTTCCAGCGGTCTCAGACATTGGTAGAGTTCTTTTATGTATTGATTCCATCTATTGCCAATATCTTCACCTTCTATCAGTATATCCCTCTTTACAGCGTTTTGTACAGCCTTTCCTCAACATCATTCATGGCGTTCTTGTATTTTCCTTTTTCTTCTATTAATTCCCTTATCTCCGTCGTGATCCATGGTTTCTTTGTGTTGGCTCTCTTTCTCACCAGTTGCTCTTCTGCAACTTCAGCGATTGCCCTCTTGAATTCATCCCATGTCTCTTCGGTGCTCCTTTCTCCTTCATCACCTGGTTTGCTGTCAATGGCCGTCTCCTTAACTTTCTTGTAGCGAAGTTGGGTCTCCATTTTCACAGGTTGTGATCGCTATTTATGTCTGCACCATGGCTGGTCCCGTACTGCTTCACCTGGTTATTGTATCTCCTCCCTACTAGTACGAGGTATGTTAAAAAACTAATGAGAATTTTAATTTTTCGGACAATATTATTTATTTATTCTAATACGTTGATGTTGTCACCTTCAAAGTAGTCTCCATTGGAGATTTTTCACTTGTGCCAGCGCTTCTTCCAATCCCCGAAACACTTCTAAAACTCAATCTTTGAGATAGCCTTTAGTTCTTTCAGCGATGCGCTTTTAATGTCATCTATGGCTGTGAAACAACGGCCCTTCAAGGTTCTCTTAATTTTTGGAAATAGGAAAAAGTCACAAGGAGCCATGTATGGTGAATATGGAGGCGGGGCATCGTTACAGTATTATTGTTGGTCAAAAGTTCACAAACAAGCAATGAAGTATAAGCTGGAACATTATCGTGGTGCAAAAGCCATGAATTGGTTTTCCACAGATCCGATCGTTTTTTTCGGATTGCTTCACGTAAACGGCGTTGAACTTGTAAGTAGTACTTCTTATTGACCGTTTGACGTAGTGGCAGGAATTCATGATTCACTATGCCATTAAAATCGTAGAACACAGTGAGCATAACCTTCACGTTCGAACGCACTTGTTGAGCCATTTACGCTCTTGGCGAGCCAGAAGACCTCCACTGGGAGGATTGAGTCTTAGTTTCAACGTCATATCCAAAAACCCAAGTTTCATCACCTGTTATATTACGTTTAAGTTTATTTAACTTCATTTAGTGACTCCTGAGCAACTTCCATTCGCCGCTGTTTTTGTTAAAAATTCAACAATTTGGGAACGAATTTTGGTTCCACGCGTTTCAGACCCAAAAAATTTGAAATGATATCATAGTACGATCCAATCAATATGCCAAAATCATCAGCGACCACTGTAATTGTGATTTGGCGATCGTTCATAACCATTTATTTCACTTTTATCACATTTACTTTGATTGTTGATGTGCTGGGGCGTTCAGGGCGTTCGTCATCTTCAAGGTCTTCACGGCCTTCTTGGACACGCTTATAAAAGTGGTAAACTCTTGATTTACTCATAGCAGACTCACCATAGACTTTTGTTAACATTTCACACACTTTTACACTTTATTACTCTTTATTTCATTTTTTACGCAAAACGTTATGCACAAATTCTTTGATCCATTTCTTTTAACAAAATCGCCGAGCTCATAAAACACGTCTAACCGTAGCGGCTGTTACAGACAAAGTCCACAATGAAAACAGCTGAAAGTTTTATCATACATCAGGAGCATGCATACCAATAATAAAAAAGTTTAACAATCGGACTAGGAATACATATATAAATATGTATATACTGCGGGACTCGGCCTAAGGGGCCGTGTGTCGTACCCGGCAATGGGAGAGTCTTTCAACCTTGTGCTGGAGGTGTTTTTTCCCATCAGTTCGCTGAAGGCGGCCGACTTTGTGGCCGAAACACGCGTGTTTGACGCATATCCTCGTCTGCGCTCTACCGTTTCAGATTCTCCCAGAAGTTGGGCCCTTTGAGTGCGTGTGTGTGTGCTCCATGAGTGCTAGTGTGTGTGATTGGTCTGTGCTCGTCCTTCGTGGATAGTCACAGAGTGTGTCCTTATAATACATCCTGGTATCCTTAACGGGGTCTTCCTTACAGCCTCGTGAAGGATTACATTTCCACCTGGAATCTTTAACGAGGTCTCACAGCTTCGTGAAGGATTCCAGACAGGATAGTGTGTGTGTGGCTGTGTGTGGTCCCTGGCGTGGGTTAATCTCCCGTAAACCACCACAGAGGGTATTCTTGGTCGAGAGGTTGTGGTTGGTCCCTTACGTGGTTCCCGCGAATACCAACACAACAATTTGGTCTGACGAGAGTTGCGACTGTTTTTTACGGCCATTGGAGTTTTCCCCCTTATTAATTTTAACCTAGAGGCCGTAGAGCTCTTGATTTCTAGCTACATTAAAGGAGATGAAAGCAAATAAGGCTGTGGGGGTGGACAATATTCCTGTAGAAATGTTGAAATGGTTAGGGAAAAGTGGGAAGAAGGCCATATATGGACTGATTCGTAGTATCTATGAGGAAGGAATCTGGCCGGAAGATTTTGTGAGATCGGTGTTAGTTCCTATTCCAAAAAAGGCAAAGGCTTCGTCATGTGAGGATTACAGAACAATAAGTTTGATATCCCACGCAGCTAAAGTTATTCTCAGGATCATCAACAAAAGGATAGAGAGTAAGGCAAATGATTACTTAGGGGATGATCAGTTTGGGTTCAGGAAAGGAAGAGGTACGCGTGATTCCATTGCAGTAATGAGATCACTAATCGAGAGGAATATAGAATACAATCAGGACGTTTTTGCCTGTTTTGTAGATTTCGAAAAAGCGTTTGGTAGAGTGAATTGGGTAAAATTAATGCGTGTATTGGAGAAAATAGGAAAGGATTGGAGGGACAGGAGACTGATCCGCAACCTGTACATGTCTCAGACTGCTCAGGTGCGAGTGGGGAACGGAGAGTCCGGATGGGCAGTGTTAGGAAGAGGTGTAAGGCAGGGTTGCCCATTGTCACCGGTACTGTTCAACGTGCATGTGAAGGAAATGATTAAAGTGGCATTGGAAGAACTGGAGGTAGGAATGAAAGTCGGAGGGGAATTTGTAAAATCGGTTAGGTTTGCTGATGACTAAGCATTAGTTGCTCAGTCAGTCAATGGGTTGCAAGCGTTGCTGAGTGAATTGGAGGTTGAGTGTGATAGTTATGGGATGAGAATCAATATTAATAAAAAAAGGTTATGCGATTTTCCAGAAAGAAAAAGGCGAAACTAAAAATTAAAAAAATATATACATGATATAAATAACTTTACAATTGGTATCAAATTTTGCGTTAAGAATTGAAATAAGGTGTAACAAAGTGGGTGAAATGTTAACAAAGGCTTATGGTGAGTCTGCTTTGAGTAAATCAAGAGGTTACGACTTGTATAAACGTTTTTAAGAAAGACGTGAAGACCTTGAAGATGACGATCGCCCCAGGACATCCACAATCGATGTCAGCTTGGAATAAGTGAAAGAAATGGTTATGAACGTTCGCCAAATCACAATTAGAGAGGTCACTCATGATGTTGGCATATCAAATGGGTCATGTCAAGACATTTTTTCCAATTTTTGGATATGAAACGTGTGGCAGCAAATTTCGTTCCAAAATGGCTTTTGCACCACGATATATCCGGTTCTATATAAAAATATATATAATCAGAAATAACGGGCACTCACGTGTATATATATATATATATATATATATATATATAATTTGTAAATTTATTTTTGACCATGAAAGTTTTTGTATATTTCTTTTATTGACTTTCTTAATGAACTAATTTAACCAACCGTATGGGCGGAGAACTTTCTATTAGAGTGTGCGTATTCGTATGAAAGTAACAACAGGAAAATGCGTCACTTTTTATGTCTCGGTGGTCCCAGTTTTCAGTATAAGGGGGATTATTAGGTTAGCTACTCTTGAAGAAGGCTGGACCAAACCAAAGCCCAAGGGATTACCGCGTTTTTTAAATATTCTGTGCAGGATTTTGTTTTCGAATCAGGGAATGGAAAACGCTCCATTAGGGAAATTGATTTGGCGAATATTGAATTGATAAAACCCTTTTGGGTGAGCCAATGAGGGTCGAGTCCTTCACTGAGATGTTAAAAAAATTATTTTGGACAGGTAATAACGAAAATTATAATAAGTATTCCAGATCCAACCTCGTTGTACGCTAGTACTTATGCGGGTGTAAAATACGAATAGGTAACGAAAGAGGGGAACAGATCTCTAGTAAAATTTCTTCAGTAGGTTTGGTTTAGGTGCACACAAAAATTTAACGGCTCAGCTACTCCAAACATACGGCAGCATAGAACTCAATACACCTGCGCTTTAAGTGCATTGATTGAGATTGAGGGGGAGGATGGAATTCGCCTATGGGGAAAAGAACCCACATTCGGCTTTTGGAGCACGCTGTCATTCCGGTGTCTCGTCACTGCGACCAGCCGTCACTCTCTTACCCTCTCCGCTGCACTCAAGCCCGCGGTGTACAGGGACATGTCCTCATGAATTCACCCCGACCATTCCCCCGTTCTCCAAACCTGGATGGCTTTTCCTCCATGCGCTCTCGTGGGTGAGTGCCCGCGTGAGTTTGAATGCGCGCAGAGATTCTTCCGGAGGCCGGGTGAAAGAATCGCGTCCACCTCCACTCCACGCTCTCTCCCCTCCCCGAATCGAAGGGCATCGCCAGTGAATTATGTCCATTGAATCTCTCTCCCCTGCCGCTCCATGTATATATCTCCGGCTACGACTCATTCCACCGAGTACGACGTCCTCCCACTCCCTCCTTGTCGACTCCCAATACATTTTCATGCACCCATCCCCCGCGTCCGTTTGACCTTTCTACGGTTTACCTTCCAATCTGCCCCCGTCCCAGCCTCCAACCCCAGCGACAGACGGTCTCTCAGCGGACACCTTCTTTACGCCTGCGATGGCCTGGCGAGCGAACGCTGGTTGTCTAGTGTCTCTGGTTCCTGGGCGTGGCCGCCAGGTGGCGATGGGCCTCTTAACCCCTGTGATTGAGGGCCCATCTTCCCATCTCCTACCTCGCTTCCTCCGCTGCCTCCTCCTCCCACTCCCCCCATACGCATTTTATTCGCCCTCCCACCCCCCACGCCCATGGAAGCCTCCGATCCACGCCACCGGCGTCCCCATCTCGTCCATCGGCGACAGCCATCAAATCTCTCTCCTCGTACCGGTCGTCCTTCCCCAAGCATCCCCATTCCCATCATTCCCCCCTCTGCTGCTAATGACATGTCACTGTTCGAGTGCAGAACGTCAGATCGAGAGGTGGACGAGGGAGCAGAGGTGGAGTGAGGGATGGTGGGAGTGGGAGGTGGAGAGAGAGGAGGTGGGGAAGGGAAAGAGGGGGTTGGGGAGGGGAATATATAGTGGGTGGGAGGGAGAGAGATGATATTCCTATCACGCAGTTTGAATCCTCTCACAACGAGATTGGCCCGACTGTGTAAGGGTTCTCTTCGCCGCAAAACCAGTCTGTAACGGCGACGACGACGACTGGGCTACTGGTCTCGTGCGACATGCTCCAAGGCAATTTGGCTCAAATATTTGATGAATGACGACGAAACTGGACTGGCTTGCACAGAGAGCACCGGCGCGGATGAGGGAGGTAATCGTTGTATGCTCGCAAATGCCTGCTTAACTCGAAAACTTCCATTCCTGGATGGAGTGCCCGGAAGAGACAGAGCGGCCACAATGGAGGACGATTTCCACGGGGGACTTCACCGGACAGTAGCTTCAATTGACCTGCCAGGGAGTAATTTCTCAAACGGGTTAAGGAGTCATATACTTAGAGAATTATTACGAATTACCCGTACTTGATACTTTTGGGTTCAATTTGCTCTAATAACTCCCATTAGGTGGCATACACATTTGTAAACATTTCTGATTTTTATCACAAAAGGGACATCAAAACAATTGTCTGACAAAACGTCCTTCAGCAGAAGACGTGCATATAGATTAGGTAAAAATTTAACTGTTAGTATTTAAATTAGCTAAGTTACATCAACGGCGGTGATCATTCTGGCAGATGAACCCTTTTCGCTCGGAAATGTTTGATTTAATTTAATGAGACACATACAAACCCAAGAGTGGCAAAATATACACTAAAATGCACATTGATGATAATGTTTATCTTGATTGTTACAAAAATGAACTACTTAGAATGAATGAAACAATGAAAACAAAATATTGAGGATAAGGTACACAGTTTCAGTGGTAATAAATATTAGTTCTGGCAATGATCGTCGTGGTGAACTTCGTTTAAAACAAATTGGTAATAATTTTCAATTTTGAATAATAATGATTCTCGACATAAAAATAAAACACAAGCATGCAAATGGCAGTATTAATGATCAAAATACGTCGGAAAAGTAGCCGGTAAGAGAGAATTTGAAGTTTCAGTAGAATTTCTCTAAATTCAAACCTCCTACCGTTGAGGCAATCCGCCCCCGCCCCTGCTAATGGTTTTTACGTGCATTGTTTGCTCATGAGCCAAATGATATCGCCGTTTAGAGAAAATTTATGATTACCTTTTTACCATGGGGGAGGCTAGTTAGATAAACTAATACACACATAACCGTGTTTGCCAAAGACAAAATCAACTCGCTGCGAAGCGGTCAAAGTCAATGGTGGTGCCTCATGCGTTACTGTCCACTGTCTCTCTCTCATGAGAGAGAGATATGAAGTGTGAGAGAGAGAGGGGAAGAGAAATGGGTAGGAGGGTGAGAATGAAGAAGGGGTGGAGAGACCATTTGAAATCATTTCGGAAAAAATATTATATTAATGCTCCTTTTTTTGGGAGCCTATTCCATCTACTTTCAATTTTGCATTTTACCTCAACTATTAACCTAAATCTGAGAGTATCTGTGTGTAACCAACAATGTAGTCAAGATGACAGTTGGCTCCATACGTTACAGTAGAATTCACCCATACTAACCCTCCATTCAGCGTTTGAAATGCACTCATTCAGAGAATGAGCGAGGGAGGCGTAGGTGCTTTCTCTGTCCTCCTGTGGTTTCCTCAAAGATCCAGAAACCGAAAATTCATTCAACTGGGTTAAATTTAACATGCCTACATCCGCCAAAGTTTGAACTGGGAACCTCCAATATTAGTAGAATACTCTATTCACTAAACAACCAAGCCCACTTATGAGTGTATCTGCACCTTTCTATTGTTTACTTGATGGATAATTAACAAATACACATGCTAAGATGAGTTTGTCAAGCGAATACCTAGTACCCGGGTTGGCTGAAATTTGCGAAATTTAACTCAATTGTGTGGACTCCAGAAAAGAATGTTTCGATATTTTTCTTTCCCGGGATATTAATGTGATAGAGAAATGAGACAATATGTGGATCGAACAATCATAACTCACTAATGAAAGATTTCAGTGTTATATAATTGTGCATTTGGCATTATAATGAGAATTAATATATAATGTTCGCCATTTGGTGGGTTTTCGTGCAATAGAGTAGTAGTAGTTTTAGGAGAGGTGACCAACAGCTAAGGTCATTAAGATCGTAATCGGTGATTGGCTGTTGAGAGGAAGGTGTCAGCTAATGGGGATAATTTAGTCAGGCGGTGTGGCAGAATTTAAAAATATATCAATCCAAGCTAATTCTAAGGTCTCTATTTGAATTGGTGTGGCTGTTGCGGGAGGGAGGAAATAATGGATACGAGTACTTTTTAGCAATTGTTGAAATTTTCGTTGTGAGTAGCTGCGTGTCTAGAAACTGGGATGGAAACGGATGGGGAGAACGTGTTACAGAAGCTTTGGTTGTTGATTCTAACATTGAGGGACATGGTACATTGGCCAATATAAAAAGCTGGGCAGATTGTACGAGTTCACCTCTAAATCTCAACTGATCTGACCCATCCTGCTTTGAACTATCCTCCAGCACCAATCTTACACACAGCCTTCTCACGTCCAAATTTTCAGTTAATATGCAGAGTACCGAACTTTTTGAAATGCCTACTCTCTCTGCCAGCTCGCGCATTTCGTCGACGATCATCCAGGATCACTTAATGGATTTACTTCACCGTTTCTGGAGTCGTCACCTCATTTGGTCGACCAGTGCGATGCCCGTCATGGCAGCTCATACGATCTTTAAACTCCGACCGTTTAAATTCTTCTACCCAATATTTTATTGTTGTAAACGAAGTAGCAGACTCACCGAGTAGTATTTAGTTCGGCTTTTATATTGGTTAGTTGGTCGTTTTAGTTGGTCTGAGGCCTTTCAAATTAATGTTTTGTATCACATAAAGAAGAACAATTTTTGATGATATTTTTATGACACAATGATATTTTTTAAACAGCTACCGCCATCTCTTGGTCAGGCCGGGTACTTACGGGACCGCCCTCGTACTTGTACTTTGTTAAAGGTATAAGAGATCAGGAAGGACGGAGTGTATTTGAAAGGTGATGTTTGGGAAGGGAATTTGTGACAAGGAAGGAGCAGATTTTGCGTCTAGCGCGATTGCATGGAGCCTGAGGGGTTTTCGGAATTGGAATGTATTTAGAAAGAGACCTGGTGAATTTAAGAATATTAGAAAGATTTTATGGAAGTTGGAGAGTAGGTTGGTAGTGGTCTTTTGTCGGAGAGGATGGGAAAAAGAATTCTAAGAATAATATTTAGGGACTGCATTCCAGGAAAGTAGATTTCACAAATACACATCATTTCATACTTCTTCTTATGAGATACTTTAGAGTTGTACGCGGATTTAACGATTTTTTTGTGCAGATGGGAGTCTGCATAACCACGTTAAATGAGAGGGGCATGGAGTCTTGAAAGGAATTTTTCATTATTGCAGATAAGGCGGACTCGAATAGAAAGAGAGTAAGGGATTGAATCTTTAGTGTGGAGAGGATGAAAGCTAATGAAATGAAGATGTATTTAATTGTTAGTGGGTTTGATATAAACTGAGGTATGGAATTGGTTATCGTGGAAGGAGATTTGTGTATCTAAAAATGTGGTTTGAGTGGAAGAAGTGGTGGAAGTGAAGAAAACATAGAATTTTGGAGAGATAACATGTTGAGGGAGAGGGCGAGATTGGGGGAGAGATAAAATCTTAAGTAAGTCCATGCCATGTTACCAAACGAGAAAATATCGCCAATGTATCTAAGGCAAAGTAAGGGTTTCAGGTTGTAGTGGGAGAGAAAATTTTCCTCGAGGAGGCCAAGGAGATTGCCATATGAAGAACTGCACTTACTTCCTATGGCGCAACCTTTTATTTGAATGTAGTGGCTATTGCTAAAAGTAAAATAATTACTAGTCAGAATGAATTTTGTAAATTGCAAAAGGAAATCTGTGCTTGGGGCTAGTTGAGAAGGGTATTTGGAAAGAATTTGGTGGCTGAATCGGGTAGGGATTCTAGGATGATTAGGAAGAAACATTCGTCGAATGAAAGCTGGTGGGAATTTGCGTGTGAAAGGATAGGAAGAGAAGAGAGTGAGGCAGAATTACAGGAGTAGCGGTGATTCTTCATTCAAATGGATTAGAGGGTAATGCATTCGCCTATGTAAAATGAAGTACATTGTTCGCATAACGAAAAATAGATGTTTTTCGAGAGGTAATAAGCGTGGGAACGAAGAGGGGGGGCATTGAGGGTATGTGAGGAGAGAGGAGCAGATCTGATAAGCAAACATTGTCTACATTGGGGGCGGTTGCAAATAGGGGAAATATGAGAAAATTTGTCAGGGTCAGGCGCCAAAGGGTGGATCTCAGAAAATCATTGAGATTGGCGGGTCGTCTGTATGCGAGATAGGGGCATTGTGGCAGTAAGGATGAGGTGGCGTCGTTTTCGTGTAAAATAGGAAACAGATTTTTAAGACAGGCTGTCGGTCTGTGGGATCCAGGGAAATAGGTAGTGCAAAGGTTGCGTCAGATGTGGGCTTGTTTTTCGGTGGTTTGTGAGGCTGGCTGGAGCGGTGGATTATATTCCGCCGGAGCTTTTCTGGATACCCATTTTTCCTGTGCCTTTATGATTTCTCTCAACAATCCTTTCCCTTCTCCACCAAACCTCACACTTTCTCATTTGTTTTTCTTTCATTTCACTTCAAATTTTCCGTTCTTGCCCATGCCCATATTGCAGCACCCTCTAATCTACGCCTATTATCCTGATGCTTCATATAACTACGCTTTACGTCAAAGTTTTAAGGTCTTTCTTAACATACTTACTCAACGTTCCTGTCTTCAATGAAGTCCTCGTGAAAGCTTCTTTGCCTAAAGAAATTCTTCTCCTTATGTCCCACTACTTTGAGTATTTTTTTTCCATAATACTTCCGATATGCGTAAACTATTTCACATACTCTAGTTTTTTCCCTCCTATTTTAACGTTTAACTTAGCCCTCACAGCCTTTTTTTATACATCAAATAAATGCATAGAAAGAGAGAGATATATTTATTTGAGAAAAATCTATAGTTATTAAATTTCACATAATTTTATGCTCTTCGTACTTTTTTTCATGCTATTACATAATAGTTTAAAGAATGGAACCACATAATTTCTTTCTACGTGTGCTTGTGTAATAGGTTTCACTTCTTCAACCGTGATGAAGCGGCGGTAAGGGGAAATGACATGGAGAATCGGAGAGAAAATGGTCAGACGGGGAAGGAGATAGATTTCGGGAGGACTGCGACCGGAGGAGGGAACGGAGACTAAATGGGATGGAGGATCCGGGGAGAGGGGTCCGGCGATCGCCACCGTGGCCGGGAGAGGGAAGGGACGAGACAAAATGCGAATGAGGGACAGTTGTGAGGGTTCATTTCATTTTTTTAAAGGACTCACAGGGTGAATAAGGTAAGGTTTTAGGGATGGGAACTGGACCAAGCAAACGATTCAGGGAAGGGAGGATTAGCTGGAGAAAGAATTTTGGGGAAATGAGAGATGAGAATGGTCCAAGCGGGTGGGTGGAGGATGAAGTGCGTTCGGGAGTCGCTGGATGAGGGAGTGAGAGAGGGTGGTGAGGGTGAATGAGCCGGCGTATGGAGAGAATGGAGAAAGGGATGCGGAGTCTCGTAAGCATCACCAAGGGAACGAAATGGAAGGGTGGAAGGGAACTGTGGGTGGTTGAGAGGGTGGGGAGGGATTGAATCTGCAAGAGAGAAGCATCCCAAGTGCGCTGTTTTATTCTCTCCCCATTTTCTTTCCCCACACCACCTCCCCCTCCTGAAAAAAGCGATCCCAGAGTTGGTTGGCGATAGCCATAGAAGGTGAGGGCGAGGTGGCCGGAAATGAAAAAGGTGAAGAAGTACTTTTGGAGAGAAATAAATTAAAGAAAATGGAAAAATAGATGAAGACAGAAGTTTCTGCGGTGAAAGAGTTGGGGTGGTGGAGGGCGGATGCCTCGATGGGAGGGTAGAGTCGAGGAGAGTGAAAGATGAAAGCCATGGAAAAGATAGGGCGATAAGGTAAGGTCGCCCAGCAGTGCTCTGGCTGGCACTAGGCCCCTAAATGATGTCCGAAGTGAGAAATCTCTCTGTAGAACATGGCAATAAGAGAGCATGACTTGCAATCCCAAGGATTTGCTCAATCCCCTCCTGAGAATGTTTTCAAGGGAAATTTATTTTGGAACGAATTCTTCGAATCATAATACGTAGCATTTGACATAATAAAAATTACCTATATCAAGAAAATAGCTTTTGGAAAAAAAAGAAAAGGGAAAAGTAATACCCTCTTTACCTACGCCAACCTTTTCCTTATGTTTTCCCTTAGAGTTATTTCAATTATCTAACCGATGTAGACAAAATTTTGAAATGTAGTTTAATGACATCCACATTTTAAAAATGAAGTAAAAGCAGCTATCTGTTTTGATGGAAACACCAATACGTTGAGTATGTTCACAGAGATTTTGTACATAAAACTCTTGTCTGATAAATGTAAACATATTTTATTTATTCAAGATCACTTGCATGTATAGATTAATTATTGTCTTTAAAGCTCATATTTTAAGCACATTGGTGGTGAATAAATAAATAATCTGTATGATCCCACGCCTCGGCATTACGTAAAATTAATACCATACAGAAAATGAATATCAAAGTCAAAAATAATGATACTGCACTCGGTTTTTCCACCACACAACGATGAATGTTGTATTTCCCTGTGATCAAATAAACTTCAGTATCCATACGAGTCTATTTAATTTGTTTTAAAATAAATCTCTCATAATGAAAAATTTGACGGTGTCTGCCAAATTTGTGTGGATCTTTCCCTCAAATATCATCTAAATATTTACGGGGAAAACGTATTTTTAACACTTGCTTATCGGAAAATTGTGATTTTTCTAGCAAACAATAAATACGAATTAGCGTAGGAATATCTGATAAAACTTAATTTACCAGTAACGATTGCGGTGAATAGTAAGTGGCCCTTTCATTATGTCCTCTCACAAAGAAATCTCAATCATATTTTTGTACATCATCTGTACCACAATTATCTCCACTGAAAATAAATGTGTGAGGGAAGACAAGGAAAGCAAAAGCAATGCTTTAGATTGTTCATTGTCGTTGAGCTGTTCAAGCTGTGCTTGAAAATCTACGACATACTCTCAAAATTAAGCTCAGACCATGGAAACAATTCACCAACTCAAAATAAGATTTCAAATCTTTGCCAACCTTAGACCTATTATGAAGATGAAAATGAAGTTGACTTAAAAACAATAAACCTTTTTATTGGCGCGGGGACGAATGCTCAGCATGAGCGTCAAAATCAATAAGGCGCCAAGGAATCATCTCCGCTGCCGCGGTGTTTACTGCGGTGTAAAACCGGAAACAATGAAGTTCGAGACTCGTGTAAACACGTGATTCTGCCGCCCCATTGCCTTGCCCTTGGCTGCCACGAGCTTCCCCCTTAGATCACGCACACAGCAAAACCAACTACCCACTGCCCTCCCCAATAAACACTCCACTCGACCATTCCCCTTCTCCTCCCAACCCATCCATCACTCACTCATTCACCCTTTCCTCAACCATTCCCCCAACACTACCCTTCCTCACCTGACCCGCTGTACAAGCGATTCCCCATTCTCCCCCCGCCTTTCCTCCCGATCCGTCTTCTCCTCCACGCCCTCTCCTCCCGGTGATCCCCGTCCTATCATACCTATCCACGCAACTCTTTCGACCCCACGCCCGAAACACACTCCGACCCCCTTCCGCCGCTCGCGCAATCTGGGCTCCACCCATATTACACCTCGTGGCGAGGATATCTTCCGCCGGGTGAGCACCACCGCACTCGTTCTGCTTCCTCCGGCCTCCCGACTGCCCCCCTCCCCAAACTCCCTTCCTCCCTCCACCCATCCCGCTTTCTAAGCTTGCTCTCACCCTCCCATACACGGCTTATTGCCTCAACAGACCCACCTCTCGGTTCCACACCACCGTGGGAGGAGGAAGAGGACGGGAGCCCAGGTTGTAATACGCACCCTTCCATTCTCTGCGGTTTTTGACGAATTCAGTTCGTCCAAGTCGAATGGAACTTCTTTTCCGAACCGATGCCTTGTCAAGAGAAATTGGGACTTGTCGCTGCCATTCTCTCGCTGGTGGGGGCGCGTGCTAACCTCGCCATGCTCTTTTCCTCTCGAGGAGGATCATCGGAAAGCCTAGTTTTACTTGAACCACTGACGCGGAAGAGCTCGTTCTGTTGGTCGAGATAGTGCTGCTAAGGCCGGTAATAATTTCAGTGAACTTAGAAGGAGCACACACACACACATATATTTTGTACAGACATGTACAAAAAAGACCGGGCTGATTTTATTCTGCGTTCAACGGATCGAAACGAGACACAGTGTGCCATTTAGCGACATATCTGACGACTAAAACGAGAGGTGCTGCGTTAGTTTACGTCGAATCATCACGCAGCAGCGGCACGTTTCTAAACCTCTTCGTCGTCGGCAGCAATGAAGGAGCTAGAGGAAGAGCGTGTGCGCGTGAAATTTGGTTATAAACTTGGAAAAAGTGCTACGGAGACATTTTGAATTGTTCAGCAAACCTTTGTTAATGAAGCTATTATTCGAAGCAAGTGTTTGAGTGGCAGAGTTTTTTTAAATTGGGCAAAACCTCGACAGATGAAGATTCACGAACGGGGCGGCCTTCTACTTCGACGGACCCCAACCATGTCAACTTGGTGAACGATTTGGTGCGGAAAAATCGCCGAATAAATGTTAGGGAGATACCCGGGAAAGTTAACATTAGTTTTAGATCCGGTCAGACAATATTCATAGACATTTTGGGCATCACGAGCGTCGCATCAAAATTCGTCCTGAGGGTTCTGACTGATGAACATGATTTTTCGCCAGAACCGGAATTTCCGTGATTCCGCCGCCACCCTACTCTCCAGACGAGGCTCCATCAGACTTTTTTGTTTCCAAAGTTAAAATCAACCTTGAAAGGGTGCCGATTCCACACTATTGCGGACATTAAAACTTAGTGCACGGCGGACCTGAAGAAGATATCTAATGCGGTTTGCCAGGCAGGGTTCGAGAGTTGGAAGAAATGTTGGTAAAGGTGCTTCGTCAGCAAAGGCATGTACTTTGAGGGCGACAAGTTCGATTAAGCTGTATCCCTCGAAACAAACAAAGAGGAATCAATTCTGTCTTTTTCTAATCAAACCTTGCATGCATATAAATACCTTTGAAATGGAACGCTCTCCGGCGATGTACAGATACATAGATATAGAGTATTAACAAAGAGACACAAAGAAACGACACTAACAGTATGTAGTTTACGTTTCGACGGCACGGCAGTCGTCATCAGAATCTGATTCACGCTTAAGGACGAACACAGGAGAGATGGGGAAGGTGGATTTAAGCAGACGAGAGTGTAAATATATTTCCGCGACCGGGAACTGAACACCGGATCTCTCTACTTGCCGGGCGGATGCTCTAACCAGGACACCGAGGTAGAGGTTAGCGTATGAGGGGCTGAATCTACTTCCCATAGCACAGCCCTTGATTTGGAGGTAAAAATTGTCGTTAGAAGAAAAAAAGTTACGGTTGAGGATGAAGTTAGAAATGTCAATGAGAAAATCGGTGCTGGGAATTTGAGGACAAGGGCGTTTGGAGAGGAAGTGGCGTAGGGAAGCAAGGCCTTCTTCGTGAGGAATGGAGGTGTACAGGGATATGAGGTCAATTGTGACCATAGTCATCTTGGTGTCAGGAGGGAGGGAAACTGAGAGGAGTAAATTGAGGGAGTAGTAGGTATCTTTGGCATAGGAGGGTAACGAGTGAACTAAAGGCTGGAGGTAATGGTCGACGAAGGCGGAAATTCTTTCGGTCGGGGAGTTGCTGGAGGAGACTGTAGGCCGCCCTGGGTTTTCTGGTTTGTTATCTTGGGGAGGTTATAGAAGTGGGGGGCTGTTTGGATGGGAAGGTGAAAGGAGGGTGATGTCACTGGGGGATAGGTTTTCATTAGGGCGGTTCTCGCGGAGGAAAGCGATTATTTCATCTTGGAATGCGGGGTTAGGGTCAGGCGGAATATGTTTGTAGGAAGAAGTGTCTGCGCGAAATCTGTTGGCTTCTTTTATGTAATCAACGGTGTTTAAGACTACCACTGTCGAATCCTTGTCAGCGGAGGTGATGAACGGAAGACTGTGGAGATTCTGTCGGGACATAGGGGCCGAGTTTGTGGACTTGAGACCGGTGCTCGAGTCATGTCCCGCTCTCTTAAACCGTTCCGGGGTCCACTACACCCCTGAGGCGTCGGTTCGGGTGGCTCATAGGATCTTCGAGCACTGTAGATATTTTTTAGGTAAATGCGTAGGTTAGGTAGTGGAGTAGATTGCCCTAATAACGATATTATAAGGTGTAGGTCAATTAGTGGGTCTAATAATACTTGGTTGCCAGAGGAGATTTTTCTAAATACTTACACTGCTAATGAGACAAAAGAAAGAATTACTAATCAGAATATAGGTCGATCGAATATTAAGACACCAAAAAGACTAAATAACATCCCAAGAAAGCTGACCGCAAAGAAGGTTTTAGACGAGGATATAATTTCCGTAGTAGTAGTTAACTGCCGAAGTTTATAAAATAAAATACCGGAATTTCACCATCTCATTTATAGCACAGAGTCGGAAATCATTATGGGAACTGAAAGTTGGTTAACAGATGACATCGCAGACAGCGATATATTTCCCAAGTCCATCATAGTGTATAGAAACGACAGAAAGAATAGAGCCGGAGGAGGAGTGTTTATCGCGGTTAAGAACTCTAATGTCAGTATAGCCGAGTTATTTCCTGATAGCTGTATAGAAATGGTATGGTGCTCAGTGAAAACACCCAGATCGAAAAGAATATATATCTGTGCGTATTATAGACCACCTCACGTTAGCAGTAACTCAATGCCAGACCTAGAAAGACAAATACAAAGCTTTACATCCCACAATAGTGAGCATAGCCTAATTATCGGAGGCGATTACAATATTCCCACAATAGATTGGGATTCGTACAGTTTTATAAATGGAGGTAAAGACAAGGATCTATGCGAGTCCCTCTTATTTGCGTTCACCTCGAATTCCCTTCATCAATTAGTCACTTCACCAACAAGGGGAAAGAACATTCTTGATCTATTAGCCACAAATATACCCGAAAAGGCCTTAAATATAGAAGTTGTTGACGGAATCAGTGATCACAAGGCTGTAAACGCTAAATTTTGTCTAAGCGTGGATAAAGTTAACAAACCTAAGAGACAGGTTTATTTGTTCAATAAAACTGATTGTGATAGCTTAAAATGTGAATTAAAACCCTCCTTTTTTATATTTGACGAATTAAGCAAAGCTAGTAGTGTCGAGGATACTTTAAATAATTTTCCTACGATAACACGTTCAGCAATACAGAGATTTATACCTAGTAAATATATAAAAGAGAATAAGGAACCCCGATGGTACAACTCTGAAGTACGGAAATCTCTTAGGCGGCAAAGGGTGTGCCATGCCAGAATGAAAAACGCAGTTAAAGACTCCTCCCCTGATAAAATCAACGAAACCATACAGAACTACAGAGCATCTAGGTCCACTGCCAAGAAGGCCTTCCGGAAGGCGCAAGAATTCAAAAGGAAAAAATTAGGCGAACATTTGAACAATAACCCAAAGATGTTTTGGTCTTACGTCAGGGAAGTGCATGGAACAACGTCCACCGTAAACTCATTGAATAACGAAAATGGGGATAAAGTAACGACTAGTTTAGATAAAGCCAACATATTAAACTCATTCTTCCAGAGTGTTTTCAACATATGCTCACAGAATATACCCGAGAACCTTCCGAAAACATTTTAGCAGTCCATGCAAGCAATCAATTTTTCCACCCGCGGAATACAATTGCTCCTTAAAAACATAGACCCCAACAAATCTCCAGGACCCGATGAGATACCGGCGCGCGTGTATAAAGAACTGTCAGCTGACATTGCCCCTTATCTTGATATAATATTTAAGAAATAATTAGCAGAAGAAAGCGTGCCAAACGGCTGGAAGTTAGCTTCGGTAACACTCATATTTAAAAACGGAGACAGGGACGACCCCAGTAATTATAGGCCAGTATCGCTCACTTCCATTTCCTGTAAGATTCTTGAACACATCCTTGTTAGTTCCATAATGAGGCACCTCGATAGCCAAGATTTATTGATTAATAACCAACACGGCTTCCGTAAGAGTAGATCCTGCGAAACTCAGCTCGCACTTTTTGTACATGATATATTGAACCCCGGTGAAAGTAATATTCCAATTGGTGCGATATTTCTAGATTTTAAGAACACTTTCGATAAAGTCTCTCATTGCAAATTACTGGCAAAATTGGAATCTTATGGAATACACGAAAGTATTATTAACTGGATTAAACAATTTTTAAGTGATCGTGTCCAAACAGTCGTCCTGGACGGTGTATCATCCGATGCTGTCAAGGTCACGTCGGGTGCACCACAAGGAAGTTTCATACAGGTAGGCCCCCTCCTATTTCTTATATACATAAATGACATCAGTACCGTAGTTAATAGCAAGCTCCGTCTTTTCGCCGATGATGCAGTAATTTATGGGGACATCCGAAGTCACAAAGATAAGAGTCGTGTTAGCCAACGACCTAGATGCAATTAAAAATTGGTGCGATACATGGCAATTAGAATTAATTTTTTTAAAATGCGTAGTATTACATTTTTGGGAAAAGAGTAATTCCCTCCCTTTTGTTACGAAGTAAAACAATCCAAAATCTCGAGGGTGGATTCCTTTAAATAGTTGGGTGTAACAATTACTCACGATCTGTCCTGGGGAAAACACATAGGATAAGTGTGCGTTCGTGCTAATAAAAAATTGGGATTTGTGAAAAGAGTGCTAGGTATATGCGACGAAAAAGTGAAAGAACGATGTTTCCTTGCCTTGGTCAGGCCCCACCTAGAGTATGCTGCTAGTACATCTACATCTACATAATACCCCGCAAGTCGCCGCAAGGGCGTGTGGCGGGGGGTGTTAGGTCACCACCTAAAAAAGTAAAAAAGAAATACCGCATTCAAAAACAACACAAACATGCAAACCCCAAATCACAGCAGTGCACACATTCATCGTAACATCCCATCATTCGATATTGATATGGGATCGATAGTATATGGGATCCTCAAAATATAAATTTGATTTCGGAATTAGATCGAGTTCAGCGGAGGGGGACTAGATTTGTCAAACATTGTTATGACCAACTCAGCAGCGTATCCACTTTGCTAGACAATTTAGGATGGGACTCTCTTACACAGAGGCGTTTTCAATATAGATTAAACTTAATAAAAACATTTAAAGATGGGCCCTTTTTCCGATGACATCAAGGATATAATACGAACCCCAATGCATTACGGTAAAAGGGATGACGAATATAAGATTAGAGAGATAGACTGCAAGACTGACAGGTTTAAAATGTCATTTTTTCCAAGAACGATAAGGGATCAGAATGTTTATAGTCGAAATTCCCCAGGAGTTGGTTCATTAAAATATGTTTGTATGTACAAATATGTATGTATGTAAAAATATATTTTTTTTTCTTACAGGTTCCCCCCACCTTTCCTCACCTATTTGATAACCCCAACCCCCTCATCCCTTACCCTTCCCTCATGTTGCTACACCGCCTGCCACACACCTTTTTTGGTGGCTCGCAGGGTATTTATGTAGATGTAGATATAAATTCCGCCCGCCGTCCCACATTGAGCCTAAACCTTTACCCTCGAAAAACCCTGTCGACATCTTTATTAATCTTCTCCTATCTAAAATATCTAGCCCCTCTTCCCTCAACTCTCTGAATCCTACACCGAAATTCTCCCTTGCAGAAGAATCCGAGTTGAGAAAACTAATAAAAAATCCCAGCCTCGTCATCACTTCCGCTGACAACGGCTCAACAGTGGTAGTTTTAAACACCACGATAACCTAAAAGAAGCCAAGAGATTACTTGCAGACACTTCTTCCTACAAAAATATTCCGGCTAACCCTAACCCCGCATTCCAAGATGAAATAATCGCTTTCCTCCGCGAGAACCGCCCTAATGAAAACCTATCCCCCAGTGACATCACCCTCCTTTCACCTTCCCATCCAAACACCCCCCCACTTCTATAACCTCCCCAAGATAACAAACCAGAAAACCCAGGGCGGCCTATAGTCTCCTCCCGCAACTCCCCGACCGAAAGAATTTCCGCCTTCGTCGACCATTAATTCCAACCTTTAGTTCACTCGTTACCCTCCTATTCCAAAGATACCTACCACAAAAAGAAAATATAATATAAATGTATATAAATATAATATCTCAAATTCTCCTATCCCTCCTTCTGTCTGGAAAATCGCATAACCTATGTTTTATTAATATTGATTCTCTTCCCATATCTATCGCACTGAACCTCCAATTCACTCAGCAATGTTTGCAACCCCTTGGCTGACTCAGCAACTAATGCTTGGTCATCAGCAAACCTAACCGATTTTACGAATTCCCCTCCGACTTTCATTCCTACCTCCAAATCTCTCCATGCCTCTTTAATCATTTCCTCCACATATACGTTGAACAGCCCCAGTGACAATGGGCAACACTGCCTCTTCCTAACACTGCCCATCTGGACTCACCGTTCCCCACTCGCACCTGAGCAGTCTGATATATGTACCTGTAGCGGATCAGTATTTCTCCAATCCATTCCTATTTTCTGCAAAACACGCATTGATTTTTCCCAATTCACTCTATCAAACGGTTTTTCGAAATGTACAAAACAGGCAAATACGTCGTGATTATATTCTTTATTCCTCTCGATTAGTGATCTCATTAGTGCAATGGCATCACGCGTACCTCTTCCTTCCCTAAATCCAAACTGATGATCCCCTAAATAATCATTTGGCTTACTCTCTATCCTTTTGTTGATGATCCTGAGAATAACTTTTGCTACGTGGGATATTAAACTTATTGTTCTGTAATCCTCACATGATGTAGTCTTTGCCTTTTTTGGAATAAGAAATAACACCGATTTCAAAAAATCTTCCAGCCAGATTCCTTCCTCATAGATACTACGAATCAGTCCTTATATGGCCTTCTTCCCACCTTTTCCTAACCATTTCAACATTTCTACAGGAATGCTGTCCACCCCCACAGCCTTATTTGCTTTCATCTCCTTTAATGCCCTTTCTATTTCATCGTCGAGTATGCCTGAACCCAAACATGTCCAAAATCATATGGGATTCTTAATCTCTCTAAATTAATTTCTAAAAATCTTATGGATATTCTTCAATGACCTTTCTATTTCATCGTCGAGTATGCCTGCACCTAAGCTATCTTCTTCTACGTCATGTTCCTTTTCTATGTCTAAACTTCTCGGCCTAAGTTCTCTACCATACAGTGTTTCTATATATTCCTTCCATCTCTCTTGGATTTTTCCTGGTTCAATTATTATCTTACCCCACTTATCTTTAACTGTAAGCATATATCTTACCTTCTTACTTCCCGATAATAACTTAACATTGCTGTATAGAGCACCAATTTCACCCTTCTTCTGTAAACTTTCCATATTCTCGCATTGCGTTTTCCACCATTCTTCTTTTGCTTTATTTGTGGCCCTTCTTAATTTATTGTTTTAACTCTTTGTACTTCATTTTGCCTGACTCGGTGTTTAAATTTTTCCATCTTCTTCTCTCATCTATCTTTTCAATCATCTCATCCGTTATCCATGGTTTCCTTATCCTTTTCCCGTTAACGGTTCCTTTAGTGTCTTTTGCGGCTTCCGATATCCCTTGCTTGATACATTCCCATTTTTCTTCGATAGTACTTGGTTCGTTACCGTCATCCATTATTTTCTCTACAGCCTGCTGATACTCCTTTCTCGTTAATCCATTTAATGCTTCTAAATTCCATTTCCTAACCCGCCTTTCCCCTTGCCTTATCTTCTTGAAACGGACGTTACATTTCATAACAACTAAATTGTGGTCAGAGTCCGCATCTGCTCCTGGGAAACTGTGCAAATTTATCACACTGTTCCTAAGCCTGTATCTAACCACAATATAATCTAACTGATTACTTTCTGATTCCCCTGGCATTTTCCATGTATACCTACGTCTTTTGTGGTGTCTAAACCATGTGTTGGTGATGACTAATCCCTGTCTCCTGCAGAATTCAATTGCTTTCTCCCCGCGTTCTTTTCTCGTGCCTAACCCATAGTCCCCCACCTCTCCACTCTCTCTTTCTTCGCCTACCATCGCATTCCAATCCCCCATCACTTTCAAATGTTTCCCTGCAGGAACACTCGCGATGATATCCTCTAACTCGTCATACATCCTATCTACTTCTTCCTCCTTGTGGTTGCTCGGTGGCATGTATACCTGAACAATGACCAAGTTCGTCGGCTCTGCTTTAATCTCTACGAGTAAAATTCTATCAGTTGCTTGCTCTAAGTTGACTACGCTTCTTCCTACCCCTTTATTTAAAATTACGGCAACCCCTCGTTGGCTCTCGTCCCCGCCGCTGTATATCACTCTACAATTGTCACTCCAGTAATCCCCGCTACCCTTCCATCTCACCTCGCAGAGACCAAAACATCTTTATTACCTCTTTCCATCTCTCACTTAATATTTTCTAATTTTCCTGTCCTCAACATTTTCCTGACGTTCCATGTTCCTATTTTAACTACTTTCGTCTTCTTTTGAGTCTTCTGTCCTGCCTGCTGTTATTTCTCTCCCGCAAGGGTTTCGTGGGATGACGACCGTTGAAGCCTTGCCTCCCCCGCTGCCGGGCACGACACACGGCCCCTTGGGCCGCGTCCCGCATTTGCCAGGACTCAATTTTACTATGTTGTCCATCATTATTTTCTTGGGAATAATATTTCAGGTGATTTCACGTTGCCTTCCTCATTAGTGTTTTTAACGTGACACCATCTCTTAATGGCCGCCCCACAGGTGTCAGACGCCTTCGCCGCCGCCTCACTGAGGAACAGACGCTACGTGGACTTCCTGTCGTCTGGCTCCTAACCGTCGGTATATCATGGGTGACCCTACCAGGAGCAATTATTATTACTCCTGCCAGCACAGCTTTAGGGGTCATAGGTTTCGGACAATCCCTTCCAGCACATCAAGGTATTAGTCCATAAGAGGTAATTATATGTATAAATATATATATTACGTATTGTACAATTATATATATTATTAGGTAATCTACCGGTTAAGGTAGGTTTTTGGATGAACACAACTATCAAATAAACATTTTGTAACTCCAAGCAAAACCCAATGCCGCAACCTAAACTACATCAGGTCTCACTTCATCTCTGTGTACTTCTTTCCTCCCTTCATGACATCCAACATCCCAACGTGTAATTATATAAGTATATCTACACATATATTTAAGTTTTGGGAAAAAGGATTGAAACACATATAAAGAACAATGGTGGTTGAAACAGATTCCTAAGCCATCTCTTGGCCCAAGAATCATGGCAATTGACTACATAAACCCTCCTCAGATTTTTGTGTAAATTACGTTTCTTCGATAGCTCAAGTGGTTAGAGCATAGAATCGGTAAGGCGAAAGGTCCGGTGTTCAAGTGCCGGTCAATGAAATATAGTATTTTATGCTTGTGATCTGCTCAATTCTCGATGTAACACCCCCATAAAATTTTTGAAGGTTAAAAAACTGTAAACACAGTACTTATCCCGATGGTCGGTTTCATAAGTGATGGTAGAGTTCACTCAGTACTAAGCACCCGACGGCGTCTGAATTTTACACATCATGGTAGGTGAGCCAGTTCCTTTCACTGTACCGGTTGTGGCTTCCCAGGAAGATCTGGGATTCCCGAAAAATCACTTAGCTCTGGTAGAGCTGCAGGTGCCCAGAGTGCCTTGCCCGGGAATCGAACCAAGGCCCTCATGTTATTAGTCCAACGCCCTACCCCCTGGATTCACGACTCACTACTAAAGTTTTTTATTAAAATATAATTCCGGTTTCAAATGAATGAATTACCATATGAAATTTAGTTTTAGTAATTAGTTGAAGAATATTATAAGATAAGCGCTGGTTAAGAGTGGCAATATTCAGAACACCGACACAATTCTTAGCCTCTCCAACGAAACATAATCTGGAGACCGATGGCAAGGCTTAATATACCTTCAAATCCGTATGCTTCCCTTTTCCATTCCCTCAAACATACCAATCATTTTCCTCTCTTACCTCGCTTGCCAAACGCTTGCCTCTTTGTCAGAGTCGTCAACATTCCATCGCCAGTCTAGCTGCCCCAAAAATACTTAATTATTTCCTTCCTCCTTAATCTTTCTAAACCCCTTTTCTCCATCACACACCATGCCTAGTCCCGCATAATTTTTTTTGAGTCCATTTAACCTTTTACATCCGTCTCGACGCCTGTATCTCAGAGGATTCAATTGACACCTATGAACTTGATTCAGTAATCACGTCCCCACCCCACACAAAAGCGCGCTTCATTTTAAAGTTTTCACTTATCTTTCCTTAACATCATTACTCAGTATTCCCGTCATCAATTTTCTTTTAAGAAAGCTAATTTGCGTAACACAACTCTTCTTCATATATTACTCTACTAATTTCAACATTTAGCCCAAAACACTGCCTAATTAAATAAAATATTCCCCCACTTGCCATCCTATTTTAATATCTAACTTAATATTTTTCTTCCTCTAAAACCTAATGAAATTATTTTTTTCGCAGGTATTTTCATCCCATACCTATAACACAGGTCTGCTAATGCTCAGGGTTGTAACCAATTGGCTGACTGGCTAAATAAAGCTCGATCAACCACAAACATAACTGATTTTAAGAAAAAACTGCCGAGTTTCATTCATTTAACCAGTTCTTCTCATATCTCTCATAGCATTTCCTACACGCATGCGCTGGACAGCACGGATGATAATGAATATCTCGATATAAATCTTACCCTACTTCCTAACACTAACCTTCCTGTATCTCCATCAACCCCTACACATATTCTGAGACATACTCATTTGCAGGATGAAGTCATTTACACTTTCAATTTAATCCTATTTTCGCAATTTGCCCATTAATTCTACTCAACCATCCAACCAATCTCTTCCTCGAGGTTTACGAGACCAGCAAATACATCCTCATTGTATTCTGGTACAAGGATTGGAGAGGAACACATATAAATTCTATATGACTCTCTATTAGTTATCTCATTACTGTAATTGTACACGCGTACATCTCCCCTTCCTGAACCTAAACTAATCATCCCCTACCTCTTCATTTTCCTTCTCTCCATTTTTGATGATACTGAATACCACTTAAGCTTCGCGCGAAATAAAACTTTTAGTTAACTGATCCTCACATATGACTACCTCTCTGTAATGTAGGATGAGAATAAACACAGATCTGACAAAATTGTCTGTCCAAATTCCTCCCCCATTAATGGTCGAATAAACGAACCACACCGTAAAGTCTTTCTTTTACGTATTCCTAAATCCTTAGGTAGTCAATCTTAAATTTTATACTACCCCATGGGACTCTTATATTTTCGTTCCAAATGAGGTTACTACACCCAATGCCTTAAAATTGCTTCCCTGTTTAATTTTCTTCTATGTGAAGTTACACTTAATTATTGCTACATATAATACACGAACTGCATTCGTAACCGCTCCCGAGAAACTTCGAAATAATCACGCTTATCCTAAATTTATACCAATACATAATATCTTCTACCTAATATCTCTGTGAATCGACGTAATTTCTCCTCGAGCAACCACACCCATTTTGGTATTCGACCCAAGTTTTCCTAACGAACATTTTCTATTTCCGATAGACATATAATTTAAATATAACATCCACAGGTATATGTAATATATTATAATCTAACAGCTCTGTATTCACCTTCTACAAAATTAATGTGGTTGTATAATTAACTGAAAAAAATTCTCCGAATAATATAAATAAAATTAATATAAAATAATATAAAAAATAAAAGGTAATATAAAATCGTCACTCTAAGTTTTTTAAGTGGCAACTCATACTATTTTTCGGCGATGCAATAAAGGAATGTATTCAGAATATTTCCTACCCTATCCCCAATGTACCTTTCGATGCAATTTTATCAGGCACCCACGAATGACGTTAGTTTACACTAAGATACAAAAAGATAGTTTCAAAAATAACCTTTTCTTAAATGCCCATTAAAATTTTTTTAACAATTATAGACAAGATAATAAATACACAATACCATCGTTTGTTTTAATGGCGCGGTTCATCATGCCGACATTATATGCTCAAGTACAAAATAACTTCCATAAAAACTCTCCTTAATTTTTGTTTCATGCATTTCTCCATACATCCTTCCCTCGCGTCAATACATTTTCCAGACATTAAATAGATTAACTAAAATTACTTATGATATACTACACCAATGCATATATTACCAGAATTCAAGAATTTCGAGAGCAAATGTTTTTTATGTCAATTGTGAAATGTTTGGAATGCATTTAATGAGAAAAACCTGGATTAATTCCGTGAATTCTTTATTTGCTCCATTAGTAAGAGATCTATTAAAGTACATAAGTAGCTTAGGGTCAAAGTTATTTTGTTATTTACCCTTGCTGAGTTTAAAATGAACAAGACCTTATTTAGACAACGCTTTACTTTGTACCACTCGACCATTGCATAACCGTAAGAAAACCTCCATTACAGGCTTACAAAAATTAAAATTTTCATATTAATTACCCCATACTTACGAAAAAATATTTGTGATAAAGAAGGAGCCAAGAGACTAGTAACACTATTCAAGGGTTGTGTATTGAATCAAATTAAAAATATTCTAAATAATGCCAACGGAATAAGCAGACACAATCCTTGAATGCCAAATGAGACTCACGTGGAAATAATGAGTACAACAAAGGTGAAGTACACATTAATATTCGGATATCTATGTGCGTGCCCATATGAAGATATAAGTATACGGAGAAAAAGTTCTGTTCATATTACATACATTTTTTTAGTTTGTCACACAAACATTCGAACGAAAACTAAGCAATCAATAGTATTATACACGAACATAAACATAAGTAAAGAAACAAGTATTCGGTATTTATCTAAAAATTAGTGTTAGTTTGGAACTTCATTATAATTGAAACCATTATATTTTACCTATACCGTCTAATATGATCATACAATCAATAGATTCCTTACATATAAGAAGTTAAATGTCGAAAACAAATGATCGAAAACAACGAAAAATTTGTTGAAGAATATACTCGTTTTTCTCGGGAATGATAATGAATCATTAAATTTCAATTTTTTCCAACCAGATATTCGTGCAAATATTATTATATAAACGCCATGAGCGAACCGAAAATTAATCAACTGTACCGGCCAGTAAAAAATCATAAATTAAACATGAAACGTAGGGTTATACGATGATGCATGGCATATGTTGCAATTATTGAATATTTTCTTATATCTTTCGAAATATTCAGCCTTTAATTCATTCTATGCTTAAGTATTTTGGTATGAGTTAAGTTGTGCGACAATCAGGTACTCAGAGGCAAATTTCCTAAGTAACTGACGCCTGGCATTTACCGTATTATTTCTCTTATTCCTAAATGGGAGCCTAAAGAGTAGATAAAAATTACCCGAAAATGTTGTGGCGGATTTCCAGTTTTGATAAATACAGATATATGCAAATGTCAAAATCTGCGTAAATGCCTTCCTTTTGCATATTTCAAAACTCCCAGGGCGAGAAAAAAAGAATATTTTAGTTCAACAGGCTTCAAACTCTATCTTTAGGATACCTTTTTTAAATAAATTGGCAAACATTTCCTAATGACGCCCGAAGTAACAAATAAATCAATATGCAAAACTGAAATGTGCATTTAAATTGATTTCATACGTGAATTTGAACTTTTGATGCTAGAATTTGAAATTAATGAAAAATGATTGTTATCGTATTTGACTATAGGCAAATTATATCGGGAAAAAAGATAAATCAAATAATTAACAAAGAAAGGATTTTATTGTTGAGATCAGTGAACCGTGATATAAACGGAGGTGCATAAAAAACCAATGAAAATGCATAAAACTGTGATTTTTCAGAATACACTATTGAAGTGAAAAGAAATTTCAAGGTAAAACCCATCGTATGAATTAAAATCAAAAGTTTAATTTTTTTAAACCCTAAGCATTTTATATAGCGGAGTTCAAAGACTATTAAAAAACTTTTTTTTTTGAGTTTGGCGTGTCGTTCTTGTTTGAGATGCTGAAATAAATAAAAACGGTGTTTGTTGTTACTACTGTACATTATTTATCGCAGAATGAAAGGACGAAAAAATCATTGGTTGCTCGAACAAAGAACTGTTATTTGCCCCGTAAACTGGGGGAAAAATCCGATGATAACCAGTCAAGACTTACTGCTATATAGTGGGTGTACAAGCAGCACCAGTACGGGCAACATGCAGAAGGGACAGTGAAGTGCTTTTGTATTCGTTAATCAAGGTTTTTTTAGGATAGGTTGGTTTTAAAAAATAAAATAAATTTATTTTTAAATACTCCCTTGTCGTCCATACACAACATCACATTAGCTTCCGACCAACCTGGCACGGCAGGCCGCAAATTAGGAACTTTTGAATTCCATTAATTCAAGGAGGACAGACTGATACCTCAATCGGCTGCTCTGGGGGAAGTTGTCATTCGCAGGAAGCGGGTTGTGGCGGCAAAAACCTTTCCCCCTTCATCCTCTTCGTTTTACCCCAAAACACACAGCCTTCTTGCTCTGACTGACTGCCCCCTCGCGGTGCAATCCGAACGCATTGACGGCCAAAGTCACCGATTCATCGTCATCGGATGTGCGTCCGTACGCTCTCAACATCATTTTTATTTTTTCTTTTTCTCATTATGTTTTCGTCCTACTCCCATGGTGGAGTCTCGTGTTCTCGCGTTTATACTTGCGCCAGAGCGGCCATTTGTACGTGTACCGGAATATCGCCAGCCAAAGGTATTTTCGTGCCCGGAGTAGGCTCCGGATTGAAAGAACAATGGTCTCCCGTGGAGCAGGATGTGGGGGAAAGGAGGCAGGTGGAATTGTTTGTGGGGTGGGGTTGAGTAGGAGGGAGGATGACGACGAGGATTAGTGCAAGGAAAATGGATGGTGCGGTGCCAATCCACAGAGCCAAAGCACTATAGATACGCGTGAAAGCTCCGTGAACAATGGGGGCGGACCTTCTTTTTTCGACATAGTAGTCGAAACTTTCATACAACATAAAGGCACGAAATAGATGAGCACGAAGAGATTAAGTGGTGGAAACAGCTTGATGATTAAAACACCCCTCCAAATAGATAGGGTAAGTATATTGGACCACAACTCGGAGATACAATAGTTGTAACACCTATTAAAAACAAAAATTTAAATAAGAGTATGGGTGGAATTATTACTTTTGAAGTTATAAATATTTTTCTGTCACTGATTTTATATAGGTTATCCAAAATTACTTCATTGTTTGCCTTGGAAGAAGTAACAAAGGCACGTATTGATGATATACAGTTAAAAGGCAGCAGTTAAGATTAGTTATGTTAGTTTCAAAAAACTGCGGGAGATGCCGCAACATTAACTGTTAACGGAGTCATCCGCTAAATGTGCATTACAATGCATCAAATTGTTGCATTGTAGTTATGTTAAGTTTCAATGGAATTTTATTAAAATTTCTACCAATTCAAGATCGTATTTATAGTAATTATTTCAGTAGTTGAGGTTTTAATTAGAGACATAATGTGAAAAATGTGAAGTGTGCAAATTTTACTTATAAAGTCATATCCTTCCATTTCAACTCGTATATCCCTAAAACGTCTCTATTTCTACTCTCCATCTCTGATCTTATCCTTTCTAATTTCAACGTCCTCAACATTGCCCTCGCGTTTCATCCATCGTCTTATTCTGACTGGTTTGATTGTCCTCAGTATCTTCAGTGCTTCAAGACCTCCATTCTTACTATAACATCGAGAAAGAAAGTAAAATGTTGGACGCAGCTCTAGTCAGGGGTTGGGAAGGTTTTCGTGAAGGCTTTGAAGTGAAGGTGGAGGTCGTGGGGATCTTGTACCAGTGGCTGTGGAGGACGAGAATGTGGTTGAGGTAAAAAAATAAAGAAGGAATGGCTACCATTTACAAAGATTGTTCAAGGATGAAAAGACTCAAACCTTAGAATATATTTTTATGCTCCTAATGAAAGAGATAGGCATAACTAAAGTTTTCTCAAGCCCACCTTTAACATTTAAGAATTTAAAATCATACCCGGCCAAAAACACGACCAGAGTCGGGTAATAAACTAAATTTAAAGCTTTTTCCAAAATTGGAGAATACAATGGCCTCATTGGGTTGAGAATTAAATTTTCTAGAGAGTACTGCTATTTGGGGTCCATCAAATTTGACGTTTTTGCTCGTATGACGTGGAAATTTCTGTTATGTGTGTACATACATAAATATACATGAATGTATGTGGGTACATACATATTCATATACACACACACATACATGCATACATATATATATATATATATGTATATATATGTATATTTTTTATATATGTGTGTGTCCGTTTCTTCGTGCCCCTAATCTCCATTACTCGTACATCACGGCCCTTTCATTCAGTCGCTTCGTTTCCCCACAAGGGTTTGTTTTCCTTTACCCTGCTACCACTACACCCCCCACGAAAATTGATTCCCGAGTAAAAACAGATTTTGCGGCTGGTACCCTCTTTATTTTTTTTGTTTATTAAATGCGAATATTTTAAAAACAATGTTAATTTAGTGTATGATTAATTGTTTAACATAATATTTTAGAAAATTCCCTTTCACCGGAGTGAAATATCTCTATTTATTAGAATTTGACATTCCACGTGGGAGGATAATTACGATTTCCCATTTTAATATCGTGATTGTGAATGCCAAGTTAACCTTCTTCTAAATCTCGATGCATATGCACTGGAGCTTGCTTACTAAAACAGTTCGTTTTTCATGTTATGTATATATATATATATATATATATATATATATATATATATATATATATATATATATATATATACACACACACACATATATATGCGGGTAGCAGTGGTCTAGTGGGTAGAGCGTTGGACTACTGAGCGGGGGGTCCCGGGTTCGATTCCCGGGCAAGGAACTTTGGGCACGTGCAGCTCCTACCAAGCTAGTTGATTTTTCGGGTACCAGGTCTTCCTGGGAAACCATAACCGGCACAGGGAAAGGAACTGGCCCCCCTACCCTGATGTGTGAATATTCACACGCCGTCGGGCTTGTTACACGGGTGGCAAGTGGAAGGTCCGGTGGAACACCGGACCTTCCACTTCGGGGCGGATGCGCTACCGATTACGCTATTAAGGAAACCTATCTTACACTGAGATCTGTCCTGTGTTCGTCTTTTATGTGTTTTCCTATCCCCTTTCCTTGTATCCATTTCGATGTGTGAATGAATATAATTACATATATACTATATACACACACACACACACATTCTAACACGAAATCCCGCCAATGTGGAATGTGGCTCGTCTCTTCTTCTGGCTATGCGTGCCATGAAACTCACTGTTCCTATCCTCTATGATTTTGTATAATTGCTGACCTATACTGTCCTTTCCTCTTATAAGTGGAAAGATCTGGCGTTCAAGTCCCGATCGAGGAAATATTCTTACATTCGTGGTCTGCTTGATTCCACCTTCCCCACCTCTCCTGTGTTCGTCCTTTGTGTGCCTATCCCCTTTCCTTATATCTATTTCTATGCGAATAAATACATAAATAAATACATAAATATATATATATATATATATATATATATATATATATATATATATATATATATATATATATATATATATATATATATATATATATATATATATATATATATCAGTCATATCTTATCTTCCGAAGAAGACGGAGCTCAAGTCCGTCGAAATTATCAAGATATTATTGTGAGTGTTCTTTTTATGTGTTCTCGTGCTGTGTGTTACTGTCTAAGTTATATATATATATATATATATATATATATATATATATATATATATATATAAACCATAAACACAGTAATCAACCCGAAGGTCGGTTTAGTAGGTGATGGTAGAGCTCACCCGTGTACCAAGCCCGACGGCGTGTGAATATTCACACATCAGGGTAGGGGGGCCAGTTCCTTTCCCTGTGCCGGTTATGGTTTCCCAGGAAGACCTGGTACCCGAGAAATCAACTAGCTTGGGTGGAGCTGCAGGTCCCCAAAGTGCCTTGCCCGGGAATGGAACCCGGGACCCTCTGGTCAGTAGTCCAACGCTCTACCCACTAGACCACCGCAACCCGCATATATATATATATATATATATATATATATATATATATACATATATATATACATATACGTATATATATACGTATATATATACATATATATATAATACGAATAAAAACCTTGACAGCAAAACACAGCATTAGAACACATAAAAAGAACATTCACAAAAAATTTTGACGAACTCGAACTCGTAAAGGGATAGGAAGAGAAGATCGCCGCTACTCATGTAATTCTGCTTCACTCTGTTCTCTTCCTATCTCTTTACACGCAAGTTCACACAATCTGTCATTTGACGAATGCTTTTCCCTAACAGTTCCAAAATCCCTACCCGATTCAGCCACCAACATAGAGGTGAGAACTCGCGAATCCGCATACATCCTATATTCCCGATCCTTTAAAATTCCCACCCTTAGCCGCCATCTTTAATTTCTTTCCCAACAGTCTCTACACCTTCCGCCCCCCCCTCCCCTCCCCAGGCACTCTTCCCTCAAAACCTCTCAGTCTGACCTGAAGAAGGCCTCGGAGTAGGCCGAAAGCTTAAATCATCTACAGTGTGAGTGTCCTTTTACGTGTTATCTGTTTTATTCTGTGTTCTATTGTGCTGTCCAAATGTTATATTGCTCTCGTGAGTACTTCCGCATCATCTATATATATATATATATATATATATATATATATATATATATATATATATATATATATATATATATATATATATATATATATATATATATATATATATCAGTCATATCTTATCTTCCGAAGAAGACGGAGCTCAAGTCCGTCGAAATTATCAAGATATTATTGTGAGTGTTCTTTTTATGTGTTCTCGTGCTGTGTGTTACTGTCTAAGTTATATATATATATATATATATATATATATATATATATATATATATATATATATATATATAAACCATAAACACAGTAATCAACCCGAAGGTCGGTTTAGTAGGTGATGGTAGAGCTCACCCGTGTACCAAGCCCGACGGCGTGTGAATATTCACACATCAGGGTAGGGGGGCCAGTTCCTTTCCCTGTGCCGGTTATGGTTTCCCAGGAAGATCTGGTACCCGAAAAATCAACTAGCTTGGGTGGAGCTGCAGGTGCCCAAAGTGCCTCGCCCGGGAATCGAACCCGGGACCCTCCGGTCAATAGTTTAACGCTCTACCCACTGGACCACCGCTACCCGCATATATATATATATATATATGTATTTTTTCGTATATTCATTATACATTGAGGAAATGGGATTTATGTATACACAAATAAATACAAGATATTTTGGGAAATATCCAGCCATGCAATATTTTGAAAGAAATTGCCTTCCTATAACAATGAGGCTTAAATCCTCTTCAAATAACTCCCCTTTGGAACCACTCTCCACTTTTCAAAGCAATCGGCAAAATCCATTTTCAGAATGGTCATCAGCTGCCTCGTCGCATCCTATTTTGCATCACCAACGTCAGTAATTCTATGTTGCTGTTGTACGGGACCTACCACCGACAGCTAAGGTGTGTGACAGAATGATTCACATAGGCTAACCCTGACCCAAAACACACTTTTTTTAGCGCGATCGGATAAAAATAATTTATTCTAATCTCTTATCGTTCGTGGCATGAAGAACAACTTAAATTGAACTGTTCTGATCTTAATGGTGGCGTAAGGGTAACGTCCTCGTCTACCAATCTAGAGGTTAGGGATTTGATTCCCGCCTAGGTGGATTTTCCTCCATCTAGGGCTTGGTTGTGTGTAATGTCTAATGGTTAGGTGAAAAAAGGGGCTATTAGTCTCAACCTCGCCCAATTAAGTCGATAAATAAATAAATAAAATAAATAAATCTCTTAAACATTATTTACATGACCTATCTGCAACAGTAAAAAGATGGGGATAGCAATTTGTATTCAGCATCATTACTAAAGAAGAATCATTCCAATTAATGGAAGGAATTTAATATTTAATTTAGCTTTGCGCTCCGTGTGTGATTCCTGACATAGATCCTCTAATAATTTTGATACGCTACTCAGTTGGTCATAACAACTTTTCACAAATCTAGCTCCTCAATTCTGCAGGCGATCCGATTCCATATACCATAAGAAGATTCTAAATGAAGTCTGACGAGCGAATAATAATATTGCTTTTTAACCTTTTTATCACATTTCCCGTACACTCTTTTGATAAATCATAATTCTTTTGCTAGCACATCCACATATTTTCCGTGTATGTTTCACCACGGAGAGGTCGGGAGTGTGGGTAACACGTAAGTATTTAATATAGCCTA